>KK502425.1:65050-161595 GCA_000688735.1 Glossina austeni | reverse complement strand
TAGAATATCGAGAGAAAGATATAGAATATATTCATAATATTTTATTTCAGTTCTGAATAGTTGAACCTTTTTCTGTTCTCCGCCGTGATATGAAAGATATAGAATATCGAGAGAAAGATATAGAATATCGAGAGAAAGATATAGAATATCGAGAGAAAGATATAGAATATCGAGAGAAAGATATAGAATATCGAGAGAAAGATGTAGAATATATTCATAATATTTTATTTCAGTTCTGAATAGTTGAACCTTTTTCTGTTCTCCGCCGTGATATGAAAATTAAAATTGATGCAAAAAGCTGCCCACCCCAACAAACCATCCCATAAAAGTAATTTTAAACATAATCCTGCTAGATCCGTGAAAGTGTTTAAATCCACTGAATCGAAAATATGACGTTGGCAAAGCCAATTAACGATGAAGCGAAAATTTCTGGAAAAATGAAAATTCAAACTTTGACGCATTTTTCCCGAAAACGGATTTTGCGAGCTTAGCGTACTATTGATTGAAGGTGTAACTTCAAAATCAAAATAAAATTTCCTTGTGATTCGATCAGATGGAATTTTGTCGATAAATGAAAACATAACGGTTTTATATGCGGGACTTGAAAAAGTCCCACCTTTTATTAAACTGTCTGTCTGTCTGTTCGTCTGATTGTATGCATGTATTCTGATGTTCAACCTGCAGATTGCAGTTTTCGAGATGTTTTGATAAAATCTGATAAGTGCTTTAGACCAAAGACGAGCGCTATTGAAAGTGATTCGGATCGGACCACTTTTTCGACCAATCTCGTTATATGAAAAAATATTATAACTTCGAATTTCGCGACAAAGTAGTGTAGTTAGTAGTAATATTTCGGCATTCTGAATGCGGTTGGAGAAGCCAAGTGAAAACTTAAAAACTTCATTTTCCGATAGATGTGACGTCACTATTTCGCTTTTTGAATGATATTAATAAACATTCTTATTTATTTATTTATTTATTTTCTTTTTTTTATTTTTTCTATAAAATTTTAACAAAAAGAAGATGAAAGCATTTTTTTTTTTTTAAATCGGATGATATTATCCTTTAAAATAATTTTACAACGAAAACTATATATAAACATATATTTTTATATGCTATGTACGCATAATAAAGAATACTTTAGTATTCTGTTTTTATTATAATTTACTTGAGGTTATTTCAAGAAATTTTCTACCATTTGCTTATGCAGGTTATATATGGGAACAATTATTCATATTTTATAGTCAATTAAAGTCAAAGAGAAATACGTATCTTCACTGGATAGTAGGATTTAGAAAATTGTATAATATTTCTCTTTTTCACTTGAGCGACAAAACCTTTTTGAATGATTATGAGATTTTTTAAATGAAATTTCAGTCAAATAACGTGAGAGAGAGAGAGAGAGAGAAGAAGACGGAGAGAAAGAGTAATTTAAGATGAAGTGGATATTAAAGATGACTACGGACATAAATTTCTGTTTCCTTCTTTCTGAATTAAGATCATTTGAGATCATTTACTCTTGTCCATCCGTTTCTTTTGTAGTCTATTACAAAGACTGCTAGTTACTGTAGTACCGATGGTTTATTTCGCACTACTGTAAAAACTGCCCTACTTTCACATGTCCGATTGAGTTATCAAACATCTTCCGGGGCCAGCATAATCGCCAGATCTGAATATGATTACAACGTTATGGGGAATTCTAAAGCAGACAATTAGCAGCAGATTTCCATCTCCAATGTTGTTGAAAAAATTGGCGATTGTTTTAATACAAGAATGGATTAACGTTCCATTCCAAAACTATTCAGATGTGTATTATCCATACGTCCGTGTATATCCTGCTCTACATATACATGTATATACTATTTATGAACACTAATGTCGCCCTTTACGTCGCTAATGTTGACAAGTGAAAGAAAACACAATTCCTACTGAAATAAATAACAAACAAATATATCGGGCGTGTATATTATGCGGAGAAGGGAGGAAACTATCGCCTAACCGTTGACCGATAAAGGGAGAGATAATACGTGATCTTCTCGAACGAATGTTCTCTTGGGTAAAAAATTGTATATGAACTTTTCGGTAAAGAGACAGAGCAACACTATGCAAATGCCTTCAAGAGCAGACGTGGCTTCACTTTTGCTATGGATTGGTCTATACATTTGACACCTGTTTGACCACTCTTGGAATTCCGCTGCGGACCTAATACATATAAAGAAATATATATATAATATTGCCATCAAAAATTGGTAAAACACATCCGCTTAGACCCCGCGGGCTTATCCAACGACAATTAATTTTTTTTTCTTAAGTTGCCAACATGCAACGGTCAAAGCTTTACAAATGGTTATCGCAAACGAAGTAAGTCTTACATTACCATACACCATATAATACATATATACATATTTATATATGCATGTACTACTGTGTGAAAAAAGCAAGGCTAACTTGACTTTTTTTTTAAAATCTGTTCATTATTCCAAATCTATTTCGTCGCCTTCCGAGTAATCAGCTTGGGCCGGCGAAAGATATTCATAATGAACAACACTACGATAATCGAACAAAAGCTCTTAACATCACATTGATTTTCGAGCGACTTTGTCGCGTCTTCTTTTTTTTTAGATTTAGATTCAGCTGAACTTAAATATTGCATTAGTATTGAAGGCTTAGTCTAGTTAGAATTGCAGACAAAAGAAAAAGAATCTTAAAATTATGCCATTAACGAATAAGTATAAGAAATATTCTAAGATCTAATAACGAAAATTAGGACATCACCAGCGTATACATCAATTAACTGGAATTAAAGCTTGTAGGCAATTATTTCAGTGCAAACATGCGTCCAAATGGCATGTTTTTAAATTAATCGAGTATTATATCGGTAGTAAGGGAATGCTAAGAAGAACAGGTTAAGTGAAACATGCGGAATGTGCTAAAGAGATTAGATTATAAACATCATTTAAATTTTTAAAAAGGATCATAAGCAGGTTCCAAAGCCCATAGAAGGAGCTCATTGAAGGACGGACGAATGCTAACATTGAAGTTAATCTCATTTAGCAAAACTAGCTGCGAGTCAATAAAACCATTTAACAACTTAATCAGGTAGGCAGGTAAATAGGTAGGTAATGAAGATGGAGAGATTTTGGATGACCTTATGCAGGATATTCAGTCGACTTTTACGCATTTTAACATTTTATTGGCATTCATTGTTAACTGGCGATCTCTTTGTTGCTGACACAGTTGCCAATCATTGGAGACATACTTCGAATGTTTCAGCGCGTAAACGATATCCATTCTTGAAAATTTCATTTTGGCCAAGAAAGAAAGGACGACAATTTTTTTTCCCAATTTTCGACAAGTAATAAATCAACAGCAATATCCAAATCTACAATTCACTAGATTTGAAGATTAAACCCACCATATAGATCATCTCAATAGTATAGATTTAGAAAATTATATATATTTCGTTAGCGAATTTTGCAAAATTGATTGAAAATTAACTCTTGTACCAACAACAAACAAAGTCATGGACGAAGTGGTAAAGAAATTATGTAACGTATTATAAAATGTAACCAAAATCGAAAATTTAATTTATGCGTTGCTTCCCTTGATAGCTTGGTAATTAATTTCGACAAGAATAACAGATAGATAGACAGATCGATTAAAAAAAAAAAAAGAAAAAAAACTATTGCAAATATTCAATAAGAAGTTGACGAAAATTATATATTTCAGAATCGTGAATGACACGCTTTGCTAAAATAAAAATTATTCTCCTTCGAAACGCCTGCGGACCGATAGACATATGAAACAAAGATAAACAACATACTGGACCGAATTATGCTCCCTTCAAACAATTCGGCCTTCGACATATCGATCTGAGCAGCAAGTTTCCTGGATAACCAAGTCACCGAATTGATAGATTATTCAACACATATTGCCCTCGATTGAGGCCAGAAGTGAAGAGAGACGATTTATTCTTTCGTATGTGTACCGATCAATTGAAAAGATATTGCGTGAAATCGTTTCATTACTAAGCACTCGTAGGTACATTTAAAGCCCTACATACCTGATTTACCCGATTGTTAGAATTTAGCTACAATTCTAATGAAATTTGAGATTGAGAGCATTCCCTGCACAACATCTAAAACAATTTCAAAATACAGCCGTCTTTAATGTGCGTGAAGACTATTTCGCTTCCCCTTTTTTGGGTTGGGTCCTTGCTGCCATTTGAAATGAAAACAAGTAAAAACATAATACTCATCCACGCCCGTCTAAGTAAAGACATCACGTGAATAACTTCTGCATTCATTTCACATTTAAAATAAGTAAAAACACGATAGTGGAACACGGCCCAACATTGAATACTCTACACCACTTCGTTTAAAGCAGCTACTCCAAAATAATGCATTATATGTGAACTCGTCGAAAATGTGGTCCAATCCGCAACATTTTCAAGAGCGTTCGTTCTTAGTTCCGAATTTTTTTAAAACTCGTTAAAAGGTGCCTGGCCTGCAGGCTTAACATACAATTACACGGGCAGACAACAGTCGGACAGATGGACAAACAAGCAGGCAAGCTTAAATCAATTCAAAAAGTGTTTCTGAATCGATCGGTATAATAAGAAACGAGTCCATCTTAAGCTCTTCTATGTGTTACCTACATTCGTGCAAACTTAATATGCCCTTGTCCCATAAGGGGCATATGGTATAAAGAAAAAAANAAAAAAAAAAAAAAAAAAAAAAAAAAAAAAAAAAAAAAAAAAAAAAAGTTGAAATATTTTGCGACTATTTATCAGACATTTAGGAAATTTTTCCTAAACGCGAAAATGCATTGTAATCGACCTAGTGACAGGCATTGTCATCAAGAGTATTTAAAACAAAAAAAAATAAAATTGCGAATTAGTGCAGTTTTACCTTAAAATTTGTGCGTAATCCTCTATGAGAGCAACAAAGCCGTTATTATATGATAACATACGATTATATTGCTAGCTTAGTGCTTACGTTTGTGTCGGAATTTATTGTTTCAAAATTTGAATAAATTTGAATACGCCCGCACAAAATATTTGATGCTTATGTTCTTAATTAAATTTTCCCATATTTCGCGCTTAAGTATTTCAAAGCAATTGAGAGATACACAGGATCGTCATATAATAATTTAACTCTTGCAAGTTTGTTAGGCAAACAAGATGCAACTTTCTAATCGTTTTGGGTTAATTTCACGGCAAATATTTCCATTTATTGCAATCATATGCTTAACTAGATCCAAATATATATATATTTAGTTTATGCTATTATTCAATGGACACACACACACACAATATATGGTCATAGTAACCTCTGAAAAAACCAAAAAAAAATTATTTTTGCCAAACACTTGTTCATGATTATAAAAAGCATTATATACGAGAAGCGAAATCCATCCGCAACTTTTTAAAACAAGTAATAGCACAACGCGACCCGATTCTTCTCAGCGAAAATTTGTTTTGATGTGAATGAATATTTGCGCTTAGCAAAAAAAACACAAATTGTGGATGATGAGGGGGATTAAACCCACACCAAACTAATACATCTCCGATAGGTATCAAGTAAGAATTTTCGATAAAATTTATCCATATTCGGAAGTCCAAAAATCGGTCCAAGTTTAATTATAACGAGTTTTCACTTTTATAGTATTATGCATCTGCATATATATATACAAATATATTTTCGTATGCATGTGCAATACGCGCTCAGAATTATTTCCTTTTTGTGTTTAATTTCCCTTACACGGGGCATTCAAGGGCGCGGTGGTGACAAAAAGGATTTTATAGGTAGGGAAGGAGTCAAGAAGCAAATATTATTTAATTTTTATTGCCTTCATTTTGGAAATTATCGCTTTAGAAAAGAAGAAGAATCGCATTACGTTTCCCTATTAACTCGAACTTTATTTATTTATTTGCTTTTTATTTCACATTTATTATCTTGGATTTTTAATCACAAGTTAACGTATCAAAGTATCAAAAGAAACCTATGTTTCCTATTTCCGTACACTTCATATCCCTATACCCATACATACATACATTTTTATTCTAGATTTATTCTTATAAGAACGATAGATTCAAGTAAAAGACGCGGGCTTCCAAAATTATCTATTATTTAAATGCAACAGCATTTACCCTACCGATCTATTAATCCGTGTTTGTTTGCCTGCGTGCTCTTTGACTGCGTTCCAATGGTTAAGAGATTTTTTAGTTTTTATTTAAAACCGGCTCATGTTAATCTCCCTATTAGTAGTATGTGTAGTCGTTCTTTTTCAGTCGTTTTTTTTCTTTTGATAGACAAACGTTTTGAGGCGTTCATTTATCGACGCATCAACACAAAGCGCATTCTTCTGTTTTTCAAATAATTAAATATTTTTAAAAACAAACACATACACTTTACACTTTAGTGAAGTTTAGAAATGAAAGTGATAAGTAATGAAACGTTTTTTAAATTTATTAACAATTCCGATTCGCGTGTACGTATATCCTTGAGTGCAGAAACGAACTGAAAACAATATTATGGCCACTATCTTCACCCAGATACTCAACATCCAAATATTCCATACATTTGCAGCATCCACTTTATGTTGAGAAACATACAACATAACTTCAACACGAACTAAATTCCTAGGCAAACATCTCTCCGCATCTCTGCATGTACTATATATATTTATATGTAATTTAGGCAGACTTCTCTCCCATATTCCATTTTGTGGATAATAAAAAGTTGTGCAACATATATTCCACTTTACGATAACATTTAGTAGTATGTAGGAAAACATACGTTTTACTTTTACGTTTTTTAAAACGATTATCCTTTTTATACTCTACATACACTACTTGCTTGGGGATGGTATATTAATTAATTTTATACGGATGTATACGGATGAATGTGGCTCCACCTTTTATTGCATCAATTTAAACGTGTGTCCGTCTATCGGTCTACCCATGAATTTAATCCACAGATCATGATTTTCGAAATATTTCGATGAAATTTTTGATCCAATAAACGAACCCTGCTACTATCGAAATCTACTGGGCATCCTGAAGCCCATTTTTTCATAATTTTACAATTAAAAAAAATCGCGAAAAATTTTGCAAGAGAAGCCTCTCTCTCTTTTGAACCCTCTCTCATAAGAGTCTGTATATGGCAACCATGGGTACAATTTGTTGTATTTTATCATCGAAATAGTGATTTTATATACACCGTGATTACTTCATTTAGCACAGCTTCGACTACACGGGACTTCTCATCTTTATCAGAAAAGGTAAGCTTTCGTGTGTCATCATCAAGATATAATCTTTCATGATTTATGAGAAAGAAAGACGAAAAATTATATTAAGCAAAGCGGTGTAGGGCATTTAATCATTAAGTCACCTTTATTCAACTATAACGTTTTCATTCGTTCGTTGCATAATTTCTTTCGCTGTGAAACAAATTCATATGTCATATAAGTAATATCCGCTTAGGCTTTCAGTTCTCACTAATTGCAAAAATTACTAAGATTTCTTGGGTAAATTCCCGCTTGTTCGGTGCAATTCAAAAACGTGGACGATTATATAAATTTTCAAACCTAATGAGTGCCGATTAACCAAAAGGCTGTTAGGCCATCCTTTCAAAGACGCGCACAATATCGTTATGTCGTACGTAACAATTGCTTCACTTTCCTTTGAGGTTGACATTTTTTCAAAGTCAGTCATTTAATCATGACTGAAACTGTACGCGTGTCAACGACATTCACAAATTCTCAAAAATGTTTCGTAAAATCCTTTTTCTCCATTTGCGGTAACTTTACGTGCGCTAATGCCAATTTATGGCGAAGAACTAACTAAACGCTTTATAAGAAACTTCTAATTGACGCATATTCTCTCCAATGCCTCTATAACAATAAAACACAATTCAAGGAATTAAAATTATGCTGCGAATGTTTGCGGTCCTTTCGGTAAAGGCCATGAATCTATTAATTACGCGCTATTCTTAACAACAGTTTGTGCCGCAGACTTAATTGTATAACAGAAGTAGAAACAACTGTTTAGAGTGACAACCGCAAGGTGAAAGACATGCACTTATGCACTAGTTACACGTACTTAGCTGAGCTCTATCGACAGAGATGACGACTTTTGTTGTAAAAACATTTTTAACGATAAGGTCGGCTTTTCTTTCCATAAACAGACTTATTTATGTATTTATTTATTCGCTTGTATAAAACGCAGCTATGAACTGGATGCAGATAAATCGCGGAACTTTTAAGATTAAAGGCTTTAACTATGACATAATTATTAAAGATTAAGGATTACAGGAAAAGAAGTGAAAATAAATCTGAGAAAAAAAGCGAAAAAATTAAAGAAAATCGGATATGTATGATTACACAAAAACACCCTACGCAGTGGATATGCATCGAGCCATCGCATATAAATAGAAGCCTAACCAATTTTCGGAACTTTGACTTTGAAATATATATGACAAGCTTTAGCTTAACGATGGCATCGGCAATCGATCCGAATAATAAAAAAAGAGAGGATTTAATGCCGCATTAACGAGACCATTAAAAAGATTAGTTGATGATAAACGTGATTTATTAGAGGGACCCATAAGTAATCAATTATTTTCCATTCAAAGACAAAACGATTTTTTGAAATGACATTTTTATTTTTTAATCGTTTATGTAATCACCGTCGCTTGCGATGACTTGTTGCCATCGTTCCTGCAAAAGTTCAACCCCCCTCTTGCAAAAGTGGGGTGGGCGTGACTTAAAATATAACTAAAGGTGCGTTTGGACATCGGATAAGAAATTAAAATTTTTGTTTCGTAACGAATGCTCCAATGGCCTGAACAGATGGTGGTCCGACGGTGCTAGGTCTGGAGTGCATGTAGGGTGCGGTAAAAGTTCCCAGCCTAACTGAGTAATCTTCGCCGTAGGAGGACGGGCATTATCTTGTTGGAGTATCACACCTTTTCTGTTTACTAAAGCTGGTCTTTTTTCTATACATATATAGCGGACTGTAACTGTTGCAATTGTTGAAAATACAGGTCAGCAGTAACTGTCTCCCCAGATTTCAATAACTCGTAATGCTTTCACTTGTCTGGTTGGCGCAGGACTAATGAGAAATGATATCTTGCGAAAATAATTGATTACTTATGGGTTCGCCTAATACGTTGAACTCTACTTAAGGTGAACTCTCACTTAAGGTCATAAGGTTCACAATTAAATTTGCATTGGCTTAGCTTTCTAGAAAGTAAGTCACTTGAAGTTTGTATTTTATGGCATTTAAGAAAACACTTAAGTTACTAACTACTACCACTTATCAACTTTGCCGTAAAGATATCTGAGTGAATTAGTATCCGTGTAGAAGCTTGCGATCCTTTTTAGGTCCTTAGTTAGTAGCTTGAGTTTTATGAATCTTTTCCTTTGCCTTTGTCCTGCACACTGCTTCCAATGGTAAACGGACTTATTCTGTGCCCATTGTGATACCAGCCTATTAAAATGTCTTCATGATACGCTACAGAAATGTTTCGATCAATACGCGAAGGCACCCAGGCACCCGTGTTAAATGCACCACATTGTGCTTGCCTAACCCATTCAATGTTTGAACGCACTCTAACACGGGCCTACATGTTATCGCTTGCCCTTTCAGATTCTTTATGGCGGCTTGACTGTACAAAGGAATTCAGAGCAGCTCTCTCTCACGTTGGCTTCTTAGGCCGTCGGAAGCACATCCGGAGATTGCATACACTTCTGCTTGGAATGTGGAGGGCGTATGCTCGTAAGCCTAGCCCTAAGGTTAAGTATATAAAAATCTTCTTCTTTGTCTTAACAAAATCTCTGCGCAATGAAGATGAACTTATTTTACTCTATGCTCCTTTACTCCTTTACTTTGAATTAATACAACCACGAAAATTCTCTATTTGTAAATAGTGCGAGGAAAATGCTTAACACACTCCATAAATTTATATTCACATATATTGCTCTTATCGCTGGGCTTGTGAATACGAACCACTTGTTTTTCGGTCTAAAATATTATTTATTTGTCGAACACACACAGCTGCAGCGGTACAAGAATCGAGCAGAAAAACAGACATGTTTCAACAATTAATTCGTTAACGCATTTTATTGAATTCGCTAAACTAAACTTGATGATCTCTTGATGATGAAATTTCGCAATTCAAGTAACTTGACTGACTTTCTCATCTCAACTCTTCGAACACAAGTTGCTGGTAACTTCTAATTATGTGCATATCTGCTGCCATTCATTCACACGTGTTATTTTCTTCTCTTCTCTTCTCTTCTCTTCTCTTTTATTTTTCTTTTCTATGTTTTGAAATGTATTTCTAAAAAAATATCTTATATGTGTGTGCGAAAATGTATATGTTTGACTACGTGGAGAGTGAGTGGCATTTGCGCGCTCATTTGTTAGCATTATTTCAATGTAGTGTTTATTTATTTTTATATGCTTGTGTGTGCATAGATTTGATTTCGATTATTTTGATTTAATCCTTTCTTGTGTCTCATATGCTATCGACATATCTATAACGACGATTCAATTTTCTTTTTTCATTTGGAAAATCTGCCAGAATTATCAACGATAAGCGAAAATAAATTTTACTGCCTTGCCGTAGCTTCGACTTTCAGTTAACTGAACGTAAGATATATCAAAAAAATTTCTCATCGAACAAAGTGACATCGAAACTTGTTCTTATTGGAGGAGAAGGAAAATAAAATAGTTCATCATATTTCCTACTACCTTACGAGCTACTCAGCCAAAGTCCTTCCATAGCCCTTTTACGGACATCCCGCGTTTTGTTGATTAATGTCAAAAAATCATAACCTTTTCCTCTTCATTATTGATGTACTCACTGAAGGGGCTTCTTCGCGATAATTATACGGTCAAAATATCTCATCGACAATTATACGTGTTCGGGCTGAGCTGAGCTGAGCTGAGCTGAGCTGAGCTGAGCTGTAAACAAACGAATAAAGTAAAAAGGAATCGTTATCATGTTTCGACAGCAGCAGTTCATTAAGTAATGAATGATATGATTCTTTGTCATATTTTTTACTGCTGTTACTGTTGTTGTTGTTATTGTTAATAATGTTTTGCGATTGGTGCTGCTATTCTTATAGCCATGGAATTACTGCCCTATAATTAATTATTCTGCACCGCTCTAGATGATGAAGGAATTGACAAGTCGTTGTTGCTAGCATGGTAGCAGTAGTAGTAGTAGTAGTAGTAGTAGTTGTAGTACCAGTGCTGATGTTGTTAATGTTTTACTGATGTATGTTAATTGTTGCTAAATAAAATGTTGATGTTGTAGCTGTTGGTACTTTTACTATTTGCGAGGTTTTTGTAGCTGCTTTCTTGCAATTCTAACCGAGCAAAGCAAGTTTTTGTTATTGCTTTCCATGTAGCCATTTTTAAAGTCTATGTTGCGGTTCTTGTAAATACTATCGTTAGTATTATTCGTATTGTTACTTGTTTTTTATATGACGTTGCTCTTACAATTATTACCTTTGTTTGTTGTTTCTACAGTTGTTGTGCTTATAATCCGTGTCAACGTAATTCTTGCAAGAGTACATCAACTTCTTTGGTGACGCTTTTAGACCTAATATTGAATTAGACGGACGCTTCTCTCTTATATTTTTAAAGCAATAGTTGTGAGCAAAACGATGTATTAGGTATTGGGTGAGAAAACGAGGTATTAGGACGGATAGACAATACTTTGATGGGCAATTTCCATAATTTCTTATAAATTTTGGCTTACTTTTACTTACAAAGTTTAGTTAGATTCCCTCAGTCATAATGATCATCAGTTTTTTGTGTTTCAATAGAGATTACGATGTTCGGTTACCAGCTCCAGGCTCGATTCCTGATGCGATAGATCAGTAACAACTTCATACTTTATTGCCCGTGTTAGTTCAGATGCAAGATATTGGATCACATGAAACCGAAATGCCTTTCATGAGGGCCTACGGTTTGGTCTGTCAATAGTCCATTTTTCGCACGTACAACTTCTGCTTGCCCAGCACCGTTGTCTTGTGAAAATATTTAAAACCTACTAAACATTTGAGGATTGTCTTTTGAATTTTAGCTTAAACGTCATTGTCAAGGCGCTTTATATATGTATATGATACTATTCATAACATATTTTTGTACTTAAATCTGAGATCATATTTTGTTGTTGAATAACTAAAAACAATAAATTGGTTTTCTACCATAGCAAGCAATCATAATTCGTAGAGCATATTACATATCATTAGCATATGACATACGATTGTTACGTGTGCACAGACACGAAAACAAAATATACGGTAATCCGATCCGAACAATTTTCAATAGCCTTTGTCGTTTGACCAAAACAAGTCGATGTATCAAATTTCATCAAAATACCTTAAAAATTGCGACCTCTTGGTCGAAGAAGAAGAAGAAGAAATCAAGATGAACAGACAGATGGACGGACAGACAGATAGATAGATAGATTAAATGACTCGGAATTAATCGGTATAATAAAATGCACAATCTCCCTGAAGTCCTTCCGGGTGCTGTGTAAACCCGCATAAAACTTAATATAATTTTGTATCGCAGATGGGTGGAGAGGGTGTAAAAAAATCTGGCATAACATGCATTCACTGTATACAAACTGAAGACTTTACCCCTCGCCCAACTATGATGATATAATCTCTTTAAAAATATCGATAAAAGGTGAACATATTTAGTTTAATAAAACTCATTCAATTAATAAGAATAAGAAAAGTTTGTTTGAATTTTGGTTGGGAGAGAAAACGACATAAACTTTTTTCCCTCATTTACTATACACCTATGACTTCATGCTTTCATTTCACAATTGAATGGTATTTCAAAAATGATTTTGGGAAAAGGAAATCATAAGTTAATGCATTGAAAAAAACTTGAAATCTATTGTAGCCCACTTGTCTATTGTATGTATAACCCGTTCGAGTTGAGTACAGTTGAGTATAGTGACTAACAAAGGATTTTGTGCACACGTCGATAGCATTAAAATGATATTCAAAAAGGGAATTTTTTTTAAATCTCAAATGATTTCATATATATATATATATATATATTGTGAGGACCCAAATTCGTCCCTCGTTTTGGGCTCACGGATTCTCCGTCTCTGGCGAGGGGAAGGGAATGCTAGACTAAGGTAGAATAGAATAGATTAAGCGAAGGCTGAGCATAGGCTGAGAGTAGAGAATAAGAATAAGCTTAGAGTAGAAGTGAGTTAATTGAAATTGGGCTCTTGAGCTGAGAGGCCAGGGAGTCGTTGCCTGCCTCGCGCAGAAGTCGTTCGAAGTGAGACTCTCGAGCAGAGAGATCGGTTAGTCGATAAGATGAAGTTACAAAAGAACGAGTAGAGAGTAATAAAGAGCCCCCTGTGAAAAAAAATAAATGTCTTGCGCGTTTTTTCCTCCCCTGGGCCGTTGAGCTGCCCCAGCCTAAGGAAATGGGACGAAACGTCCTCGCAATACATGAGTAAATTTTCCTCTCACTTTTAGGGACAGCCCTATGGGTTATGGATATGGAATGGAAAGGCCTTAAAATTATCTTCATATTAATTGCATTAATTACATATGATATCGTCGACAATAATTATGTAAATTTAATTAAAGTCAAAATTCGAAAGCACATTTGAATCGATATTTTCCGATATCTTCATAATATTTACACGCGTATATGTATGAATGCACACATGTGTATGTTATACACACGCGACACTTTCTAATCAATAGTTTTATGTTTAAGAGAGCATCGCACTTAAGTGAATTAAATTTAATAAATGAACGCTTTTGCTATACAAGTGAACGGCTCGTCTGACTGCTCTAATAACAATTGTAGACAAAAGCGCATGCAAAGATAATGAAAACTTCTAAAGAAATATAATGAATTTGTCAGTGCGTTTGCGATCATTCCCAACAAAAGTTCCATAAAATATTTTCAATTTTTTTAAAATTAATTAATTCGTGTACGATCGCCTGTCTTGAAAAATTTCCCACTTACATGTACTGTTTATCTTGTTTGTAGTTGTAATGTTCTAAAGGCATTAAATATGCCATTACTTCAATATATGGCGTTGGGTCCAATTAAACTGTCAATCCAAAGGCCGTGTCACCGCACTACCATAACTAGATATCGTCGGAGAGATTGTTCGACTACGTTTCTTACGTTTTGTTTTACTCCATTCCTGATGCGATAATTTTACTCGATGACGTAATCAAACAGATGAAATTCAGATCCCAACATTTGGAATAACTGTACTTAAAAAATCATGAGCCTTTTTATGCAATTCGAGGAATGCATTTAAAAATGTCCGTAGTTTCCCTTATCAAACGTCATCGTGACAGTTCGAAAATGCCGTAAACTTTAGTTAATGATATTTGTTATTGGAAAACCCTACAAGCCTTAGATTACATTAATTACATTTCCATGCAATGGTTTTATTTTGAGGTAAACTACTTGTTGAGCCTTTTTTTGTTCTCTTTCATTTTCTCTTTTTTTTTTTCGAAAAAATTAAAGGTGTGTCATGTTCGCATCAAAAGGACCATCTCGGGGATGTCCCCTAATTTAGTTGAATAAATTTGAAAAAGGATTTGAGAAATTTTGCAACCAAGGTTAGGAAAACTTTGAATCCGCAATTAAAGGAGATAAGGACTTGGACGCGAATATTCCTTTTAATAAAAAGGTTTTTGATTAACTTTTGAATAAAACAAAAATTAAAAAATAATTCTGATTTATTTTATATTCGTCAAAAGTGTGTAGCGGCATTTACGAATCACCGTAAACTGAAGGAAACTTTCATTCCCATTATGGCTGTACAAAAAAGTAGAACCCCGCCTAAGAGCCGGATCACAGGAAATGGAAACTTTTTTCAATTTCTCTCAGACCTACCAAATTATGAGGCAAACAAAAAAAAAGAACATTTCGAAAATTTCGAATATTTTGAGAAATATTTCAAATAAAAATAAACGTTTCATTAACATAAGATTGTGCTATACTTGCTGTAACACGGTAACCGGCAAGTAAAGGCGTAAGTGATGGCCACGCTAAAGTAATGAAATTCTACCATATCTCGCTTCTGTTTGTTCTGTGCTTCTGTGCTTATACGTGTGCCAGTGTCGTCGTCGTTTTGCCTACACGCATATAGATTAAAAATTAAACTTTGAATTAAATTTGTATCACACAAAATGAATTCAATAAATGAATTCGATCTTAATCCAAAAAAACATCACAGTTGCAAAGCAAATGAAAGTAGGGACGAAGTGAAGGGATGAAGTGCACTGTAGCGCATCAATTAGTTAACATCTTTCATGTTACATTACATTTACATGCACATAAACACACACACACACACATACATACACGCACGTTGCATTACATTAACATAGCACATTAGGTATAATTCTTCCTTTTTTTTTTTTCTTTTTTCTTTTTGTAATATGCATAAAGTGCTGTAATATTTTGTAACAACTAATCACACATTGAAGGAAAATGAAATAAGTAGAGACAATTAAACGAGCCGACAAACTATTTTAATCACAGTATTTATATAATAATAATAATTTCTTTATTTTTTTTTTTATTTAATAATAATAATAATAATTCGAAACGTATTATTTAAATATTTCAATAAACAATTGTTACTAATAAACTTAGTAATAAAATGCAAGCAAAGCATGAAACGGAATTTTACACTTGACTGAAAATTATCATAAGCATGATTATGTTGCACTAAAAGCATATGACTATCACAAATAACTATTGCATTAATATTGATTTTACATATGCAAAGCGTTGAGAGTTATTTGAAAACACAAAATATCATAAATGAATTTAAGTCGGGAGTAGCTTCAATATATACATATATATACATATAAATAGATTAGTGCAATAAACCCACAAACAATTGAAATGAATGTCAACAAATTACATTTATTTGTAGCGAGGACGATCACTGAGAGTAAGCTACCGAATGGGTGGGTGGGAGCGAAACGCCAAATAAGTAAGAAAATTATATTCGTTTGCGGCAAAATCTTTGCTACACCCACACCTAGCCAATGTTATCCCATAAAAACTTTAAAGGAAAAAAAAAAAAAATATCAAAATTTGTTTAATCCATAGTATTAGGTGAGTGTGGCTGATTTTTTCTATTTTCTCAATTTTATTTCTATAGATATATGAGCGTTTTAATCGCATTCAAGTCCTTTGCAAATTTTTTAGACGATATGTACTTCTTTGCGAACGGGTGAATGTTTACCACGAATGCTACACAGCTCAGCAGACGGATAGACGAACAGATGAACATGCTTAGGTGCATAGCGATTTTGAAACTGACTCAAGAATTCATATACTTTATAGGCTTTTTGACGCTAACTGCTGAGGGGTAGATATGGCGGATTTTTGTACAGATACTACAGCATCGCTCATAGAACATACGCCTAAATTTTTGTAAACTTATTTGCTTATAGGTTATGAGTAAGGAGCGAAGAAACCAATATTTTACTTCTTTTGAAAAACGGATGTGCCCTCCCCCTCCCCCCCACCTTACGTAGTACTTAGTTACACGTACGCTTGCCCTTCGATCGTATTGATCCATATCGATACCATCAATATTAGCTTACGTGTAAGAGCTATCGACAGCTAAACAAAGCCAACTAAATATTAAAATACAAGCAAAATGTTTAAATGGCTAAGTTTTCAAAAGATACCGCTTTGCACTATAAGTGCACTAAAATTCATGTCACTCAACGAAACACTGAGAAAACATAAAAGTGAAAGTGAATGGGAAATTCTCCAGCAGCCATCGTGTTCCGTTGATCCTATCACTTCCGACTTGCATTTCTTTTGTCTTCTACAAAATGTTGAATAAATAAAAAAAAATATTCCATAGAAAAGAAATGAAGCTGACTGTCATAAGAGCGATATGGAATAGAAATCAGCAAATTTCTATAAAGAAGATTTTGAAAAAAGTTGAAACGATGAAAAATATTCAGGAATCATAGGAAACGATCAACAACATGTAATTCACTTATAATTAATCTGCTTTAATTTTTCATGATAATCCATTTTCAAATCGAGGCCAAAATGTTGCATTGCTTTATATTAGGATGGGTCGGTTCAGACCTTAGCCAGTCATTTAAATTTATGAACTCAGAAGTACGGCAATAAGAAATAAAACTTCTATTCAATGTTAACGATAATAGTACACAGCTAGCGAAAAATGTTACAATGATATTAAAATAAAAATTCCCCTTAATTTTTGAACGTATTGTTGCCTCTATATATGTGATAAACGTTTCATATGATTTCAAAGGCGTTTTGAAAATACACAAATGTGTTACCTAAAGCATATGCAGAAGAAACACAAGTCATTCTTACAAACACCTTTCATCCTTTTTTGGTAGGCAAATATAGGAGTCACGCTACAATCTTCTTTTATTCGTACAGAGTTTACTTTTTTTTTTATTTCATTATTTCATAATCGATGTTTTTCGAGTTAAAAAGCGATTTTAAAATGGAATTTTTTAACTTGAGACGAGTTTAAAAAAAAGAGCTGAACACAAGGAAAAGAGAAAAAACAAAAGTGTAAACAGAGCAAAAATATTATCTGTTATCAGATATGAGAAATCTATAAATGGTGTACACACTGAACACGGTGCTGAATACTTCCGTATCTAACGAGGAGAGTTAAAGAAATAATTTTTCGGGGGAGCAAACCCTGAAAAGAAAGTTACTCTTGGACGGACAATTATATTTTCGAAAGACTATGCTTCCCCTTCGGATGTCAAAGGGTGTGTAAAAGTGAAGAAAATCGTGAAATGTGCTCATCTAATGCTTTCATCTACTAAGCGTGCTCTTCTCTGAGAGCTTCTGCCTTAAGGTTACTACATTTAATATCTCCCATCGTTATGTAACATCCATTGACACTTTCTCTCCACTATTCGGCCACTAGAATATTTAGTACGTAGCTTCCCCTCGCCATATAGTGGTGATGAACTTTATGTAGGTGTAAGCCGACATAGTATTCTCTACTTATCTTGACACTTTTTCGCAATTCTCTTACATGGTCGCTATGGGCGAGCTTCAACTGATAGTAGCCAGTCACTGCCTATTAATGTCAGTTAGTTTACTTAGTTAGGTCACCATCGTTCTTCTAAACTGCTATTCAAAAAACCATTTTATACCGTACGGGCAGGTGCTACAACTCTGCCATTTCTAATTCTCCCGTCCTTTCTTAGAACCGGGCATTGTTGTAGCGTATAAGTTGAGGGATTAACAATCCTCTTATCGCCTACAAGGGATAGGTAAAAATTAATTTGAATTTGTCGATCGTATTCTTAAACGCCAAAACAAGATCTCGTATGTGAACATGATGAACATGAATATGGGATTTAGGAGAAATGATCTCCAGTCCGCGCGACAAGTATCTCAAATTCGTTCAAACACGAAAACATCTCTTATTACATGCAAACGTAGTAGTGTTCGTAAGTTCGTACATTCGTTTGCTCTTTCCTTGAATATTTAATTGTCATTCTTTCAGTTTGCAAAATTCTTCTTTCTTGGCATTGTTATTACTCCTCCTAGTTTTGAGTATAAACCTCACCGCGTTTCTTTCAGCGTA
The DNA here is from genome assembly GCA_000688735.1 of Glossina austeni. Taxonomy (NCBI): domain Eukaryota; kingdom Metazoa; phylum Arthropoda; class Insecta; order Diptera; family Glossinidae; genus Glossina; species Glossina austeni. Next base: position 142,948 of record KK502425.1, on the reverse strand, counting down.
CAAAAAAACAAACGCATAGAATAAGAAAGAAGTTAAACAAGACTTAAGTCGAATCTGTCGATACCCATCACTAGATAACGTACATTACATGATTGCAAAATAAAGCGGAACGGGGGATGTCCCTTCACTTAATACAGGACCAATTTGATACGGTATCGTAATATCGTAAATAATTCAAATCAAATTTTATTTATTTATTGCGATAATAAATTCGTCAAAACCAAAAAGTGCATTTATATACTTGAGTTTATTTATGTGTGTATGTGTGTGTGTGTGTGTGTGTGTGTGTTATTGATTTTTGGTAATTATTGGAAAACATGTGGTCCAGTTTTTCAGAGTGTATTAAGTCTCTGTAGGAAAACATCTACGATTTGAAGCTCATCGTTTAGAACGAGGGGATGAAAATAATCAGTTTTTTCTAGTTAATGGCTGATGGATCCAAGAACTACGTGCTCTAATTTTTGTATTAACTCAGACAAGAATGATAGGAGAAATGTTCAGAGAATATGTTGCAGCAGAGATTTTAACAAACAAACCTATGGTTGACAGGCAGAAATTTCTTAATTGTTTCCATGATCAAGTGCACGTGTATATATATATATATATATATATACTTTATAATCACTCCGATACATGTTACTATGCGTTACAAACATTGGCTGGATCTAATAAAACCGCTAGTGCAGGTATATGTTAGATGCAAAGAAAAGAAAAAAACATTTATGGAGGAAAAACCACAAGTTTTTCTTAAAATAAATGTGTTCGCGGCACCGCAAATATTATAAAAGAAATTACTACCAAAAGTTCTTATAAATGCAATATATATATATATTAATATATATATATATATATATACATACAAACGTGTTTACAATTTTACATATATGCACCTACATACTTATATGCAAGACAAAGCATTTACGACGAAGTCATATGCGTAACTCAAGTCACTCCGTCCGCTAGTGATGAGCACCAGTAAGAAGCAATAAAATAAGTCAAAGCGCAAAAAAAAAAAAAGAACGTAAACGTAAAAGCATTTAATGCGATGTGTGTGTAATTATTAAAATATGAGGAAAAATTGCCCCTGAACTTTACGAGCATGCAAAGTTAATTTGCTTGTTAAGAAGTGACAACAAATCGATTGTCACTTAGGTGGGTTTTTCTGCTTCTGTCTATGGATAACTGTGAAATAATCATAGATACTAGCAACTGCTTCGATCATGTTTGTGTTAAAACGCTTTTCATTACCTGGTTGACATTTATGTGCGGGCGTCCATCGACTAACACGCTACTTGTAAAGCACGGTACAAATTAATTGGGTTAACTGAAGAAAGCTTGTATATATATATATATGCATGGACATGAATCGAATTGATTTCATTTCGAGTTTCGAATCCAATAAAGGAGAAGTAAGCAACGAGAATAATTATATGCAAATGCGAATTATGCTGAAGTAGACAGCGAAGCAACGTAAACATAAATGTGAAAATAGGATCTTGTTACACTTGCTGATGGAGAGCATAAACCATTGCAGCAATGCAAATAGTACGGAAAATTAGTTTAGTTTTTCCGCAAGCACTTGCGTCGACATTTATCTCGATTTCTATCTAATCGTAAACTGTACGGGAATATAAAGAAAAAACTCAAGCAATCTCGACCATTTCTAACGCTATCGAACTGTAACCTTTAATGCAATAGATGTTCGGCATATTGTACCAGTGCACTATATGATGACATATCTACCGATTAAAAGAAATTTTTGCTTTGCTATTTACGCCTACATTAGCAGGCGCAGCCAAACGTTCCAATCCACAGTCGTAAAGTAAACTTTACCATGATATTTATAGCCTTTCTTCACCTCAACCCCGAAATTTCTTAAAATGACGATCACAAGATCATTGCTTCTTCTTCATTTTATAAAAATCAAATCTTAAAGTCGCGCTACGTACATAACACGATAATAAAGAATTCAAGAAAAACGGTCGTCGTTTCCTGTTCGCAAAACATACGATTTCTTCGGCTCGAAAGCTAAGTAAAAGAGTAAAGTAAAGAAAAAATCGTGTTGCCCTTAACAACTACATATACAAATTTATTTATTTTTTTCTTCATTTCAATATGATTTTTTTATTAAAAACACGTTTGTTTTCTCGTTCATGGAATTTTCCATAAATTTCCTTCTTTTTCTCTCCTCTCTTTCCGGTATAAGAACACATGTTTTTTGCTTACTATTCCCACGTTTCTTTTTATTCAGAAACAAGAAGAAGAAAAACTTGGTTATCATTTAAAAAATCATGCCAAACGGAATTCAAACATTTCTAAGGCAGCAGGATTGAGTTTTCACTGGGAATTCTAGAGCGCGACAATAAAGGTAACTAACTATGCGCAAGATTGTATAGCTGCGGACTTCACTGCACCACTTCATCTTAGTCTGCATTCTAAAAAGGTCGCGACTGCCTTAGGAGCTGCCTATCTTTTTAATGGGTAAGCGAAATCCACAGTTACCTGGATGCTGTCATTTCTTAAGAGATATATTGTGTTGTTGGTTTTTTTTTTTTTGTACCCATCACCGAAGGATAAAAGGTATATTAATTTTATCGAAACGTTTGCAACGTGCCCAGAAGAAGAAAACTGCAGAGACACCACACACAGAGTATATCCATTCTTGATCAGCATCTAGGCCTAAATCTATTTAAGGATCTGCGTCCGTCTTTCCGGCTGGATGATGTCTAATGTAAACTATTCTCACCGATCAAAAAAGTGAAGCGAACGATTTCGAATTTGCAGAAATGTTGGAAGTTCTTGCACACAGGTTGGCATTCAAAATGAATCAAACAGATCGAAGGACACGCTTTCAAAGGGAATAAAAAAGTAGTTTTTTGTTTCGCTCATTACTCTTAAACCAGAGCAGACAAATCTAGCAAAAATTTGCACATATTGTCAGGAAAATGCCATATGTGATGAGTTGAGTTGATTGACTTAAGCTAATTGAAAATGTACAACGACTTTGGAGAGCTATTTTCATGTAATTGTTTTGCGAATTGAACAAAGAAAGAAAACCAATTTACAATATCGGTATCCTTCAGTGTTGAATTTAAAAATGAATTCAAAAGCACACACTTATATATGTTTTCTTCACGTAAGTGAGTATAAAAAAAAAAAATTCGTTGAAATCTCATCATAAGCATATTACAGTATATGTGTGTATACTGAATGAGACAAAAATAAAAATGTATTCAAAAGTGCGATTCACCGTTTAAAATATTAAAATGTATTCTTAATAAAAAAAAAAAAAAATATTTTGGTAAATTTTTTAAGAAACATGTGCAAATAATTGAAACAGAGACTACTGCATAAAGAGTTATAAGAGCATAAAAAGGTATATGGCGTCCAGATGTGTTACACTTCTTCAAATGGAAAATATTCCAGACTTAAGAATTTTTTCATTTTAATTTTTAATACATTTGCGAAAAGTAATTTTACCACGAATGTCATTTACATTTATATATATATATATATGTGTGTGTATATACGGCATATATATATGGCATTAATAATAATTATATGCTTTCTCTGTGCACATGAGCTATTCTAATTTATTTACATGGCTACGAAAACATCCAAATAAACCTTGTGTTTAGTTTACTTATGTAAAGAGACCAAAAATATATATGTATATGTATGTATAGATAGATACACTCTCTTGTAATATTCTGTAACAATCTTTAAATTCTTTAGCAGGAATTTTAGTCAGCAAAAAGAAAAGCAAAAAAAAAATATAGGTAGTGTAAGAATTTTTGAGTTGAATAAAGTGCTGTTAAAATATTACATAATTTAAAAATTCCATAATAATGGCAAAAGTTTTTTCTTAGGTCCTCTATGCTCGCTTAAAACAAAATAAAGCACACAAACCAGAAGGAAAGTAGAAAGTAGAAAGAAACCGTGATGATGTACAAGTTGCTGTTATGCCACAAAAATGTACCAGGCATCGAAAGTTCTTTTATGTACTTCGCCCCTCCAAACTGAGTGAATAATTGGAGTAAATAAATATATCCTGTAGCGAGACATGCATATACGTGCGCACACGGACGCAAGGAACGCAAGGAATGTGTGTGTGTTGCATGTGACTTAAATAAACTAAAGGAAAACTTGAAAAGACCAAAATGCGCCCTAATTGGCGGATGCTTTAATCTATGAAACACATCTAGCGTCAATGGCACGTTAACTGTTAATCGATTAGACGGCTAACTCGAGTTTAGATTTTTCAAAATTTTCAAATTTTTTTTTCTTTTTATTGGCTTAATAGCCAATTTTTTTTTTTTATTGGCCTTCTCTACACTTAACTTTCGACTTTCTCCACAAGCGCTCCAAGAAGCTCACCTGCGTCAAATAAATCGCTGCTAGGATAACTATTGATTTCTAACTTCTCTAATACGCTATGATATGCCTTCGAGATGACTGCCGTTGAATAAATATCGGATTGCGAAAGGTGTCAGGGAAAGGGGAAAATGGAAAATTTCCATCTTCGTTACGAATTTGACTAAAGAATTACATATGGCTTTGCTATCTTCTCTATGCAACAACATTGTTTGCCCCAAATGCGGCAAAAGCACCACCTTCTAGTATAAAGTCCTCAAGGTAAGATAATGCGAAAAAACATTTTATTTTTTTGTTGTGCATACGGACCAAGCACTCAACAGATGTCCACTATTCGCTTACAACGACGAGGGTCGGAAAGAGTGGAGGAAAAAGAAAGGGAAAGGGACAGTTAAGCAGCCATAGTCTAGGGGTTGCATGCCCGATCGGTAAATGTTATGCCCTTACTGGCTGACCACTCACTATCACTACATTCAAAGTAAACTCTACCGCTTGGTAGTCGCCAAAGGCTATTTGATCAAAGAAGGGTAGTTCTCTGGTCTTGCGATTGCAATCTCGTAAAAGTTTATAAAAAATGGATTGTAATGTAAACCCATGTCAAAGCCTTAAACACCTTTTTACCTGATTTACGATTTCTTAATAAGAAGAAGAATGGGATAAGAATATCGCAACATTTTCATTCGAATTTTTCGCGCAATATCTTTGATATCTTTGACACAACAGTCATCGGCGATCTACGCAGGGAATAAGTTAACTCTTATGTTAAGTTAATAGGAAACTAATTTATTAAGAAAAGATTGCTGAACTTTTTCATTCAAAGAAAAGCCAATTTTACAAAAATCAATTCTCTTCTCAAAATCCGCCCTGACTTTCTCAAATATAAATTAAGTCTTACTTGTCGGTCAAATTTGTACCGATTCACTTACGGATCTCTCGCCAAAATGATTATAACGGAATCACTAATATTTTAATATATATTTCGAAGCCAATGTTTTCTAAGTAAGTGTAGACGACATTTTCACTTAAGGAGTCCTCGTTAGATTTGCACGTTTTCCGGATGTGTTTCTTACTCAATTCTGAACTACAGTTGAAAATAGCACGCAAAGTGAAATAGATTAAAAAAAAAAAAAAAAAAAAAACAAATAAATATAGTTTTTCCATGTTCTCATCAACGACACACTAAGACAGCTTTTCAAGCAACAAGAAGTCGACATGAAAATAACAAAAGCAAATATTTGCATTTCCATGTTTTTGTTATTCTATATATAAAATATTCTTTTTGATAGTCGGTAAACACTATCCACAGTAGAATCAATTTTCATTAGACTTTTTTGTTTGCGTTTGGTGTGCGTTTTAACAGTGGCACTACTAGTAAACGCTGGCAATCACACTTTATGCGTTTTATGTCTGACGTGGGATAGTAAAAATGAGCTGATTACGCTTCCCTACGCTTCACTATTTCTTTCTAAAGTATTTTCTTTTCCTCTGCTTTGCATACATTTTTATTTAGTCCGTTCATGGGTATATGGCATCGGAACTGTAAAAATACACTTCTGGTCACTTTTTCTTAAATTATTTCTGAGATCTGAAATACGATTAAATGCATTTTGCAAGGGCGGTGGTCGCTAAGTATATATATATATATATATATATATATATATATATTAGGGTTATCCATAAGTAATCAATTATTTTCGCAAGATACCATTTCTCATTAGTCCTGCGGCAACCGGACAAGTGTAAGCATACTTTTTTTTCGTGTTATTCTTCAACCAGTTTGTTAGTCATTTATTCCCAACAATATAAATTTTTCTTGTAGCCCTGTAATAAAATGGCGGACTTTGTACCTTCTGAGAGCCATATTCGTAATTGTGTACTTTTCCATTTTAACGCCGGTTTAAGTGCCACGGAAAGAATAAGCAACAGTTGCGACACATATGGAGATGTGTTGAAGGTCAACAAGTGTCAACGTTGCTTCAGAATAAAATTAAGCAGTTAGGCTGGGAACTTCTACCGCACCCTCCATACTCTCCAGACCTAGCACCGTCAGACTACCATCTGTTCAGGTCACTGGAGCATTCGTTACGAAATAAAAATTTTAATTTCTTATTCGATGTCCAAACGCAGCTTGAGTAATATTGTAAGTCACGCCCACCGCGCTTTTTCAAAGGGGGAGGGGGGGTTGAACGTTTGCAGGAACGATAGCAATAAGTCATCGCAAGCGGCGGTGATTAGATAAATGATTAAAAACTAAAAATTTCATTTCAAAAAAACACTTTTGTCTATGAATGCAAAATAATTGATTACTTATGGGTCCCCCTAATTTATATGAGAAACTTTCGAAATTTTTCTTATTATTATATAAAGATTGTATAAAATTAAGTGGACAACAGTTAGCTTGAAAATTTTAATACTACAACATTAACAGCATTTTGCATCACAATGAACGTGAATGCTTGTCTATAGTGACGTTCATGCTCGCGAACATATTGTTACGAATTTCCGCTACTCTTAAATACGGTTCGTATCACTAGATCGTGGATATTATTTTCAAGAGAAAATGCACTTCAGAATTCTTTTAACTCTAAGTTTCTTTATTTACAATCCATTCTTGAAGGTTAGGATTATTTACATTTTACTTTGGCAATACTGTCGACTTCTCAACTCTAGTATGCTTTTTTACTTGAATGTAATCTTACGACTCAAATGTTCTCGTACGACTCAATGTTCTCGTATCACTCAGATATTCTCGTGCGACTCAACGTTCTCGTATCACTAACTCTGCCTTCCGCAAACAGTCTACTTATATACATTTTCACAAGCATGTCCTAACAAGCATGATCAACCTAACTTCATGGCTTCATATTTAATCCGTTAACCTGCTTTTTTGCTAATCCTTTTCCTCAGGCGGCAGCTGTATGACGCGTCGCGCATGTGTACCTGGGTTTTTCTCTCTCTATTTTCCTGCTAATCTTTTTCGTCGGCCGGCAGCTGCATGAGGCGCCGCGAATATGCCCTAAGGAATTTATTACTTACGAAAATCATTTAGTTAGCATTAACTGGATTTGGGATTTTCGTAACAATATTAAAGAAGTAGAGAAATGCAAATAATCTTCGGAATAGAAGGCTTAGAAGGAAAAGACGTTGCAATTTTATAACCGATCAAGACGGATTATGGAATGCCCGCCCTTAACACCATATCGCCAAATAAAAAATTTTTCACATTTAATAATAAAGTCATGAAATATGAAAAAATTATATCCTTTTACAATATGAAGGCTTCCTTTTGATACGAACTCTTGTGTGGGGAGGGACAACCTTAATCACCATAATTACATTGGATGCGAATGGTTTCTATGTTCATTTCATACGGAATTTTTATGGGATGGAGAAGGGTTCGGCGAGACGTTTCGAAATTCCTTACGATACCTGAAAATCAATGATCTGTACGTATGTACACATAAGAAGAAGGAAACGAAAATTTAAGGATATCCAAGGATGCCAAGGCTCGACGCATTAGTTTATATCAGGAATAATAAAATATTTATTTTCCAAGCTTCACAAATTAGGTCTTTATTCTCAACGCTGGCGCGTTTTAATGGAACAACATGAAGATTCGCGGATAGAAAATTGGGAAAGTGAGAGTTTAATTTTAGAGGTGTTCCAGTTAAGGAATCATCAGGAATAGGAAATCAAATAAACGAACAAAAAAATGTTGTAACATTTAAAATTTTAATCGAAGAAATGGAAGAGTGAGAGAAAAAATATGAAAAAAAAAACAATGGAAAAAAAATGAACTTTTTTCCATATTCTGAGCGCAGTCGCTAGTACGTCGCTAAAACGTGTTTTGTTATCTTTTTTTACAGTTTTTTTGGTATTCTTATGTTTAAGCATAAATGTGGGGACCACAAAAAACATGACCGATGATCGAATAGATTCAGCAGATCACTAAGCATATTTATTATACCGGAAAGATATGGTGCTACGGTATAAAGGGAAAATTTTCACAAATTGAAGCAGTATACAAAATAGATTTCGAAAATGGAATTGGAATTATTTACCACTTGACCTAAATCGATTTAAGCATGTCCGTCTGTCCGTCTGCCCAATGCCTATTGTAAACATTTTCCTGGCCCCAAAAATGAAGCTATCGACTTCAAATTTTGCAGAAACATTGTAAGCTCTTGCACACAGTTCGGTATTGAGAATGGGCCAAATCGATCGAAAGACACGCCCACAGCATCATGTAAACTGAGAACACCTCGGTTTTTCAAAAGAAATGAAAAATTAGTTATTCGCTGATTACTCATAAACTACAGCAATTAAATGTACAAAAATTTCAAGGTATATTCTATGGGCGATGCTGTCGCATTTATGTGCTAAAATGGAAAGAATTGGCCACGCCTACCCAATGCTATAGTGTATCAAACTCTAATTGCTTTTCCAATACCTTTATAATGCGCAGCAACAAGCTTCAAAGACCCCATAAAGTATACAAATTCTGGGCCAGTTTCAAATTTGGAATACATCCAAATATATCCACCTGTTCATCTGTCCATCTGTCTGTGTGCGTAGTGCTTGTGGTTAACATTCTCCCGTTAGTGAAAATGAAGATGTCGTCTACAAATTTGCAAAAGAATTTGGAAGTGACCTAAACTTTTCAGAGGGCACGTCTACAACGCCCACATGCCTCTACGACAAACACTTTTATTTTGAAAATAGAAAAATCAGCTGCGCCCACTCCTTACTGTAGAGCGTGAAGCTTTTGCTCTTTTGCTTCTTTTGTCTTTTCTAGGATAACGGTGATGAGTATAAAAAATTTGGTCCCGATCGAATTTCATTTTCCTGCTTGTCATATATGCACCGGTATGAATAGAATCAATTACTTTTTCAGCTGACCCGGTAGGTCGAAAAATTAATAAAACTCTACAAATTGTTAATTATCAGCCATAGAAAAATTATGTTAAAAAAAAGACAAATGCTTATCAGTATCAGTATCTGTTGTTCCTGCGGGTGGGTACATAAGCAATGAAAAAATATCATGTCATCAATAGTCAGCTGATGATGTTTGTATGAGGCTGGATTGCGATTTACGCTCTTCCGTTAAATATCATTCCTGTCAACCCTGATTCGCTGATCATCGTCTCGCATATTGCTATTCCACAAAGTTCATCTTGCCGTGATGTTTACGAATTTTTTTTTAGCTCGACACGTTTGTGTTGATGTTAACATCCTCTGACAATAGTGCAATATTATCGCATGCTATTATCGTTGTTATCTTTTTTATTATTATCTCGCTTTAACACGTCATTTGAAATAATCATTTATTTCTTTTTTTTCTTTTTTCTTTTTTCTTTTACGTCGTTATCCTTTGACATTACTTTTATATGCTTGATGACCCCACATAAATGGCATATATTTTCATACCGCGATCTTTATATTTCATATTGTTAGCACTTCTTTAACTAACCATTTTGGATTTTCTACTTTTCATTTTATTTAATAGCCCCCTGTGGATTTCCATGGATTAATATTTTGTGTAATGGGCAGTTGTGGCACTGATGATATAAAAACCGCTGTTTGTGCAACGAACGATTCAATCGGTCACGGAGTTCACAGCCATAAGCAGTTAGCTGCGCCTCTATTTTTAGAGCTAAGCTTTCATTTTGATTGCCTCTCCTGCCAGTTTAGTTTATTCGCGCAAATCTACTCTTGCTGGTCAATAAAGAATAGGCATAGAATTGTGGGCTGGTGGTGGTGACAGGGTGGACAGGATTAACCGAATACTTTGTTGTCGTTCTTAAAACGCTGAGCAAATTATGATAAGAAGCCAACGGGGATAACCGATCCCCGATTATTAGCACAAAAGAGTCTAGGAGAGGTGGGAGAATTAGTCAGAGAGTGCGTAAAGCGGTGAGAAAGCTAAGTGCGTTAATCGAAGACCCCCATTCACCCATTCACCAGAACCTAGGCCTGTCAATACTATCATGGCACAAATGGAACGAATTGATTAGCGAAGCAAAGGCAAGGCGTTAAAATGGCCAGCTACTGAAATACGGCCCAGCACACAAAGGTGTACTGCCCGTTAAGTAGTATTCGTAAAAAGTGCGGTATTATATGCGTAGTTTTCGACCGCTTCACACGAGCTGAAAGGTGAAGACTCCACGTCGCACTATGTATAATGCGCAGGCAGTTGGCTGTGTAACGTTTGTAAGTAAATAAAAAAGGGAACAAAAAACAATTGCAGTGGTCTGGAAGATGCAATTTTATCTGCAGTGAAGTTATCAAGAGAGTGTCCATGTGACTGGTCACGAAGAGAAAGTGAAAACAAAATCCATCAAATTCGAGGCTATATAGTAAAGACCTGATCTCTGATACGTAAGGGTGGGTTCTACTTGGGGGAGATGATTACAAGGCAGATACGACAAATTTACTGTCTGACAGTATCAAGAATTTCTTTTGAAGCTGAGCACCCGCTAAGCGGACGGCTTCCACGTTCGCAAGACATTCAGCCGAAAATATTGTGCTCCATGGGTGATTTGAGAAGTAAGCGTCTATATAAATATTTGGAGACCAAAAACCATTGTCTACAACATCGGTCTTCGATCCGTCAGTAAAGATGAATGAAAAATGTTTCCATTTTGTATTGACCAAGTTCGTATAGCTGCGATGCACTTCTGCCGGAGTAACTGTGGATTTTCGTACTGGTAAGAACTTAATCACTGGGCGAAAATAATGAGAACCAAAGGGAATTTGGAAGCTACATACAGGAAGCTATACAGTTCTTCGAATGTTGAAATTATTAATTTTGTCAGCGAAAACTTTAAAGAAGTAAGGAGAGGAATCGTGTGATAGAAATGAAGGGTAAGGACGAATGATTCCCATTGAATAGAATTTTACTGGCTAAGAAATTGCCTAGTGAACGAAATCTTTCTTGCAGAGGCACAACATAAGTCATTTGTTCCAAGTTTAGTGTGTGAGTAGATTTCATGCCACCAAGAGCCACACGAAGGCATTTGCATTGAATTCTGCGTAGGTTCAGAAGGTCCTTATTTGAAACGGCCAATAAGAGCGAATAGGCACATTCTAATTTTGGCCTGACTAATCCAAGATATATGTATATATATATATATATAGATAGATATATATATAGATATATATATATATATATACACATATAAATATATCTCTATCTATCTATATATGTATATATATATATGTATATAGGTAGATAGATATATATAGATAGATAGAGATATATATCGATTGCTTAAAAGCAAACAAACGTCAAGTTTGCCCCGTATTTTTGTTATATAGATTTTGTTTCAACAAATGATAGCACAGAAAGCCATGATGAAGATCCTGTGTAAAGGTACAAATTATAAATGGATCATCAAGTTTCCTCGAAGGAAACGAAAGCCTATTAAAAGATGCATAATCAGTACTCAGATCTATGCTAATGCTTTACACGAGTGACAATAGACATTACGTTGTTAATTGTAACCAAACTTATTGCTTAACTTTATTATTTTTGCTCAGGGCTTCATCGAAAGTTGGACAATAAATAGCATTCGATGGCCCAAAACGCAATGAAAGAATACCGTTTATGCGTATGAAACTGTTATCTAGTGTGTACATCAATTTTGGGGTATTTTTTTACTTGGTTAGACAAAATCTCAGTTGGAATTATTTTTTGTCTTTACCATTATAGGGGCAAAGATTTCAGGTTCTTAACGTTGTTCTCTTGTTGAATGCGAATTTATGCTGAAAATAATGCTTATGTTGATGTTTTGTGTCATTCTCTTGTCTATACAAAATTACATATTTACAGTTTCGATACGAGTGCTTGTATTAGTTCTCCAAAAATTTTTATATATTATTTATATGAAATATTAGTTTATATATAAGTTACGCGAAAGTATTGCTCATGTATCGTGCTTCACAAGTCGTCGCATCTGTTAGGACGTTAACGAAGGCATATTACTTGCTTTCTAAAGAACGTTGTCGACTATCGTCAATTATTATATTAGGCTTGTGACATGCACGTAAACAAAATTTCGAAGGCCTTTGGAAAAAAATTTTTCAAAATTTCGAAAATTCTCATTTCTATGCGCATATCTTTCGCTAAATATTACTTCACATGCCTTGGCGCTTATCCGCATATGCCGGCTGACTGCACGCTTACTAGGAAAACAAAATCCAGGCATGCATAAAACCATATTGGTTTTATGCAAATTTCTAATGGAAACAAGAGCAAGCAAGTGTGGATAGTACACTGAGTGCGAACAATCTATTCAAGGACAAAATTTTCTGCCTCCCTTGGTGTTGTGTTTATTAGTTTATTGTTTTTTGCACAATCGTATGCTCCGCACTAATCATCGTGTAAATCAGGTCCTGCCACTCTATCTCCTGCTCGCTCTTAAAATTTAAATTAAAAACATATTTTTTTTTTTCTATCGCAGTGAGCTTACGACGTCTATTGAATAACTTTGGATGAAACTCAAGTTGCTAAAGAAATTTTTGAATTTGAAACGTCGATTCATGAAAGAATCGAAAGACTTTTCCTAACTTTGGCATTTTTCGATTTTGGCTTCATTTCCTTTTCATATGCGTTTGGCATTTTCTTTATCTCAAAAATTCCCAATGATTGATAAAAACACCTTTTTAAAGCTTTGCCCTAAAGAACAGAAGTTTCTCCAAAAAAAAATATATATATATATCTAGACATATCTCAGCTTTAAAAAAAAAAAGCTAGGAACTGGGCAATATAAACTAAACACGTTGTCTTGCCATAGCAAAATTACTTATAATAAAAAAAAAAAAGTAAACTCGCTTCAAATTGGGTCCTTTTTAACGATTCCCTCAACCCAGAAATTGTTACACACATTGTAAACAACTGTCAATTGATCGAAGTGAAACATTGTTTCACTGCATGTCAATTGTTCATTCTAAAAAAACTTCTGGATCCAATTTGAGATCAATACGCCATATGTTCTGGAATCCCAAGTTCTACTTTTTCATCAAAGTTTCGTATGATTCCGCCGACTATTATAAATGCTTTTGTCTAGTGCTGCATATAGAGAGCTAAGTACTTCTCATTAGTTAAAATGAGTTTGGCGAATGTTCCAAAATCTAATCTCGAAATAATGAAGATGAACATAGACGGATAAATAAAAAACAAATTGATTATAATTTTATTTTAATAAAATTCAAATGAACACAAGTTTTGTTTCGTTTCACATTCGTTTCACGTTGCCAGCAATTAACAATTGAAAATTAATTACGAGTAAAAAACATGGCAACAGGGCAAAATATTTATGAGGGGATGGCAACTTGTCATTGCCGCGCCAGTTGACAGCTGTTTTAAAAGCAATCTTCGAAGTATAAGTCAATGATAAAAAATTGAACAAAAAGAACGCCAGCCAACGGCCTTTGACTTTTTTTTTCTTTTTTTGCCGATTTACTGCTAGCTAAGAATTCGGATCGGTCGGATCAGTAATTGCGGGAAAAAGAAGGAGGAGAATTTTGCAAATTAGTTTTCTAGTTAAAATTTAAATTAATTACAGTTTTACACAATTTGGAGAAAAGAGCGAACAGAATTCACTGGCAAATTTTATTTTATTCGCGCAATTTAAACGGCAATCGAATATGAGTGCATTTGAAGTGAGTTGACATTGCATCCGCCATTACATATATATATATATATATATATATATATATTTAGGCTTTCTATGCTTCAAATTTTATTTGAAATCTGCAATTATTTCTTGGCCTTTTTTTGTTTTCTTTGTAAAATTTCAGGTTAAAATGACACCAACACGGTTTAAAAGCAACAGGCAATCAGAGCGTCGCGAGCCTACCGACGTTGTAATGGCGCCCTTTTCCGGCAAATCCATTGTGTTGTTTGAGGACGTGCCTGTCTCAAAAATTGCTAGGCGTACTATGCGCATTATTAATCCTTCAGATGATGAAATCAAAGTAAGTCTCCATATATCCTTGCTTGCATTCCCTTATGCTTCTTTTTTTTTTCTGTTTTCTCGTCTAATTAAATGCTTTTTAATCATTTTCTGATGAAATTACCGCGAATATATACGCGACAATAAACCAAATACCAAACACCGTTCATTTTATTGATCTAACAGTAATCGTGAATTAAAGAGGAACAGCAAAACCAAAAGAAGTTCTATTCAGTTTGGGTAGAATTTTTTAATACCTATTTTCATATTTGAAAAAAATTTGTATAGATTGCAACGAAGCAGATTAGGTTTAGAATTCATAATTGGGCGAATGTATGCTTCCTGCATACCTGAATGGTAGCCAGAGTGTAACCTGTAACCAGAGTGAAACTATATTTTATTAAGGTTGCTTAAGTTATTCGTTCGCGATCTTTTGATTATATTGTAAATCGATCGCTTCCATTTGAGCGCCATCAATAGACAAAAGTTGTCTGTCTATATACGTAAATACAAATGTTTGTGATTGGAACGCCAAGCTTATTAAATGCTGCATAGCATGTAGAATGTAAGCTGCTTATATTTGCAATGTTGCAAGCACATTGACAAAAATAGTATATTCTAGGGTGAGAGCAAAAAAAAAAAAAAAAAATAGTTGACATAAAAGAAACGTGCGTCGTTAGGTGTTTTAACATTCTGTCGGCGAATTTGAATATTTGTTTCACTAAATTGATATTTATCGTTATCTGTTTGTAACAATATATATCTAATATATACAAATATATATATGTACACATATACATAGTATCTCTTATATATAGTACCTCATATAAATAGTATCTCACATATATAGCACTTCAAATATAGAGTACCTCCTGTATATACATATATATATATATATATGTATATTTATATATACATACATATATGTATGTATATGGTACCGCAAACAAATTAATGGCATTTGTACTAAGCTTTGTTAATTTCTGCCTTTATAACAACTTCTCAAGGAAAAGTTTCTATGGGTTTTGTAAGTTTTTCGCAGACATCTTCTATATAGTTACTGTAAGTTGTTCAATGCTTTATTTTATTTTGTTGTTTGTGTTTGGTTTTTTTTTTTTCTAATTTACCTACCAATAGGAGGATAATGAGTCAGTTTGATATGGCACATAATATAAAATTTGTTATTTTAAAACTATATTTTCACTAAACATTGTTTGAGTTTTTTTAGAACACATTTAAAGCACATGAAGCATACATTTTCCAACTTTTACTTACTACAAGCGTATAAATCAAAAATACATTCTATGAATTTTAACAGTGTAAACTTTTTTGCATGATCTGAAAGACAAACGACGGACGAACAGAGATTTGATGAGTATAAATAACTTGATTAGTTGATAATGATTTTTGAAGAACGAGAGCGAGAAACTAGGTGCCTACCCATTGCTCTTGATAGAAAGTGGTAATTACCTTCTACGCATTCAAACTGCGCTTTTTTCAGGCGCGTTATGCATTAGGAGGGTGCATAATGAAAATTTCAATTTGAAAGGATTTAGGAAAATTTTGAAAACAACAATTATTTACAATTCGAAAGAAGTTTTTGCTCTTACTAATATTACCACTCACTCCAAACTGATTACTTTGCATGTTAGGCATTGTGTATGGAATCACTTCCCACCAGTCAGGTGGTCTTCTGTGGTACTGTGTTACAACGCATATACCTTTTTTTCCACAAGCTGTAAAATATAACCGGCGCGTATTCACACTTTTAATGACTTATCTCCTGTTATCTAGATATTTGGATGGTCCATATTAGCAAAGTGTGAGGGCAATGTTCGGTCAGCATATGCATACATATTGGAGGCTTAAAACATTTCGTGCACATTTTTGTCAGCAATAAGCACGTTTGCTTATTTTGAAAATACAGCGTCCTGCGATCGGTAAAGACTTCACTTGTAGAGCATTTTCAAAGGCTTGATTGATAAAGACGTAGTAGTCACGCTGCTAACAAAACTACGCGTCAGCGATGGAGATGTCTGATTGAATGATTCGTGCTCGATTAGACCAATTGATGATCACCGAAATGTCACCACGACCGCTTGTGGTACAGCTTTGGCCTTGATGTAAAAGTTCGCCGCGGCTCAACCACTGTCCTGAGTTATCTTTTACATTTGGTGCTCTTGCGTCTCATTAAGGAATTCGTAATTGATTAGGCCAGTTGATAATCTTCGACCTGTCACCAAGATCTTTCTGTGGTACAAGCACTGCGCTGGGCTATCTTCTACATATTACACTGGTATTCTTTTTGGTCTTGATGAGAAATTCGTAATTGATTAGACCTATCGCCATGGCTTCCCTGTGGTACAGGTTCGGTTTTGATGTAGAAATTCGCCGCGGTTTGGATGAAATTTGTAGATAAGAGATTATGTGCAATGTTATATAGGAAGCATTTAATCTATTATTTTCCAACTTCAACCCTGACGACACAATAATTTAATTCTGAAATAAACGGGGGACACCACAGCGTAGTGGATTAATTCTTTCTTACTGGGAAAGTAGAATGCGACGATCTAAATATGTTAATTCTAAACCATTTATAGTGGACGTCACGACGCGGTGAATTAATTTTTTCTTATCGATATCTATTAGTGAACTAAAGGTTGAAATATAAAATTTATTCCATTCACTTTTTTATGACCATAAATAAAAGCAAGGGGCGGTAAAGATCTTAATGATGGTGGGTATGTGAGGATGTAACTTTCCAACTCGCTTTTGTTATTTTTATTTATTTATTTTTTTGTTTTGTACTTTGGTTAAAATTTTATAGCGTACTTGAGATCATTTCCACAAATGATGTTTTGAATGAAGTGCGAATATGCCACTTTCCGTATTTTTATTTATTTTTTTTATTGGTTTAGTTTGGATATTTGTGAATTTCAAAAGAAAAATCAACTAAGAAAATTATATTCGGTCGTAACCGAAACTTTTATACCCATCACCGTTATGCTAAAAGAGACAACAGTCGTAAAAGAGCAAAAGTTTCATGCTCTATAATAGGGAGTAGGCGCAACTGATTTTGCTGCTGCGGGCATGTTGTTCGACCAATTTGGTTCGTTGTCAACAATAACCAGCGTGCAAGAGCTTGCAATGTTTCTGCAAATTTAAGGTCGATAGCCTCATTTGTGCGGTCAGAAGAATGTTGACAACAGACGTTATACAGAAGAACAGACAGACTCAGATTTAGAATTTGATGCTGATCAATAATATATATACCTTGCGGGGTCTCTGATGCTTCCTTGTGGGCGTTGCCAAAACTTTTACGAAATTTTTATACCCTTCATCCTTCGGTGATGGGTATAAAAAAGAAAAAACTTGAAAAAAAAAGATAAGAAAACAAATTAATTCAAGGCAAATTTTCTTCTTCTTTCTTCGCATAATTGAGGTGATCGTGAGCAAGTCTGTTAAGCCTGGGCTAAACATTTCATTGGAGTGGTTGGAAAATACTGTGCCAGCACAAAATGAAATCACAATGGAATTGACCTGGAAACCACAAATGGATATTTCTTCTAGAGAAACTCTACAATTTACTGATAATCGTAATTTTCGCAAAGACGTTTCCATTATACTAAAATCTAAAGCATCTAAACCGATAAAAGTAAGTCTACAAGATTTTGTTCACATAGAATATAATTCTTTTTTTTATTACACATACAGAATGTTCATAAATATCCTAACTTGTCATCGGGAGCCACACCGCTTGCGAAAGCATTACGTTTAAAATCACCCACGAATGGAGTTAACAAAAATAGCAAATTAATCGCTCAACAAAAGCAGTTGCAGAAAAAACGTTTCGTAGCGACGGAAAGATCTGAGAAACATTCTACAAAGACGCAGGTCAAATGGAAAAACGGCTCTTTTCAATTACGTGATGGCGAACGAGCGCGCACATTCCCGCTAAAGGAGTGTAACAACTCCTGTGCTATTCCGCCTAAGAATCGTCCACCTGTTATTGTTGTCACAGAGACAGATAATTTTAAAGAGAATGTTACCCCACTAGAAGATTCGTTTAAGGTTTTAAATATGATAGACGAAATACAATTTTCTCCATTTGCTGGACAGTTGGCCGTATCTCAGAGAAGTAAACCCAGCAACTTGGATACGATACCAACTCCTTTATCTTACCAGACATCAGTTAATGGTCGAGGTAACTTAGAAGCAGAGCACAAATTAAAACCGAGATGTTTAACGTCCGAGCTGTCTGAAGCAGAATACGTCAATTGCCACGAAGATATTCCGAGTGAAAACACTCCAAGTGGCACAATAACAAACAAAACATTTGATATATCGCAAAGAAGTTTTGAGTGTCCCATTGATTGCTTAAATGTTACTTCTGGAGAATCTCCTGATTTACTTGATAAAACTTCAGTTGTTGTTCCTACACCAGGAGTTCGACCGCTTGCGGTTATAGAAGAGGAGGATATAAATCTAACCATTCCAACGGCATCAACAAAACACTCAAATCTTCCGAATTCTGAAAACCTGTCTAGTACCTATGCTCGAAAGACTGCTGTGGAAGATCGCATGCGCGACATAAGATTGGTGGGAACGCCGTTACGCAAATTCTCCGAATCTATGGTGGACTTGCAAAGCAAATCACCGCAAAGTAGCCTCTTAACGCAAGGTTCTTTACCAAATCTCAATGAAATGGAAACAATAGGTGAATTTGAGAAAAATCGGTATTTCAAGCAAAGTACTTTCCGCAAAGGTAGCCTTAACAGTCTCAGTATTCTACAAAGCTGCACCACAACTCTCAAGGGAGAGCTCGGCGAGTTAAGCTTAGTTTCGCACCCAGAAGTACTCTTCGATCAACATGAAATCTTAGCACAGTCAAGTCGTTTTAATTTGAATGAGATTGGAATAAAACAACATAAAAACAGTCCCACTGCTATTAACACGCAAACACGAAACGTGCATAGAAATCTAAGAGAATCAACAACACCAAGATCCACTAAAGCGAGTAGTCATGTCACTACTAAGGTAGAGAATGCCAATAATAAACGACGTCTAAATGAGCTTTCATTTTCTGAGTGTACCAATCTAGATTTGACTGCTGGGTCCAACAATCAGAGAAGCATTAAAAGCAGAATTAAAACCAAACCTGGTATAATACGATGCAAATATAAAGGGTTATCACTGAATTATCACTGTATTCTTTTCTTTTCCTTTTAAATTCAGATTGTATTTCTCCACCTAAACGTCAGCGGCTCGATATGGATTCTACATTGTATCGAAGTCTTACACCAATCAATGCATCAGCAAATATACGCAAGAAAACTTGGGCACATATGAAGCCAAAACCAGTTAAACTCTCCCGGACATTATCGTTAATAAAAAAACCATTAA
Source organism: Glossina austeni (assembly GCA_000688735.1). Taxonomy (NCBI): domain Eukaryota; kingdom Metazoa; phylum Arthropoda; class Insecta; order Diptera; family Glossinidae; genus Glossina; species Glossina austeni. The sequence continues at coordinate 123,215 of KK502425.1, read as the reverse complement.
CGCCATGCAAATTGAAAACTGAACCCCGTATTAAATTGTATGACAGCGAACTACATTTGCAGTCATTTATAAACCCTGATCCATTCGCTGCAACTACTACCTGCGATCCCTTCCTTGCCTCGACCATGTATCTAGATGAAGCGTCCGTAGAAAAGCATGAGTGTGATTTTAAGAAGTGGCTTAACGCTTTAGTCACCATGCCAGCTGATCTCGATACCGACTCCAATACGAAAATCGACGTCGGTAAATTGTTCAACGAAGTGCGCAACAAGGATCTGATATTGGCTCCCACCAAGGAAGAGCAGTCAATGCATTACCTAACCAAATTTCGTTTAGAGTCATTACGCAGAGCAGCCGTCGCACTCTTCTTAAGCGAAGATTTACGATTGCCTTGCTCAAAAGTAGTAGTTTACGTTCAAAAGGACGCCTTGCGTATACGTAGAGATCGAAACTTACACTTGGACGTTGTGACGCAAAGAGAAATTCTTGAATTGCTCTTGTGCTTTAACCCACTATGGTTACGCTTGGGGCTTGAAGTTGTGTACGGAGAAAAAGTGCATCTTCATTCCAATAAGGATATAATTGGCTTAAGTACATTTATTCTAAATAGGTAAGTTCGATAATTCAGCTTTATAATGTGTGTGTGTGTGTCTGTGTGTGTGTGTGTCGACTGCTAACAGCTGTCATACTATTTTATTTTGCATTGTTTGAAGAAACATTCCAAGACCCTTATGAGCAATTCTTGGCGATATAAATTTCCTTTTCTTGGCGACTAATAATTTTTATTAGAGTAGAATAGCTTAGCAAGGGAGAAAACTTAGTTGAAACAATTAGAGTAGAAAATCTACATTCGGCTCTGGCCGATTTTTTTATTACCCACTGTAGGTTTGTAAACGATATTTGATTGCAAAATCGAGCCAAAAGTCTTTTCTCTCGATATTCATCGTATATGACATCGTATAAGTCACATCGTATATGACATGTGGCATGACTAGTTGGAATCATAAAAAATCAGCAATTGTGTTTATTTTCTGCTTCTTCTGCTTATATGTATGCTTTCTTGGTACGTATGGGCTAATTCTAGATCGGTTTGAGGCATTTTTCTAACTTGGACCAATGATTTTAATACAAATAAATGTAAGATCGAAGTTCAAACATCGGCGAGGCTTATAAGCAGATTTTTTCCATTTTGCGATTAAGGATTAACTTTGTATTCCAAGCCAAAGTCAATGTCTACCCTTTTTGGGATTGACGATGCGTATACTATTCGATCTACTAAATCTAATGCAATCGCTATGGTGGGTGTACGTAAGGCAGGTTACATCCATCAACCCATCAAGGAATATTTTGGAAAGACTTACAGCCTTAACTGCAGAGTAATAGTAACTGAATTAGATTAATGTAAAGAGTAACTACTTTGATCAATTTTTTAGACTCTCTACCTAATGTGTTACTTAAATCGTGAATCGTATTGTAGACGAGGGGAGCATTATTTGATTTTTTCCTTTGTTTTTATTCATTCTGCCTTTGCTTTGTAGATTGTTCCGTGACAAATTTCTCGAGCAAAAGTATTCGAAAGCTTATACGTTATGCGAGGAATATGCTGAACATATTAAAAAGTTCACGCTTCAAAAGTTCTTCTTGCTGTTGCTCTTTCTCGATAAAGCGAAGGAGAAGCGCATAATTGCTCACAATCCCTGCTTGTTTGTGAAGAAGTCACCCTATAAGGAGACACGTGACATTTTATTAAAATTTTCTTCCGAATTACTTGCAAATGTTGGAGACGTTACACGTGAACTAAGACGTTTAGGTTATGTGCTTACTCACAAGCAAACTTACTTGGATGAATTCGATTACGCTTTTCAAAATTTGGCAATAGATCTGCGTGACGGTATACGTTTGACACGTGTCATGGAAATTATTTTGCTACGCGAAGATCTAACCAAACAATTGCGTGTGCCTGCCATTTCGCGTTTGCAGCGAATATTTAATGTTAATATTGCCCTAAAGTCTTTAAGCGAAGCTGATTTTCAACTGAAAGGTGATATAATAGCCAATGATATTGTTGATGGTCATCGCGAAAAAACTTTGTCGTTATTGTGGCAAATCATCTATAAATTCCGGTCGCCTAAATTTCATGCGGCTGCCCAAGTAATACAGAATTGGTGGCGTAACTCTTGGCTGAAGGTAATTGTAAATCGACGCATACGGCGTAAAGGAGAGCTTAAACGCGAGAAGGCGGCCATTGTTATTCAATCTGCTTTTCGTGGTTATATCACGCGTGTATATTCGACCATATATCGCGGTGAACGGACTAAAGCGGCAATTATTTTGCAAAAATACATTCGTTCTTATTTGGCACGTAAAAAATACATTGCGGCTATGCATTCCATTCTTGTCATACAACATTGGTATCGGGCGAGCAAGTTGGCTAAGCAATATCGGAAAGATTATCTTGAATTACGCAGAAGCGCCACTTGCATCCAGCGGTTATGGAGATTACGATGCACGGCGAGATTGGTGCGCGCAGAAGCAGGTCAGCTGAACCAGCAATGGCAAGAGAAGAAACAAAAAATGGCTACTATTATACAAAGTTATTGGCGTCGTTTTAAAGCACGAAAGCAATTTTTACGCGTTGTCTCGGCTGTTATTGTAATACAAAGCAGATTTAGAGCCCATCAGCAAATGAAGAAGGCGCGCAACTCTTACCGGCATATTCAAGAAACTGTTAAAGTATTACAACAACGAGTACGAGCCAAGCAATTAATGCGAAAGCAGCAATCGATTTATCAGCGCATTCGATCGACTGTCATTTTTATTCAAGCTAAGTATCGAGCTACGTTGGCCATGCGTAAGCAGCGTGCTAAGTATCTTGACATTCGTCAAAAAGTTATTTATATACAACAGAAGTGGCGGGCTGTTGCTCTTGCGCGAAATCTAAGAATTGACTTCATCATGTTGCAGTATTTTATAACCGTGGTACAGCGAAAATACCGCGCCAAGCAACAAATGCGTGTCGCTTCTGCGCAATACCGTGAACTAAAAAAAGTCGCTATCTTTGTACAACGACGTTATCGCAATAAATTATTAATGCGTCACGATCGTCGAAATTACGAATTAAAAAAGAACGCGATTTTGACAATACAGCGCCATTTTCGAGCTTATAAAGCTATGCGGTATCAAAAGGCAAAATATATGGGTACTAAGGCAGCTATTTTATGCCTCCAGCAACATGTACGTGGTTTTCTAGCCATGAAACGTGAACGTGAGCACTTCCGACAAGTGAAGCAAGCTGCGCTAATCATCCAACGTAGATATAGGGCGCATCGAAAAATGATATTACAACGAGAGAAATATCTTCGATTGAAGGACGCAGCTGTTTTGATGCAACGTCGTTTTAGGGCTACGTTGTTGATGCGTGAGGGACTTAAGACTTTCAGGCGCCAACGGGAACTTATTGTGATTATGCAAAGACGTTTTAGGGCTAATAAATTGGGCCAGGCGTGTCGCCAAAGGTATCTCCATGAATACGGTTTAATTGTATTAATCCAAAGGCGTTTTCGTGCCACCCAGATTATGAAAACGGAAAAGGCATCATATCAGGATAAGCGTTCAAAAACTAGTTGTATTCAGCGTTATTATAGAAATTATATGCTGGGAAAGAGGCAACGTCTAGAATATGTGCAACAACGTAACGCAGCCATTAAAATACAGAACTGGATTCGATCTATTTTTCGAATGCGTATCGATCGCGTTGCGTATCAACGTGAACGCAAGGCTTGCACAACAATACAACAGAAATGGCGTGCCACTCTAGTAGCGCGACAAGAGCGTCAGCATTTTTTGAATACTGTACAGAAAATCATTGTCTTGCAGCGAGTGGTAAAAGCTACTCTTCAAATGCGTTCAGATCGACAACAATATGAAAGGCAACGGAGCGCTGCGATATGTTTGCAACGTCACTTTAGGGCACGCTGTGAAATGCTGAAAATACAAGCTCAGTATCAATTGCTGCGTTCACTAGTTATTTGCATTCAACGCAAATTCCGCGCGAGGCAACAAATGCTGCAAAAACGCCAAGAATTCCTAGTATTGCGTTCCACTACCATTCGTTTGCAACAAAAGTTTCGAGCTCTCATCCAAATGCGAAAGGATCAGCGGCGTTACACATTACTTAAAAACAATGTCGTACAGTTTCAAGCTCACGCTCGCGGCTTAATGGCAAGACAACGTTTTCACTCCCTGATGACTCCCGAAATGCAAGAGTTTCGACGTCGAAACAAGGCTGCTCAGCTTATACAACGATTTTGGCGCGGTTATCGCATACGTAACCGTTTTCGCAGCATAAAATTGCTACAGATACGTCGCAATATTGCTCTGCTGAATGAGGCTTCGAATGCTTTTAATACGGTACACTCTAAAGTTAATGATGCCGTCAAAATTTTGCGTGGCCGATATTGTGCCTCTGAGGCCCTGGCTGTATTAAAGAGTTTAGGTATATAAATTGCGTCAAATTAAAATTATTAATATATTTGGCTGATTATTAATTATGTCTTATATTAATTCGCAGATCGGATTTCACGTACGGTGCCACATTTGCTTATACATCGAGCGGATTTTGTATCAACTTTTTGCTACGGAATTATGGCACAAGCCATCCGTTCCGAAATAGACAAATACTTGATTATGTACTGTAGCCGCATTATACTTAATCTAGCTCGCTACAATAGCACTACGATCAATACGTTCCAGGAGGGTGGTTTAGTAACTATAGCACAGATGCTGTTGCGTTGGTGCGACAAAGACTGTGAAATCTTTAACACGTTATGTACGTTGATATGGGTTTTCGCTCATTGCGATGTAAAACGCAAGGTAAACACAAACTCCGCTTTCAAATGACATGAGATCATTCATTTAATTGCCGCTCTGTTGTAGATCATATCTGACTTCATGACCACTACCGATGCCATTTACATGTTGCGTGAAACTAAAAAACTTGTAGCAAGGAAAGAGAAAATGAAGCAGAATCTTCGCAAGTCGAGCCAGACGAACCTTTGTAATAGTCCTCGGCAGCGGCAATTGTCACCAAAATTTTCTAGTCACGTTCTGCCCAGTTTAGAACCGGATTATGGTGTTATACGTACAAGCCCGTACACGTTTATCTCTTCTGTTTATGCTTTTGATACTGTTTTGAAAAAATTAGGCATTGACGTCTTTTAAGTGTGGGTTTTTTTCGTATATTGTGTCTAATCGTTTACTTTTTACTGTTTACATTTCTTTTACGCAAATTTCTTTTACTTTTGTTATCTTATAATATATCTGTTCGTTTAAATGTATCCAAAAAGTGATAATTGTTCGTTTTATATCGTATGCATCTCTAAGATATCACTGTATTAACAATAAATATCGATATTAAAAGTTATTCTGAGCTTTTGTAGATAATCTCTCCCTCAAGCATACCTTTCCACTACTTCTATGCTTTGTTCACTCATTCAACCAAAATTCATTGCATTGTCGTGTTGTTTCCAATTTTACGAAAAAAAAAAAAAAACTCAATCGGCCGTAGTCAAGTTTGACCCACGAAAAAATGTTGAATCAGCAAGACTATTCCAATAACGGGGAGGTGTCAGTTGAAGCCAAAGTAGGGCAGAACTGTTTTATCACATTACTGGTAAGGCACAGAGATCTCTCAAGGGGATGCCAAATACATTCTTCAGCGGCAAGCAGAATTAATTTAATTTTTTTGCGAAATGACACCTGAAACCGACACCTAAGTAAGTGGACCTGCCTACGATTCTCATTATCGAGCTATCGTGCAATACGAAAGATAAGAAAGATACGATCGCATTTTGGATTGATGATACTTGATTGCTTTGGTATCGAGCTGGGCTTCTCGTTCGTTGTATTTACAAAAAAAAAAAAGAAGGAAAGAACATAAAATAATTACATAAAAAATCTGGGAAAGAAAGAAGAGGTGAAAAAATTGAAAATCATATAAAAAAAATTTTAATAAATTAATTCTTTCTTCTTAGTAGGTAACTTGACTTTTATAATTTCTATATCTATGGTGATTCTGTGTCTGTCCATTACCATTAGCATTACCATGTCCACCCTATCCATTTTATATTTTTGTTCTGATATTTGGAACGACCGTTTCCCTATGGCAGGGTTTTGCTTGAGTGTTGTCTTCGCAGATTTGTAGAAACGGGTCTGTTTTTTAAACTGATTTGTCATCCTTCTCCCTTACCTGACTATATATATATCGACCAGCTAGGTAGTGAATGTCATATTTTCAAAGCACTTACTCAGTTTCTAATTAATCCTTTATTTCACGAGTTTTTTCGTTAATTTCATTTTCATTTATCCCCTTTCGTGTTGTTTTAAGGCACCAAAACCACCAAAACAGGTAAAAGCATCGAGAATAATAATTTGATTTTATTGTTTTTTGTCAACCTTTTGGAATTGCTGAGATTAGCTAATCTTTCTATGTCCATTGATATTGTCAAATATGTGCTTCCATAACGATATTGTGGTATATTTTCCTTTTGAACATGAAGCTCTATGGCAGTTTTGCTTTCGAACTGAAATATGCACCTCAATGCTATCCGTCTTCAGAATTTGATTTTAAAGTATTTCCAATATGCGGAACAATTTTTTTTCTTATGTTGTGCGTTCCGAACGATCGACACTACACATCTCTTACACTTTTATATAGTATAACATATTTTCTTATATATTCGCCTACAAGATGTAACAAGCACAGACCCCTCAAGACATTTTTGCAGTATTGCATATATATTTCAAATCTTAGTTTGAGATTCTGAACTGTTATAACTATGTTCTCATCGTTAGCTCGCTGTGTCGTTGAAGCTCGTACGTCTTCAAAAGTTGAAATAGGTCTTAAGCTTTAGTTCATAGATTAACCTTAAAATTGTGTTTCATTCACAAGTAATTATCTGACGGATATTGAACATTTTTGCCCTAATGCGGCTGCAGTTGTCCACTTCGGTTATTGTTCTCTTTTATAATTTATAGCTTCATTTCTTTTTGCTTTCTTGTATATACCTGCGGCGTTAACTAATTTTCAAATCGGACGTAATTTCATTCCCTCGTTTTACATATAACATTAATACATATGTGTATGTACGGGAGAAAATGTAATTGGCCTTGATTGCCTTTTTCAGCATTACATCCAATGTATGCAATTTTAACTTCCAGGCTAAAAAAACCCGATCAACCTTGTTTATGTTTAAGGTCTTAGGCATTGACTGTAAGTGCGATCGTTCGATCAATAAATATAACGTACGATACAGAATGCAGAAGTGCGTACAGAAAAGGTTTAAGAATGTCTTTGTCACTTAACAGTCTTGTTATACCCTACACCACTTGTGGCACAGGTTATATTAAGTATGTAATACCTAGAAGGACAACTTTCATTATACCGATCGATTCAGAATCATTTTCTAAATCGATCTAAGCTTGTCTATCCATCTAACGTAAATCCATGTATTTTTGTGTCCAAGCTGTACGTCGCAATTTTTTAAATATTTTCGGTTTGGACTTTTTCAAGCACATGCAATTTTCAAAGACTTCTGCGCAAAAGTGGCTAAGGAGTAGTATTACGGCATTCAAAACTGGTGCGAGAACATGTTGCAAATTTTACTGCTGAAGTAAGATTGTTTTAGAGTTAAATTTTAGAGTTAAATGCTAAAAGCACGGAATATTAAAAAGTTATTAAAAGTTAAAAAGAAAAATTTGTTTGTTTTTTTTTTTTTTTTTTTAATAGAGCAAGAAAGTGAGTCCACCAATTTTTGTTCTAAAAACATCGATGAGGTCGCCGTATAAAAAGTCACTTCTGCTAAAGAATATTTAAATAAAGGGAAAATAATAAATATTTACATTATTAAGAAAACCAAATTTTTTAAAATTTATATGTTTTGCAGAAGTGACATCAAGTTAGTCAACTTCTTGTTGAATTCATTACGCGAAAGCTTCACTAATTTTGGTGATGAATTCGATAGTTAGGCATATTTTTTATACTTGAAAATAATTCGCTTAAATACGACACATATGTTGGACATCAAGCAATGTTTTGTTTCATTTTTGCGTCAATACTTAGTTGCGAATTTGGTTAATGACCACGAAATGTGGTACTTAGGTCGGGATGAGGAGGAGATGATTAGGCGTTTATTGTTTCCATTGCAACGAGGTCACATCCAAGTTCGCTATGGTACGAAGGCTTTAATCTTTTAAGAACATTTTTCGCAGAAAATTTTTTTAATGCGAGTAACGAACTCACGACCGAAAATCTTTAAATTGCGAAATACGCTTGTGGGTCATGTTATGAAAATATAAATTATGTGTGCGTGTGTGAAGTTAAATAAAAAGTTTGAAATGTTTTTTCTTTTGCTGTTTTTTTTGTTGTTGTCACTGCGTCTTTAATGCAATTTCATGGTCTGCCATTAATCACTTTACGCAAAATGTACTTAAAAGTTTTGACATTATTTCAAACATTTTTATTTAAAAAAGGAGAAATTTATTGATCCACTTTCTCTCTTCTTTTTTTTTTTTTTTCTTTGCCTTTTTTTTTTTTTTTTTTTTTTTTTTTAGCTGCTGATACATTTCGTTGATATACGCGTATAGTTTGCTTAATTGCAGTTCTGCCTTGCGGGTTGACAGCGTTCGTGTGGAATTAAAATGTTTGATATTTTTATAACGACTACTATTAAAAAAATCCATAAATTATATATGCGTGTGCTCATTATTAAGGAACGAGATTTTTTTTGTTTGCACTCGGTCACCACTTATCTGAAACTCTCAATAATGATAATAATAATAATAAACAAGTTAGAATATTATAGTCGCGTAAGCCGACATTATATCTCCTATACCACTTCGCCTAGTAAAGTGTGAATAAAAATTCCACACATTGGAGGATGCCCTCATCATCATATGACGTTAATCGTATTGCGATATATAGGTTTTTTTGCGTAATACCGCCCAGTACAACGAAGCGTCTAAGATTAATCTGAATTCGTTATTAAACAAATACAAAGTGTAAGAAGAAGCGAAAAGAAAAAAAAAACGAGAAAAAATATCTCATCATATTCTAGGTCGAAGTTTTCCGGATTGTAACCAATATTTAAAAAGTGTTCGTATTCTTTGCGTTCTTCTGCAACGAACTCATTTTCAATATCTGGGTACTGATCTTTACCGAGACCTTGTAACTTTGGAACGGCTTGCAACTAGTGCAACTTATCTATTTTAAGGGCGTTTAGATTTGTTCGTGAAAATTTATTTGCATACCTTAGCCCGTTCATCGATGTCAGCAGTTCTTTTCTCAAATATTTCCGGCCTCCCTTCAATTTCTTTATAAACTCTATTTTGCATCGTCTATTCACGCATCAAGCATTGATGAAGGGCTTCTTCTTTTTTGTTTTTTTTCTTTGTTGGCATAAATAACGAAACGTAGAAACGAACGAATGATTGTTTTTTTCCCCAAATGAAAAAACGGGAAAGTGAGGAAACGAACAACAAAAACAACAGCAACAACAACAACAACAAGATATTATTATCTAATATTATTATTATATAACCTTCTATATGATTAGTCCGATTTTTTAATGGTACTGTAAGCTTATTAGGCATTCTCGCTGAGATGATCGAAATTCATGCGTCTACGCAATCGCGGCCGTAACATCGAGTGCGGTATGTGTACGTGTACATTTATGCTATGCATAGCAGCCATCATACGTTGTTCATTATGGCGGGAAAAGGGGAAGGACAGACAAATAAACATTCGCATAAGGTAGAGAACGTAATTGGATGATAACTTACCGTATGTGTGAAAAACGTAGGGAAACATTCTTCACACTTCATATACGCATTTGGAAGTGATCACAAGAAGACCCGTACTCTGCCGTAACGCTATCGACAGATCTATGATTAAAATAATATAAATCAGATAATTATAAAGTTATCGTAACGAATGATGATTTTTTGATTTCGATCATGATTTTTACAATCATTGGGTAGTTGGGCAGACTCGTTAACACATTTCCGAATATATTGAACTTGTGGGAAAAAAAAGTTTTACTGAAATATATATAAGAATTTGTTTGGTGGCGATGGTATAAAGCTTTTGTGTACACACAAACGTACATACATACGCACACATTTGCGCATTCCGTACCGTGTCGGAGGAAGCAGTGCTAGTGCTAGCTGGCACCCTGCCAGTCGACATTCTGACCAACGAGATGAGCCGCATTTACGAACGGCGTCGTGGCAACGAGCTGCCCTCACGCGTTATAAGAAGTGAGGAGCGGATGGTCTCGTTGAGGATGTGGCAGTCGAGATGGGAAAGAACGACCAAAGGAAGATGGACGTTCGTTCTTATCCCTAGCATAAGAGTATGGGTTGAAAGGCGCCATGGAGAGGTAAACTATTACCTCACCCAGCTTTTGACTGGCCATGGCTGCTTTCGGAAGTATCTACACAGGTTCGGGCACGATAGCTCGTCTAACTGCCCTATATGCACGGATACGGAAGAAGACGCAGAGCACATAACGTTCTACTGCTGCAGGTTTGAGAACGGCCGGCCGCAAGTGCCACCTTACGAGTTAACGAGCCTAATGATCGGTAGTGCAGCAGCTTGGAATGCCGTAGACGCGTTCGCTATCAATACCCTCGTGGAGCTACGACGGGTGGAGAGGTAACGGGTGAAGAGCAGAGGGGGTGGAAGCCAATAGTGTATTCCACCAAGGTCCCACCATCGGAAGCGCGCTAACGACAACCAGCCTCCGCGAAGTAATACCTAACGGTGGTTCCGCGGGGGTGTGTGGTAGAAGAAGTGTGTGTGGGGGGGTAGTTTTTGGTACGTAGAAGTCGTATTTGCTGCTACTAAGAACTAGCAGTATCTTTTGAAGATTTTCTACCTCCTGCTCACTGAGCTAAAAAAAAAAAAAAAAACACACACACAAAACATAAGCAGTGCTAATAAGCAGCCGAAAAGTCGTGGAAATGTATAAAATACGAGTCACGGAGCATATCATACATTCATCCCACACGCTTAAATATCTGGGGGTCATGATAGATTATCGATTCAATACAGAGCATACGATGCGGAACACTGCAGGCGCTAGCGAGAATTATGGCAGACTTAGGAGGGTCGAAGGCCACCAGAGGGAAGATGATAACAGGCACGGTGGTTACTTCGGTCATCATGTATCCAGTGTCGTGCTCAGTATCGAGTATCGCGTGAGAGGAGCGCTCCTGGGCGAGAAGTTGATGCTTAGAAGCTATAAGAAAGGCAGAAAGTCTCATCTCGACGGGGAATCGAGGCAATCGAGTTGGGAAAAAAAGAAGAGAGGCAGATGAACGTTCGGTCTTCTACCGCACCTGGTATGTATATATAAATACCATATATATATATATATATATATATATATATATATATATATATATATAAGAGCGTCGATTCTTTCATAGAGTGAAAATTTGTTTTGTAAGCGTTCCGCGAGATCGTATAATTTTTATATAAAATAAGTGGAAAAGAGCGAGATATTCGGAAGAACTAAAAATATGTATATATATATATAGATATATATATATATATGCATACAACACATTAATATCTGTTTATTTTAATATTAATTAAATAATTATCAATTGAATTAATTATGTAACTCATTTCATTAACAGCTGTTCGGCGCATAACATTTTGTAAGTGAAACGGTCCATTGCGTCGCAAATTTCCTTTTGTATGGATCTCTCCATCACCTTGATATCATTTAAAGTTTCTAAACTAACTTTAGCTGTTGCGTTCTCATTCATTTCTATTTTTTGCGAAATTCTTGAATAAGATCCGATCATTTTTTCATAATCTAAACCTATATCCGGTTGCGTAGCTTGCAACATTAAAAGCTGCGCTTGCTCACGTTCGAATGCATTTTGTGTTAGTACGCTACGTGGATCATATGCCAACGAAAACTCGATCCAGTGTTGCAGTGTTTTCTTCGAATTTCATCTCATATCGCAAATTGCGCAAATCTTTCGCTTTATTCGGATACGGGAATCGAGCATATTTTACATAACCATTCCACTTATCTAAGGACGATTGCTTATCATTCTGTCTCGCGACTTCCTGTGTAGCCACTATTCGTTTTTAAAATGCAAAAACAAAAAACATATATATAAAGAAATTTCTTTTTTCATACACACTTTCAAACCAAAGTTTATTAAAGGCAACGTATATAAGAATTTCGTATCTACTATACGTTGAGCATGCTTTTGTTCACGTGATTTTATATTCTTTAGCGAAATACTTTTGTATACTGGTACTAGTATTACAGGTGCTCGTGTTTTCTTCTTTGCGGGATCCATTCGTGCTTTCGTTTATTTCCTTGCAAAATAATTGCAGTCTTTCCTTCCTTTCATTTGTTTGTAAAATATTTCTCTTTCTCTTGCGAGCGAAATACACCGAAATGTTTTATTCAAAAAACTGATCAGAGATATTATACAAAATTATAAAATTAAAAAAAAAGTGCAAAAAGGCGGCAATAAAAAAGTAAAAAAAAAGACAAAAAATACAATCACTGTCTCGAACGAAATGAATGTGAACGAAAAACTTTCTGATTAGAAAATATTGATTTAACATATCAAACAGTTCTAATCGGATTTTTTTTTTTTTTTTGTTAACGAGCAAAGCAAAGTATTTCGTTACAAGTAAAAATTTATATCATGATATGTATAGAAAGCGATATGAAATGATTTCTAACTTAAGACTATAGATATCGAGTGTCCTTTTTGTCCGTCTCACCGAGTGATGAGAGATATATTCAATTTGTGCAAACGTTTGCAACGTCCAGGAAGAATCTTTAGAAACCCCACAAAGTTTATGTGCTCTTGATCAGCATCAAATTCTCAATCGATTTACGTATATCCCGCTTATTTCTACGCTTGTAACAACGTTTACCAAAGCCCCTCAAGTTAACGGGTAAATCTTATGAATCATCAAACATTCCCTGATTGATGAACAACGCATAGTTAAAAAATGGTTGCAGTCTGTCCACAAAGGCGCCCACATAGTTTCGAAGCTTCGAAATTTTTTCAAATTTCCGTCTATAACTTTCGATCTCGTGAATACTATGAACTACTATGCAAATATACGCCAGAACGATTTTCATTTTCCGATGCGTCCATAAATAGGAACTCAAACTTTTTCGCTTTAATACGAAGATTCGCTTGCTTGTTACTTCTCTCAGTTGGATCGTCTAAGCACCACCTCGCTGGTCCCCGCTGTCACTCTAAAACCAGTTTATTTTTGTGTGACACATTTTTTTTTTGTTTTTTGGAAGTATTGTTCAGTCAACAATTTAGATCACCCGTCTGCAGCTTCTACGTCTTATTGGTTTGAAATTGAAAACACTTGACAAATAAATAAATCAAGCTTGGTTGCGGACATGTGTGGTAGCATTACCATGAAAACCTAAACTTGTTAATAATAACAAGTAAGAAAATGATATACGATCATCACCGAATCTTTTTTGTCCATTACCGTTGTCCTGAAGAAGACGAGATGGAAAGGAAAAGAACGAAATTTTCATACTCTATAACATTGGGTGGGTGCGGCTGGTGTTTTCTATTTTCAAAATAAAAGCGGAAGATTGTAAGGTGTATGTGTTGTACTTTATGAGTAACAAGCAAAAACACGTAAAGCAAAAGTGTTTACAGTATTTGTTCCATAGGCGCGTCGGGCCGGTTTTGCTCTTTTTCAAATTCTTTTGCAAATTTGTGGGCGATATATTCATTTTTGCAAACGGGAGAATGCTTACCACAAGTACTACAATGTTGCGCGAACAGACAAGTGGGCAGGCGAACAGACGGACATGCTCAGGTGCACTCCGTCTGTAGGTTTTTCAAATTTGCTTCCACGCGTTAACAAAAAAAATTAAAGTTTGATGCACTATATAAATGAGTAGGCGTGGTTAATTTTTCGCTTTTTTGTAAAGGTACTACATCTTTGTCCATAGAATATGCGCTCAAAATTTGTGTATTTATCTGCTATACTTGATGACTTATGAGCAAAAAGCTAATTTTTTAATCCTTTTGAAAAAGAGAAGTGTTCACAGCTCAGGTGGTAGGGCAGACGTGTCCTTCGGTCCATTTGGTCCATTTCAAATAACAAGCTCACAATATTTTTACTTCATTTTTGCGGCCAAGAGATTGCTTACAACAGATATTATGCAACCGGACAGACGGACATTACAGCTTAAATGTATATATACTTTGTCGAGTCTTTTTGAAGCTTCGTTCCGGGTGTCGCAAACGTTTTGAGAAGAAGAATATACCCCTCATCCTTCGGTAATGGGCATAATAATAATAATAATAATAATAATAATAATAATAATAATAATAATAGTAATAATAATAATAATAATAATAATAATAATAATAATAATAATAATAATAATAATAATAATAATAATAGTAATAATAACGATAACGAGAGTAATAATAATAATAATAATAATGTGCCATCAACGGTGTATTAACACTTTAACGGCAATTACCGCAATGTTTATTAATACTGAAACGTGTACAGTTATCTGCAAATATTCAAATTTGTAATAATATTGTAAACGAACCATAACTCATTCCTTAATCGGTATTGTAACGCCGAAACATTAACGGTCCACTCGTGGTTATGCTTACACATACATTTAAATTTATTTACAAGTAAATATATGGTTGCATTCATTCGCATTTGTGTAATATGCACGCTTACAAATTGTAAGCTTATTTACGCAGCTTATTGAATATTAAATTACAGCTTGAATATGTAAAACATTAGCATAAATCATGCTACAACATACATGTACATGTACCGTTTCACCTATTTTATGTGGCATATATAAACATAGCCCAAAAAAAAAAACCCCCCCGTTATCTGAGTTCATTTGTAAAAACCTCGATTTCATACCGATTGTACTATTTTTTTGACGTATACAACGCCCAGCTATCCCTTGAATGGATCATTTCGCTATTGATCATTTATTGTTATTGTTTTAGTCGGGTTGTACGGCAACATTACAGTGACATTACAAGTCTCAAGGCATTTGTTTTTGTCTGATTGTGTGGAAGTTAATCTGCTGCCGGCTTCATAATAGGGCTGATAGGGGTGCAACTACGCGGCGTATGACCGATTACAACGCCAGAATATACCTCTTAATCACTGAATCAATCGAAGTACAATTCAAAAAAAATCGTTTTCTACAAATTCTTTGAGGCGGAATTTACAATACAACACGTATTCTAACCTTCGCTTTTACCGATCTTTCCATTGTTTGCCTCATCTTTAAACATTTCGAAACAAACGATTGCACGCTCGGGTTCCCCATTAGTTTTCCTTTACTTGAATTATTTCAAGCGAGACCACTAACTGGCGCAATACACATGAACACCTCAGAATTCTTACTACATAAAACTTCTGCTTTAGTAAAATTATAGGAAACGTCGGGTATTCGAATGTCTACAATACTTAGTAGGGGATATAAGATTTTGGCAAGCAGCCAGAATGAACAAATAATGTAATCATTATATCAAAGGCAAGATTAAGGGTGATATGAATCAGATGAATCAGAATTCGAATATAATTCGGGGTACGGGTTCTCGAAACCTACTCGTCGTAGTGGTCAATATTCTTAATTTGTATAAAACGACAATTTCTCCTTTTTTCGTTTTCAATGTTTGAAAATCTGAATATTTTTCTGAATTTTATATCCCGTGCATGGCAGTTTGATCCTCATGAGTGCACAAAGATAGTAAAACAGACAATGAAGAAAACGAGGTTTCATATGTCTATCGCTTAGTCCGTACCTTGCCCGCTATAAAATTGACTTCAAAGAATAACCATGGTTCAGTTTATCCCTAAGAGTTACCAGAAATTCTACAAAGATGGAATAATGCCTTCACCAGGAAAATATATCAATAGATTATCTATGATAATGACATGCATTTAGTTGACTTAGAATGTAAGAAAACGCGTTTGATTTTTTCCGAAAAATGACAAAAATTTTCCTTTTATGCATTAACACGCCTTACTTACTTACTTAGCTCAAGCCTTTTCGCACTTGTCCGTACAATTCTTGTGACGCGAAAATCATTTTTTCTCAAACAAACTAAACAAGCTTTTCAAGATTAACTCGGAAAATGTATTTTTAATATGCGATGAGTTCTGCTAGTGATTTGATGATTCGACCTGAAACGAAAGAAACTATTCCCGACTAATGTAACTAATATTAGTGATGTTAAGGAATAACAACATGTATATACATGAATAGTTGCTACTTGCAAGTAATTGACGCCGTGACATTTAAATTATGATCAAAGTAAAGAGTTTCATGTAATCAAGAAGTCGTCGTAGACTACGTGTGTAGAAATTCTGTTCAATTTCATACTCAATGAGTTGAAAATTGATTGTAAAAATAAGATAAGAGTTGTTGTTGTTGGTTTTCACCTGAATAAATAAACAAATTTTTAAATTTTTTATAATAACGATATCTAAAGCTTTGCCCTCGTATTCCACATTCATCTCGCACAAGTTTAACAACACAAATATATATGGAGAGTATCGGATGAGTGCTTCATTTATTAAGTGCAGCTTTCGTCCTTGAAAAGTTTTACAAGGAAACAGGAAAAATTAATAAAAATGACATAAATGATTGAATTTTAGTTAACTGATAGTAAATCAGCTTTATTGTTGTTGTTGTTGTTGTTGTTTCTTTTTTTTTTTTTTTTTTCTTCTCAATATTTCACATGAAAAGTCACTTAGGTAAGCCACTTGTCACTTGTGTAAAAATTCAATAGAAATATTTATGGAAAATAGAATATGACAAAATTATTCTCACTTTGAAATGAACCTTCTTATGCCAACTAATTGTACATAGAAAGAGACAATGTGGTGCAAACATGACAAGCTATTCTGTGACTGTAACATGTTGCTGCACATTTCCCAATACATTGCAATATATATATAAGCTATTGCCGTTGCACAGCAGTTGGCAAACATTGCAAACAGAGCACATATACTCACATACACACACACACACACATACACATACACACACACACACACAATCCAATACATTCCAAATGCAAGATATTTAACAATGTACCCAACAGTAAAATAGTTGATCTGACATAAGATGAGCAAAGAAGAGCATCTAGTAAAAATGTTAAAATATATATAAAGCAATCGGATTGTAGCTATATTTGGTTTTAAGTTGACTTTAAAATTTCCCTTGAAAACAATGAAAAGGATGAGATTTTAAAATCAACCAAGAATGAATGCAACGAATGAATATTTTGTTATATCTGCGTAAAAGTTTACATTAAATTTTCATATACTTTCAACCCGCATAAAAATGTGCAACGTGAATACGGAATTCGATTTGCCCACATATCGGTCTTTGCTTAGCATGACAAAATTTGAACTAAAGTTTTTATGCCCGACTTTCTATCACCGATAGAAGGATAAGGAGAATATTCATTTTGTCGAAACGTTTGGGAACGAAGCTCGCAGAGGTCGTATAAAGCATATATATTTTTGATCGGCATTAAATTCAAAATCCGTCTATCCGTCTGTGTAATGTCTTTCTTTAAGTTGGGCTGAAACATTGGAAGTTCTTGTACGCAGGTTGGTATGGAAAATGGATCAAAGCGCTCGAACCGCACGCCTATAAAATCACGTAAACTGAGAACACATTTGTTTTCCAAAAAAAAATAACGAATTGGGTTTTTTGCTCATTACTCATGAACTGCGGACTACTCATAGACAGCAGCAGATAAATCGACAAACATTTTAGCATATATTCCATGGGCCATTGGCTACGCCTATTCAAAAATTTAAAAAAGATCAAAACCGGCTCTACACGTTTATGAAAACTTGTAAGCACGTGTGCTTTCTATGTTTTTGCTTGTTACTCATTAGACCCCATAATTTTTTATTTTGAAAATGGAAAAAATCGACCGTGCCCATCCAATATTATAGAGTATGAAAATTCATTTCTTTCCCTTTCTTCTTAGTCTCTTTTCGTATACCGAGCGAATATAATTTTCTTACTTGTGTTACTTGTTTTTTTTTTTTTTTTTTTTTGTTAAAGTGACACAAAAAGACCACGCCCATTAAATAGGGTCCAACTTTCTAAATTGCACTCTTTACAGTTTACTTGATTTCGATTTGTTTTTTTACCAAATTATAGGAAAGGGAAATCTATTAAGAGTATCGTAATAGGGGTGAGCGCTTTCATTTACTGCTACTTGCTGAACTTGCAGTCCAGCTCAGACCCTATCCCGTCCAACATTCAGTTGTTGTGGTTCCGCTCACTGCAGATAGCTCTTTGCAATGCGAACTTTCTCTCCGAAGTCTCAGAAGCTTCACCGGAAAAAAGGACAAAACGTAATCGCTTTAAATGACACCCCATTTATTTTATGAAATTTACTTAATACATATACACACACACATATATATATATATATATATATATATATATATATATATATATATATATATAAATATATATATAAATATTTGAATTTTGGTGAAAAAGACGCTACGAACTTTTGCCTTAACCTAATAGTTGCGTATTAAAGGCGATTGACACAGAGTCACAGTTGTGTGCCCTTCAATTAACTGCGACACAATGAGAATCAAGTAAATGTAAGAGAATTCAGAAAATCGAAAATTTGCGACGATTTGTATTTAAGAAACTATCATTAAAGCATTGATTGAAAATGTAACACGAAATGTTTTCCTCCAAAAAATTTCATTTAAAAATACTTGCGCTCGTTGTAAAAGGTATGTAAGCGTTAAATGTAGATAATAATACAACAGCTTTCTGTTCTCTCATCCAACTATTTATTCATTCATTCATTCATTCATTCATTCATTCATTCATTCATTTTTTCAAGGTGAATACAAGTAGCGATTATGTTGGCGAACAATAGTCTCATTATTATTATTCTTCGTTTCTTTTCATGTCAGTTCTCCTAACATTTCATCCTATTATCATTTGTCACAATTCTTTGCTTTCACAATTTCAGGCGAGATCTATTTACTCCTCCAGCAGAGCATGCAGACGAATTAATTTTCTCGTTGCCTATGTAACACCGAGGCAGAAGCATGGATGCGTACACACATTCGAACAGAGTTGATTTGGAGTTTTTTCGTTTATTTCTTGTTCGCCACTTTTTGAAATAATCGAAACTGCAAACTTGGAAACGCAATTTTCACAAAGCTTAAAGTGCAACAAGCATCGTACAGATCATAGATTGATAGCGGGCTTAATCTGTCTGCGGCGGTGAAACATGACAACGAAAGTTTATACCCAATCTTATCGCTGACATGCTTAAAATATCAGAAATTTCCATGTGCTCATCTTACTTAGGCAGAGGGAGGGACAGACAGAGAGAGAGAGAGAGAGAGAGAGAGACGCATTCAATTCGTCTTTAAATTATTAATGTTTTTATGCGTGACGCACAACTTAAATTTTAATCGACATTTTGTTCGCATTACATTTATTATGAAGTCTTTGGTTAAAGCAGCAGCAGATAGATGCAAAGGTACGATAAATGATTTATTTCGAAGTTGTTGTTGTTGTTGTTGTTGTTGTTGTTTTTTTTTTGAAGATATACAGAGTTTTTCGCATACACATAGCGAGCAAAACACAATTCGTCTTTGCCTAACGCTTGCCCGGTTCGTCCTTTATCAACTTGACTATCATTTATAATGTTATGAGTTAGTTCGTCGTTTTTAAGATAGACAAATTCTTATATGATGGCATCTGACTAAAGCTTAGTTGCGGTTGAAGCAATTCGTGCTAAAGGTTTTCGAAACAATTCTTTTCTTTCTTTTTAACAAAACGCTGCACAAAGCTATTCTTGCAAGCAAAAAATATAAAAACAAAGATTTGTCAGGCGAGAGAGCAAAAAACAAAAAAGGGCGGTAAAATTCTTTCATGTATGAATTTCCATCCCCTACTCTTGCTTGAGCTTTGGTAATCTTGACAGATTATTTGAATAGTGTATCGAGGTCATAAAATGTAAAGACCCCCCAAATCGGGGACCCTAAAATCCTATAAAATGTTCAAAATTTTTATTTATTTTATTTATTTATTCTTCTTATACAGGAACTCGACTAAAACAAATGACAGTCGAGTTCAAATGACTCTTAAAGTAAATCTTAAATTAATTATTATTAAAACTTAGCATAAGTAAAAATAAAACAAATAAGAAGGAAAAAAGAAAAGCATGGACGCAATTAGCACAGAGCCACACCCACATCCGGTACATGACCGAATTGCAAATGAACCCCTAAGCTGTCGCAAACATGCGTAAGCTTGGCAACCGATAATAGTTAACAACAATTCATTTTCGAAATCATAACGACTTTCTAGGGTTAAAAGTTAGCTTAAGTACGACTTTAGTAAATCTCGTGTATTAAGCAATAATGCTCTAATGGACCTTAAAGAGTCCGATAATAAGAATAGGTGGTGGACGTCATTTAGATTCTTGCAAACAACTCTGAGCGGGTTATACAGCTCATATTTATATTTACATTGGCTAAGCCTAACCAAGGTAAAGTGCCTAGAGGAGCGGTTAGGAACATTGAAACTTATTTCGCCAAGTAATGACGGCGAGTCAATAGCACCGTTTATTACTTTGATAACGAAGGAGACTCCAAGAACAAATCTACGTTTCTCAAGAGACGGTAAGGACAGCAGAAGCAACCTATTTTCATAGGGGGGAAGAGAGGCGATCGGATTGAAAAATAAATTTTAATTGCGACTACAATCGAATTTCGATTAATATTTTGAATTTGAATTTTGAATCAGCAAACTATTGCGGGCAAAATGAGTAATGAGATCACTTAGCGGACAATGTTAGATATAAAGTTTAAGTTCAGGCTGATTGTTGCTGAAAAGTTGAGAAAAAAAAGCAAACAAATGTTATCAGGTAGACGTCAAAAACTTGGTGCAAATCGACGCTCTTCAGTTATTCAGAATATTTATGGTTTCTGCATTTTTGCTTGCATTGCTAAATATCGAAAGTTCCCTTGAAAGGCGAAGAAAAATAACAAAAAACATGTTTTCTTACCCGCGGTCTTAATTACATTATTGGCATTGAGCTGAATTTTTAATAGTTTCATAAATTACGTTACAAGTGTTACTGAAGTATTCCGCTATGGATTTTTTGTATCACCTTTGATGATAATGCCACAAAGGAAAACTAGTCTTGGTGGCTTACGTTTGCCACAAATGCTTGACAATCAAAGCAAAGATGAAAATGATTATTATTTTATAAATCCTTTAAACCATAGACATGAACTTGAATAAGACGTAAGGTCATATATGAAACTTAATGAATGTACCAAAAAGAACAATTAAAAAGGCGTTTAGTACTACCACGGCCCATCAAATTCATTATTCATGAAAGGAGTCTTCAAAATATGGCTTCATATGGGAACTGGTACCACAGGTAATTCCGAATTGTAGATTGAACGCAAAAAAAAAAAAGAACACAAACAGACAGACAGACAAACAAGCTTAGAAACACTTTCTGAATTGATCGATACAATGAACAAACGATGAATCTGTCACTAGTCCTTTTCTTAATATATGCTCGTAGTGCTCAAGTGGCATAGGGCATAAAAAGCGAAGAATAAATTGTTGATGAAGTAAAGGCTTAGATTAGAGGAGAAAAAATGCAACACTATTTTGGAAATTGAGTCTGGTAACTCTAATAAAGTAACATATATATTAATCTAATATTACATTCTGTAGCCGATTTCCCGATGTCCATAGGATTAGTTGTTTCGAACGAGAGTCTTCTAATAAAGGCAAAGTTTTCGGGGCAGTCCTAGACCAGCTGTTTTATTGTACGAATTTAGTCGCAATTGCTCGCAATAGCTCGCGAAGAAGATATCTGAACGATGCAATGGTGTGTTGCATGTGTTGTGGGTTCGGCGAATTCTCGCAAATGTTTTGATCTTGATTTTCTTAATATTTGATGGATATAATCAAGAAACTAGGTGACGCTTAACAAGGACGGTGGCACTGACGATAGTATTGTAAACTTGCTTCGATAATTTTTGCTCCAATTTTCCTTTCAACGTCCCTCTGAAGGTCCAAGACAGCAGCAGACTTGGACTCTTGATTGGCCTGCTCAAGTGCCAATAATCCGACATGACTAGGTACCCAAAGCGTTTTAACCCACCACCACCCATAGCATATTACGATGGTATTCCTTAATTTATTATTTGTTCTTCAGTTTGAAGTCGAGTGATTTTGGATTGCGTTTAACACAGACAGGCTATTAGTGACAGTAATAGTTTTGAGCTTGTTTTTACAAACAAGTTTCATAGCTTGAAGGACAGCTTTGGCTTCATTTGCGAAATTTCAAGCACTTTCTTCATCGTTCTAAGTTCGTCTGTCCGTCTGATAGGGCATAAAGTCGTCCTCGTCATCATCATCATCATCATCATTACAGATATAAAAAATGTATTTAGCATTTACTGTTTAACTTTTAAATGTTTTCGCATTTGTGTCAAATGTTTCACAGCATTTTCCCCCCTTTTTAATATACATTTACGATAGACAGTTGTATTCATATCGGTTTGCAACATATAATAATTAAAACGATTGCGAAAACCTTCAGCTATTCTGGTGTTCTTGTTGACTTTTCTGTAAATTTTGTACATTTTTGCATAAGTGCTTTTCCAAAAATTTTGGCATTTTATTGCACAACATCACTGCATAAACAATTGCAGTCTCCTTAGAGTTTATTTATACGGTTAACGACGCTATGCGTCGAAGTGTTGCGCAAGCACTTATTGGGTTAATGCAATTTTCGATAACGGGAACGCAATCCCGAATTGATGACCGCATCCAAAGTAATAACTGAAGTCTCATTAGAAGCATAAACGATACGAAGTAAACCGAGTTTATTACAAAATTCCCGATCATTAGAAGCATAAACGATACGAATTAAAACGAGTTTATTAGAAAATTCCCGATCATTAGAAGTATAAACGATTCGAATTAAAACGAGTTTATTAGAAAACTCCCGATCATTAGAAGCATAAATGATACGAATTAAAACGAGTTTATTAGAAAATTCCCGATCATTAGAAGCGTAAACGATACGAATTAAAACGAGTTTATTAGAAAATTCCCGATCCTTCCGAAGGCGATTTGGGCAATGGCGAAGCAATTTGTTTCAATTAAGCCAATCGTGGGCAACTGCGCTGAAGATATGGAACAAGCTTAAAAATTCCATCCCACTGAAAGGAAAGAAGAAAGGGCCCGGAGGATACATTTTTGAAGGTAACTCAATCTCTCGGAGATTGGCCTCGTATAACCGAATTGCAAGAATAATTTCTTTGCAACTAACGATGGCATTAGAAAGTCTTGTAAAAGCGAGCCTACTCTTGAATACTCGGAAAAGTGGCTGTAGTTAGCGATAAGAACGTCGTTTACCAATAGCTAAGCTAAGTTTATTTATAAATCAAAGGAATTCTTATAATTATGATAATTGGAATGGGAATCGGGAATGGGTGATCGGGAAAATTACCGCGTACGCTTTTAACATCTTCCAAACTATATGCGGCAGCTTAAGTTTTTTCGCAAGCTAATCGACTTACTTGGTTGAAATTTGGCGTTAATGAGCGTAAATAGTTTTGGTAAAAATTTAAATAAATTAGTAGCGCGGAATGGCTGACGGAGTGTGCATGAAATGATGTCCTTAAATAATGAATTTTCTATCTGTAGAGAAATTTAAAATCGAAAGCAAATGAAAATTTGAGCGGCCCTTTGCAAAATCCTCGCATAACGCATTTTGATGACAATGAAAGCTTTTGTTAAGCAAAAAAGTACTGCCCGTCATTCGCATCGTGAATGTGCATATTTCGAAAACAATCCAGCAATTACTGTTTTTTCATGCAAATGCTGCTGCAATTGACTAACGTGTTAAATGTTATTTGATCATATTGAAGGATATTCTGTATCATTGCAATATGGGCGCATTGTTGAAATCAACTCTTCACTACCTCCGCAGAGATGCACTCTAATGCAATAAACATGCTACCGGAGTATTTGCGTGTTCCGACAATTGAGCTTAAATGGCGGCCAAACATCTACAGCCATGCATTTAATTTTCAAATGGATTGTACGCAAAATTAGTGTTTTGCTCGAAGCGTACATATTACGCCCACGTCAGGATATAGGAATTGTATGCATACGCATGACATTCATGCGTACTCTTGCTCGTGTAAATATAAGTAATATGAGTAATTAGAGCGACTGCTACGGAGGTGGGATACCGTGGTGGTTATAAGTGCAATAAATTTACATTAACGTTTGTTTACATACTGTTTAAAAAAAAAAAAAAACGAAAAAAAAACGAAAAAATAGTGTAACATGATAAGCTTGGAGCAGGATGCAGCAGTTGAAGTCCTTTTTCTAAAATGGTAAAATGGTAAAATGGTCTATGGTCCACCAAGTGATGTCGTAAAATTTAATTCGAGAAACAACATTACACTGAAGTAATTTGGCAGGCGAAATGGATTTAAATTGGATTTAGGCCAAGCGGGCTTGATGTCTCTAATACTTATTCATATATTTTTTTTCCCGGCCTTTTTAATAAATAAACATATAAATAATGAAATATCATCCCATCGGGCAAATGTCGCACAAAAAATCTTCTCTTTTCGTATGCCAACACAAGACTTTATCCGTAAAGGTTTACTAAAGGCGATGAACTGAATGGTGATGAACTATTTTTGTTTCGGTACTTCTTCAGAGCTCTCTCGGAACACTTCTTTCAAGTAATTTCTTCCACGTTTCCACTTAACGAAGTCTTGAGTCTTCAACTCAATTATCGAATAATACACGTTCGCAATTATCGCTTTACTGGCGTCAAGACTCTTTTTTCAATTACTACCATAAAGTGGTGGTGGATCAGTGAATATGATTAAGTGCCTCTATTTAATTTATCGGATTTTGTGGTATACAAGATCAGTTCTTGGTTTAATTTTTAATTTATATTTATATGAGCAAAGCGATGGCGCGGGTACACGCGTGATCAGAAGCAAAAAATGAATAAGAGAGAGAGAGAGTTAAATCAAGAGTTCATCATGTTAGCGTTGCCATCACCATCGACTTTACCGGCCGGGTTACCATCTTAAATAATTTATGCAAAGACTTCAAAGTACATGCGCAACGAACACACTGCTGTCTGAACTATAAATCATAACAAAGTGCCATGCTTTTCGTTGTAAACTCAATTTTAGCGACGAGCCTCAGTTTCAGTTTAATCGCTGCATTAACAAAAGCAAACGTTAATTGAATTGAACCGTTGAATCAATCCGTAGCATTACATGAAAAACAATTTGACGTGCAGTTCATTACGCAAATTATTGTCATTGTGCCGTTTTTTTGTTTTGCTGTGAAAAACAGACAGCAGACCATACCAGTACTTATCGCTAGAAAACCTCACAACCAACAACTGCTGACGCAATTGCTGCGACCATTAAAAACGCAACATATACAAGAGGCGCAAACACTCTGACCGATGGCCAGTTTCAGTCTAAGCACGAGTCCTATTGTATAAGTGTTGGGCTTAAAGCACAAATCATATCTGTGTTCCTTGTGAATCCTTGTAAAATTAAAAGATTTTTTTCTTCACTGGCTTAACATGTCGGCGGTTGAGACCTTCAATTGTTTTTCAAAATATAATTTTTCCATTTAGAATTTTACTGTGGCTTTCTCCCCTTTATTTTTTAAAAATGAATTTAAAGTGTTTTTTTTCGCGCTTGGGACGATTTTCTACGATTGCGGCAAGCGATAGAAATGTCGGTTGGCATGCGCTTGACAAGCGTCGTAAGAGTATTGGAGCGTTGGCTTAAGAGGTGAACACGTCTTCCATATTTTTACATTTTTACAAAACCTCCGGGACATTTTCCTCCCTACTGCATATGATTTCCTTTTATTCCTCTATTTATGTTTTCGAATGAAGACTTTGATGAACTTTTTCTTGTTATCATTTTAAGAAATATTCCCAAAGGTCTGTGGGAAACAAAAACGCAATACGAATTTTTAGTCAGTCAGTTTTCTAACGCTTTAGGTTGACGTTGCACTCTCGTTGATATAAAGATTAATTGTTTTATTATATACATATGCATGTATATATCCGGCAACACACACAACTGTGTGTGTGTGTGTATGTTAAATGGACATAAAATACAAAAGTATTTTTATAGAATTAACTTTTACCATCATTTTGAAAAGATTTCATTCGCTTGAATGAGACGAAAGAAAATGAAAGCTCACTGCTTTCGAGCACTACCGCTGTACGGTTGACGTGAGCAAACTTTTGCTAAATATTTTTATATATGAGTTTTAACATTTCATTCCTTCAGAAGTTTTGTATGAAATAAGTCACATGTTTACTTGTATTCTCTTTGGGAAAATGGTGGAAAATGACGGATCCTTACAAACGTATTCCCTGAAAGAAAATTTTAAGAAAATCACGGAAAACTGAAACTTAAAAAAAAAAAAAAAAAAAAAAAACAAAAAAAAATACAAAATTATGAAAGTTGAACTTCCTACTTACCGTAGAGATTAAGACAGTACGTGCACACATACATCATAATCACACTCTAAATAAAAGAAAAATTCTTGGAAAATTGATGCTATATCGAATATTGACTTATGAAGAATGAATTGTGAAAAGTTAAACTTCGAACTTTAGGAATTTCAGATTTGGGGTACGTTTCTTCCCCCAAGACGCCAGATATGCTTTAGAGAGTAAGGCTCGACACACCGAAACGGTTGAATCGATTCAACGCAATTGAAATCGTTGTACCCTACACCACTTCTTATACAGGGTATATTAAGTTCTGTGGGGACGTAAGTAACACTTAGAAGGGCTTAAGATCGACCCACTTTTTATTGCACAGGGAAAATGATTTTGAATTGATCTCAGCTCGTCTGTCTATGTAATTTTCCCTTCAATCTACAGGTCGCAATTGACCCAAAGACGAATCCTGTTGAAGATGGTTTGGATCGGTCGTTTCTTTCGAGGATTCCACACACAACGTCTTGTGTTGAGAAGTCATTGCATGGGAAAAAGATTGCAATTTTCAAGATTTTATCCACTAAATTGGTATGAAAAATTTTACTAGGCTGGGGCAAATTTATTTAAACTCTTTCATATAACGGCTTCTACGAAAACCGAATTTTAATATAGTGAAACTGTATAAAAATGCAATGCATTTTTCATCGGTTAAAAATATTTAAAAAATCGAGTAAGTTTCCCCCATGGTTTGTATAACAAAACACTACTCTTTTACTTATGCATACACATTGCACAAGTAAGTGCATATGAACATACAGTTTATATACATAGTTTTCTTACGTATAATGTCCTTAGTAAGATTCAACAATGAAAGCTTTTTTGCATAAACATGATATTGTTATGCTTTGAGCATGTTCCTAAGAGAAAAGATGTTTTTGCGTAAAAACTGAGCATTTCTTAATGGAATAATTTAAAATGTAAACACACACACACGCAAGGCATTCTTTCTTCTTACATCAATTTTTTAAGTGTACTTGTTTACGTACAGTGCAGTATATCGGCACGTGCTTCATGCATTCTACTATAGACCGAGTTTTATTTGGATGCCGATTATCGAAAATATGGACCCGCATACGATTAGTTTTTAATTATTCCGTTTTTAATATCTAAGGATATGCAAGATAAAGCGAGAGTTCACTCGGCCACAGTCTGTCTAGCTGTCCGTGGTCTATTGCGATCGGTGAAATCATAAAAATTGAGACAGAAATCAAAAGAGTAGCGAATACATCTTCAATTCAATTCCACACATTAATCTGAAGAAGAATATCAACACGACCCGTGACTTTCAATTCAGAAGAATAGACGCGAAAATTAAAACATAAATTTTGAAAAATATTTTCATTATTACTATGTGTTCCCTTCTCGATTCTTACAAATCTATGGAGTTATGATAATATTCGCTACAAAATGTTAACAGTCGATGAACCGATGCGTGATTTTCATGTGTAGTGAAAAAGGGTTTCTTGCTTGTTTTCAAGGTTTTCAAGTAACTTACAAACTATACATTCAAAGGAAAGAAAGGGCTCTAAAAATGTAATGGATTAAGTCAAGTTAGCGTAACGTGAATAGGATGAAATGATTTGAACAGACAGACGGACAAACAGATAAGGCTAAATCGATCTGGTTATTCATGCTCATCAAGTATGTATGCAAAACCTGTAATGAATGCTTGCGTACGTTGCAACGAACATTTATCAAATCTAATAAACCTCTTCTGTGAAGTGCCAGCGCAAGAAGCAACCAGTGCAGTAGGCCTAAGTAAAAAATAATTCTTTTTTTTTCCTTTGTGTTTATTTTCTGACATGTTTATTAGTATATTTTAATATATTTATATAATTATGTTTTTGATTTACTGTTTTATTATTTATTTATAATTGAATTTCCAATCAGGCTCATGCTGAGATTCCCTTTGTTCACATATTATACATATATAGCTTTATGATATAATATAAAGCTTTGTTCCATAATTTACTATAAGCATATTGTAATTACGGAATTGTTTTAATAATATTCATAATAATTTATTTCACTTTGTGTTTTAATGAAAGTGCATTGTTTTTGCTCTAATTCATCGCCGATATACATTAAATTGCTAACGTATTAAATAATTTACACACGTGTTCACGAAATAGTATAATTACTTATTCTCTTTTATGCATTTCTACATTCAACCATGTCTTTTTAACAATGCCATACATAAGATATAATGTTTAGAATGCCATTTAATATGTGTACTGATAACGGTCCACGCAGTGTGGAAATGGCATTTACTTACCACCTTCATAGGTAATCTGTTAATGGAAGGCGTCACTGTTATACCGTAGGAGTTCATTCATTCCTTACCTGGGCTACGATTTGCATCCGACCGAATTACGCAAGACTCTCGAGATTAAAGGTTTAAATTACGAAGTTATAGAGAAGATCATCGATTGAAAGCACTGGTGTTTACTACGATACTTTCAAGTTTAAAGTACTAATAAGCCAACTGAATATGAATATCAATCAGAAGAAAGCAGGAAAGCTAAAGCAAAGAATATAAAATGTGTTCGGCTTAAAATATCAAAGGCGGACATAAGTTTATATACTTGCGAAATGACTTATAAGGTACGCACTATCACACAGCGATTCGAACCCGTCACCACGCGAGTTTCTTCTTATCGGATATTCAGTAGCTCAATAATATCGAATATAGGCGCGACTTTTTTCTAAACATTACCGACGGATATGAACACAAGCGATTTTGCTTTGCATGCATGGTGTAGACATCCTATAAATTATACTGTATATATATATATATTCTTAATGAGCTTAAAATTATATTTAAGTAGATTTCATGCAGATCGTACACCTGCTGATGGAACGGGGGCTGAGGAGGTTATTCTTCGTAGTTGGAAATCTCGCGTTTGCAAAAATGCAATTGGAAGACGGAAACTGAATGCAGGCCTTTCTACCTTAAATCTACAGATCAACTAAGCTTTAAATTTGTGGTTAGTTTGCTACTACGCTCACTATCAAAAGGCGGATATTAAGTATACGCCTTTATGACGAGTCTTGCTTTTCGAAATATTTTTAATTTTTTTGTTTTTTATTTTATTTTCATTTGACTTTTTTTTTTTTGTTATTTAAATTGTTAAACACTATAATTTTTAATCCATGGGGAATTAATTGCACACAAATACCAATATTTAGCCATTTGTTCAGTATTCCCTTTAGCAGAATTCTTGCTTATCTCCTCAAACTTTCAAACACTTGTTAATTCATTATCTATTCAGCTGATTGTCTTTGAAAAGCGAAGCCATCGGAGGGTTACGCCATAGGTATGACGAGCATTGATGATTTATGCCATGTATTCACCATTAAGTTCTAGTTTTTCAGGGAATGGATTACGGCGTGTATCAAAGAGTAAAAGCTATATTTTTATTTTTATAATGAGCAGAGTACACATTTTGCATACACATCAAAGTATATTAATTGAAATCGATTCCTCCTTATACTCAATACATTGATGTAAAGCTATTTTTTTTTTTGTATATGACCAGCCACTAAGGGGCGCTTTCCCTATACGTCCAGTCACGATGGTCAGGAAGGATTGTCGGCAGAGAAGGATGGAAAGAGAGAGTAGTGTTTATGAACGATTGTTCTAAAGGAGCGTAGCATGATTAAAGACCAGCAAGTCGAGGCAGTGAGTCGTACAACGTGCAGGTAACTCCACGAGGAGTGAATGGGAATGATGGTAAAGGACTTAATCGGTAGACCATTCTCTCTTATTACTGTAGAACTTTTGCCCTCAATGTGACGTAGTGACATAGTCCACATTAGGCCTATGCTCGGGGTATCGATCCACTTTTGTTACTCATGAGCATCCCAAGCTTTCACTATATGCGGTGGAAGCAAAATTTGGAGGCTTCCGCCCACACATACGACACTCCGTATATATGTTGTATCCAACGAACATCATTCTGCCCGAGTGTCCGAGTGTGTAATGGATCTCGACCGTAGGTTCAAATCTCAAGTGTGGTACAGTTTGCAATGAAGCTTAATAAAAAGAGTTGCCGATCTTTCTACATTGACATTACCAAGCAAGAGGGGTTGGGCATCATTCTCTCTATGCGTTAAAATGCCGCATTATGCTTCGGTGGCAATGAAGTTCACCCTATTACCTTGATCCCACTCTGTTATTTTTATGAGGTCTTGATTTATTGTGTCATTTAACATGAAGCGATCTTTGTGTATTTCGGTGGTCGGCTGGGTCTTCTGGTAAAGGACATCGGGCACTGTACGATTTCCGGCCAGGCCTGCCAGTTCGTTGATGTACACGACGAAGAGGGCAGGAGAAAGCTATTGATCGTTTTAGAATATCTTCTGACCTTAAGCTACTTCATGTGGCATTTGTCGCCGTGCCTTTTGCTTGATGAATGAATGGATTTTTAAATGGTCTACAATTGCTTGGGAAAAGCAGAAGAGTCGAGACAGTTGAAGCATTTTTCATTTTTAATGTTTTCTTGGGCAAAGGGAGCGTGTGGCGCTTTCTATAACGACCTGATGGTGCTTGCTTACGTAAAGGAATGTAGTTTTTATTTTTAGTAATTTGTGAATAAATAAACTTTTTTATTTTACAACTTATAATAAAATTTGGGGAAAAAATGTTAAGTTCAAGTAATGGAAAAATGCATTGACACATTTACCCCAGAAAATATACGCATATACATATATATGTATATATACATATATATATATATATATGTATGCATTGTACGTTTATATATTATTTGGGGTAACTGCATCCATGTAGTTATGTAAACATATATAGATACGGGAGGGAGAGAAAAACATAAAGCGATAGACAGATAGATAAATAGATAGACAGATAGACACTTATGTGCATCCAGCAGTAACTTAAAATCCCTTCACACGTTACATGCAAAATGTTCTACACATTTTTTCAAATCATGCCAAAATTCTTTGCGGCTAACCGCAAAAACCATAACAACGTGTTTGAATTAACGTTTACACCATTAGCAAAAACACTTATACGCGTTCAGATAATTTTATAAGACCGTTAAAAACTTGTGCTTGCCATTGTGAATGCCATTGTGTGAATACTGTACTTATTTAAACACGAACCATGCACAGTTTGCTACAAAAAATCTGGTGCACCACGCAAAGCTTGCATGTGTATATATATATATATATGTGCGTGCATATATATAATCAGTGCATACAACAATGAGCGTAAAAAGCTTATCATATACATAGATTTAAAGAAACAGCAAAAGAAAAATTATATTCAGTTTGAAGCGCATCCTTAATCGCCCCTGCTTTGCATAAATTAAAATTTTCTAAAGACTTCATATTCACATTCAAAAGCTATTGAGTAAATATTGAACAAATGTTGTTAAGCAGATGTTTTGTTCGTTGCCTGAATATTTATATATAAAAAAGTGGCGTACAGAAGGATTTATTTATAATTTTATTTATTTCTATTTTTCAGCTTGTCAGCTGATTTCCAGTGAAATTATGCGACTTCCTCATAAAAATGAATTCATTTACTATGTATTGATAATTGCAGTTGAATGATTCCACAACAATTTGTTTTGGAATATGTCGATAAATAGGTAATTAAATACATTGATCCGTTACAAATGAAATAACAAAAACAATGAACCTTTCATTAGCGAGTATGAAAATAAGAGTCTCATTAACTCTCGTTTGCAAAATGTGTTGCAATGTTGCAAAGTGCAATGATTGTTTATGTATATTATTCGGAGCACAAAAAATAGGTATTTTCTCTACAAAAGACAAAACTAATACTGACAGCTCATTAGATTTGTCGTAAAGCAACAATTTTTTTTACGCTAATTATTTCTAAAACAAAAAAATATTAATCGTGCTTTTGATAGAAATAAAAATAATAATGAAGAAGAAAACTTAAGAAGAACTTAAACACCGTACACTATTTTGTCTAATGCTCCTTTACACCTGTTCCTGTCATATTATACAAAAAAATTTGCTTTAGCTTACATTCATAGGTGTGCGAAATGTAGACCTTTTTAGTCCAAATTTATCACAATAACTTTACTTGTCAAATAACTTCAACAGAACATACTAAAAATTAGACATCATTTTGACATATGGAGGCTTATTTGTTGCAAGAACTTTTGCCAGAGAGGGAAGTGGAAAAGGGTGTAATGATTTTTTCGAAATCGAGCAGTACATAGGGAACGGTCAACACAAGCGGAATTGATTCGATTCAAGCGAATTGCAATAGCGTTCCACCCTAAGAAGGTTCTAGTTGCAAAACAAGTTTATGGGTACAGACATCAGTTAGACAGACGGACCGACATACTAGACTTGATTCAGTAAATAATTCTAAAGCGATCCGAGTAAACAAGGATCGTCATGGTGTTGCGCGCATTGCGCATTTCATAGTGTTGCACATTGGATAAAGAAGATCGGCAAAGAATTTGCATTAGATTTTTCGTTAAACATCGAATTTCGATTTCTAAAATGTTCAGATTTTGACGACAAGGCCTTGTGTGGAATGAATTCTTTTCATTGGCACAAATTGTTTTTAAGAAGAAAGGAATTTGCGTTTAAATTACGCCAACTAGGATGCCGTTCGACATTTACCGACAACGGTCACGTTACGAAAGTCAACGATTAAGTGATCGGAAATCGTTAAGGGGAAATGGGAGACCTTGTTAACGCTAAATAAGAATCGTTCGGGTCGTCACAATTGATGTTGAAACGTTCTCATCAAAAATTCAGTTCATATCGTTCGGGAGATCACTATATTCGCCTAATTTAGGTCCAAGTGATTTCTGCTTTTATTCTCGAAAATGAAAAAACCGAAGAGGGGGTAAAAAAATATACTCTTTTCGATTTTCTTTTGTTTTTTTTTACTTTATTGCTAGTCAATCAGGAGACGTCCCCTATTCGTATGATACGGGGAAGGCCAGACAGAAGTAAGGAAAGAGAAATAGATAGGACGTGGTGGGCCAATCTTAGTGGATGTGCGGTTAATCAGTAAGAGTTATGCCTTTCTAGACTTTGCAGCCACTATAGCTACCGACCACCAAAGTAAATTCTATTACACTTGAGATTTGAGTCTGGGGACGCTGACTTTGTAGTCGTGATTCTCACTTACTCTCACCATTAAGGCGGACAGAAAATTAAACAAGCAGTACCTCCTTGACTACTGAAGATATTGATATGAAACTTGACATCGATATTAATTTGAGAAGCAAGCTACTTGAACAGAAGATGCTTCATACTCTTTGGACACAGTAGTAGAGGGACTTTGAATAAGAGGTGTCAGTTTAAAGCAAACACGCAATAGAATCGCCCTTCGTGGAGCTGTTTGACAGTTGGCGTTCCTCTGCTGTAAATAATTGTCGTCTATATTTAGGGTATTAATGTTAATGCAACCTATTTAGTGCAACGCTCAGAACAACAATCGCAGTTGAAAATCTGGCTCAATTACATCATTAACCGAAAAAACCGCACCCGAGTATCCATTGCATTGAAATAGTTATCATAAAATTTTCGGAGGCTTAAATACGACATATTTGCTTGTTTACATATTCAGCCAAATGAAAACGAGCTCAGAATAATTTTTCTTTAGCGAATGTATTCGAAAACGATGGTACCGCCGGTTGAAAGACTTTATAAAATATATCTTATTGTCCCTTTTATATATATGCAGCAGGTAGATATTTGATTTCTATATCTTGAAAGCATTAAGAGAGCTGGCGAAGCCATGTATGCATGTAATCTTTCTTAATAAGCAGTACGAGTAGATGTTACTGGAATGAATTATAGTTGCATGCAGAATAAGCGTAAAGAGTGATTGCGTATGAAACGAATGTAACCTAGTTACGATATGACTGTAGGTACGATCTGTTCATGATACGTAAATCTCATGTCTCATGTATCGAAATTGAAAGGTCAATGTGTTTGTGAATGTTTTGCCAGTCCGATAGCTTTGTATTGATGGTAAAATCACATTTGTTACCTAAAGTTTAAATGGCGTCTCTTGTAAATATTGCGACCAGTAGCGACGACGCGTTAGCGTATGCTCAACATTAATAGAAATCTTCGAGTTTATGCAGGAAAACCGCAAATGTGCTCAACAGTATTTATTCGATACGTGTGTATGGACGAACCTGCTCATGTACATGCCTTTGAACAAATTTTCTAAACACATAAAAATTGCATTTTTACGTAGGCACAGTTTATTTATACATGTGGACTTTTCCAAGCATACATGCATACACACATACGTGCATACATGTATACTTTGTATTTATACATGTAACTTTATCTAGAATGTAGTGCAGAGACGGACATATATATATGTTCTTCTCGATACGAACATTTTTATTCCTGCTTGCCGAGATACCTTTTATATAATACACTGGCACTAGAAATACTATCGATTATTTCGACTTCGACTTCGTAAGGTTGCTGCTTAGGTGTAGGCAGGCACGTCCACCCACCCATATATTCACATAAACACACGCAACCATACATATATATACCTATCCAGAAATATGCGTGGGCTTACACATTATTGTGTTGAAATGTTTTCGCAGACATTTTTAGAAAATCTATCAGTTCAGGAGCAATATATTAGGGGGACCCATAACTAATCAATTATTTTGCATTCATAGACAAAATGTTTTTTTGAAATGAAATTTTTATTTTTTAATCGTTTATGTAATCACCGTCGTTTGCGATGACTTGTTGCCATCGTTCCCGCAAAAGTTCAACCCCCCTCTTCAAAAAGTGGGGTGGACGTGACTTAAAATATAACTCAAGGTGCGTTTGGACATCGGATAAGAAATTAAAATTTTTATCGTAACGAATCGTAACGAATGCTCCAGTGACCTGAACAGATGGTAGTCCGACGGTGCTGGAGAGTGTGGAGGATGCGGTAGAAGTTCCCAGCCTAACTGTTTAATTTTCTCTTGAGTAATCTTCGCTGCATGAGGACGGGCATTATCTTGTTGGAGTATCACAACTGTTCTGTTTACTAAAGCTGGTCTTTTTGCTCTGAGTGCGGATTGTAACCGTTGTAATTGTTGACAATACAGGTCAGCAGTAACTGTCTCCCCAGGTTTCGATAATTCGTAATGCACTATAGCGGAACAATCCCACCAAATACACAATAACACCTTCCTCAGGGATAGGGTTGGTTTAGGGGTTAGGGGGGAAGAGGTCTCTCGTTTGCAGACAACCATTGTTTCGATTGTTTTATGTTATCATAAGGGATCCATTTTTCATCTTCCATTACGATCCTAGACAAAAATGGATTTCTGCTTAGTCTGGTGAGCATGGAATTACAAATTGTTCGCCGAAGATTTTTATTGGCCTCGGACAACAGGTGTGGAATCCATTTACCTTGTCTATGTACCTTGCCAATTTCTTTTAAATGCCTTTGTACCAGGTGGACCAGGTAGTTCCTGTATAGTTAACCTTGGATCGGACTCCACTACAGATTTTAAGGCGTCGTTATAATTGAAATAAAATAATTGATTAGTTATGGGTAACCCTAATATTATCGCAATATAAGTCTTATTACAGACACTCATATATAAACATATACATATATACGAATATAGAATAACATGGAAAATCTTAATGAGTAGAAACCAATTTTTAAAGTATGTATTCCAAGTTGTGTGTTTACGAGTCAGTTACGAGTAGTGACGGTGCTACACTGTTCATTATCGAAAAGTCGCAAGACTTGCGATAAAGCGTTCAAATCTTGAATATATGTTGGGAGAGATTTTGCATCAATCATAACACTCATCGTAGGGAACATATTGTTTGTATGCTTTAGGAAGAGAGCCCATTGATTCGAGGTGTTCATATAGATTTGGTCTACTCTTTCTTTTCATTCAATAATAGTTTAAAATTTTTGTCTGCCATATCTAAAATCTGTTCACCATCTTTGCTTCATTTTTCTTCTATGCTCATGGACTTCTATTTATTCTGTCTAGTACGCGTGCATCAGTTAACCATTACAATAACTCTATTTTCATAGTCCCCTTTACTTCAGAGAGTGGGTACTTAACTCCTATCCCGGAAAGTTCATTTAACCATAACATCTTGCACCGCTTGTGGTGTGTGCAAGTGTGTATTAAGTTTGTACGGATATATGCAGCACCCAGAAGGACTTGAGCTAAACGCCACTGTATCGATCAATTCAGAGTCACCTTTTGCATCGATCTATGTTTGTAGGTCTGTCCTTCTTATTTTCTTATGTTTAACCTACAGGCCGCAAATTTTTAGAGATATTTTGCTGAAATTTTTTGGCCCAAGGACGAATGCGTGATTGAAAATGATTCGAGTCGGATCGCTTTTTCCACCACTTGGCATGTAACGCACTGTTTTGAAATGTCGATGTATGAATAACTGTAGGGTGTTATAGGGTAATTAGGGCACTTTGTTTTTCTAATTTCGTGTCGGTTTAAATGCTCTCCTCCATCGAGATCGGGGTTTTCAAGAGCTATGGTTCCTTTGTGTATGCAGATCTCAACGAATTTAAGTTTCTTACCTACGGAACGACGCTATTCAATTTATTCTGACGGTTCAGTTAAAACGAAAGAAACTAGTCGATCGCGATTTTCTTTTAACCTTTACACGCTAGCGTTGCCTGCATTTGTGAGTCCATCCGAAGGTGAGCTTTCTCTTCTTTTTACGCGAGAAAATGCTACGGTTCACTAATATTTCATATAAAATTCATAAGAAAGTGTAGGACTAAAACGACGGATGACGTTGGTCATCATCATAATCTACATACTATTTCACTACGTAGTATATAATGTAAAGATGATTTTTATTTTCCTTTCTCTCCTTCGCCCATCTATTCACTAATAGATTTTTATGAGTTTATTTAATACACTTACACTTCATAATATTTTATATACATTTTTACTCAACTTGAAAGAATTCACTTATTTTGGTTTGCCCAGTACAGGCACGAAAACTAAATATAGAACGAAATATGAAGAATTTCTCAAATAAATTTTATATTTAATATGTTTGTTATGAAACGACAAGAAAGGACTAAATAAAAAATATGATAAAGAATTTGGAAAAAAAGTTTACGTCAATTTCATTTAAAGCAGAAATTTAATATTTTATGGTTATTCTCAATGCTTTTCATAATGAAATGCTTTAATATTATCTTAACCTCGACTGCAAATACGCGAATGCTATATATATGTATATAGCATCCTTACACTTACAATGAAAACAAGTGATTAGCGTTTAAGTTTTCAATTTAAGGGAAATTTTTAAATTTGTTTTTATAACTCGCAATACAAATGCGGATTGTCGGAGAAATTTTTAATAAGACAATATCTTTACCGATTCCTGCATCGAGGCGGTGCTTCGTGCTTAAGAGTTCGGAAAAAACTTCTGTTTTCCTCGACGTCTGCCGGCTAGCATTTGATGCGTCTGAACTTACTTACGATGGAATGTTTCGAACATTTAAGGTCCCACATAAAATCGAATCGACTATCGTTCGTCCCTTCCTTCTGACCATACAGCTTAATAAGCTAAAGAGGATATATTGAGATATCGGTTCAAAAGCTTAATTTTATTTAATATTAAAGACATCAGAAGATTCCTTCAAAAATGCCGACGATTTATGTAATACTCTCCGAATCTGGAAAATGTGCCCTCTTCACATTTCAAGCTAGCATTTCTACGTACCTTTGTGCCTTGTTGGGTTACCCTCATCGAACATAGTAAGTAGTCAAGTGCGCTTTTCAAACGTTACAAGTCGTTAAAGTCTTGTATTATGTCCTCTTGTAGACTATGCTTTTCTTTAATAAAAACTACCACAACATTACGATAAAGCTGCCTGGCGTTACTTATTTTGCTCATAATTTATTACATTTTCAAAGAAAAAAGAATGGATTTGAGCTGCATTCAGCGTAAGTTGATGCCGTTGTATTTTTGCACCACAGACCACTTGCGCTAAGGACATATTAACTTTGCATCGATATATGCAAAATCGGCCCAACTTTTATTATGCCGATCAGTTTAGAACTATTGTTCGAATCGATTTAATCATATCTGTCCGTCCATCTTATGTCTGTCAATGTAATTTCTGCGTAGTCGCCAGAATGCGGATTCGAGATATTTCCATGGAACTCAGTACATCAACGAGTCTTCGCCTAAAAGGGAAGCTATTGGAAATAAATTGGACCGAAGCGTTTTTGTGATCGCCCTTTACACAAGCGCTTGTTCAGCAATAATCAAAATGAGTTAAAACCTTATAGTCAGATAAGCGCGGCTATGAACTGCTCTATACCGCTTCGCATAATCTTCTTAGTCATACAGTGCACGCCCCTTAGTCATAAAATATCAAAAATGAAACGGTGCTCTCATATGAAGGCTTACCTTGAATGAAAACCTTCATAAGGAAAAGTGTCTGATAAACTTATGGCAAATCATTGTTCTGCATCCATAGGTAGAAAAATACATTAAAAAAGTCGTCTTTAAAAAAAACTACTATTTTAAAGTGTAGGGAGTGGATGAGGTGATAACGCCTTTTTAAACCTCTTCGCACATAAAAGTTTGTAAAAAAATTCAAAACATTTATA
This sequence comes from Glossina austeni, assembly GCA_000688735.1. Classification (NCBI taxonomy): domain Eukaryota; kingdom Metazoa; phylum Arthropoda; class Insecta; order Diptera; family Glossinidae; genus Glossina; species Glossina austeni. Next base: position 83,904 of record KK502425.1, on the reverse strand, counting down.
TGCTAAGAGAGAATAATTTATTGCATTTTATGATAAACATGTCTCAAGATAATAATTTCACAAATTCATTTACCCGGCTCAGTTTGGACCAGATAGCCTCTCCTCCTATATGACGAAAGCTTATAAAAAGCTTACTTTTGCACGGCACCGAGTTTTAATATTTTGTAGCGTAAATGCAAGAAGCATAGCAAGTTGCTTGGCGAAAAAATGACCCTTGGATTATATCGGTTCATGTCTTGGATCCACTTTCGAGATAGCGTTGCCAACTAAAGTAAGGCTTTCAAGACAATAAGACAAAATTTTTTGGTATTTTATTTAACGAGTTGTGTAGAGAACTTAACGTTCGGCCATGTCCGATATTCTGTTACACTTACTACTATAATTTTATTGTTTGTTTGATTATCCGTTTAATTTCTACTCTTTTTGTTCTTAACAGATTACATTTAAATTAATTTTAATCTTATATTAATTTTTAATTTATTACTTTGGACTTAAAGCCTTCTATTCAGCTGGCGAAATAATTCTCTAATTGAATTTACAATGCAACAATTATGTTAACAATTTCTAATAATATTAAAATGTTGATTAAATGTTAATTGCTTTAATTTCAAGCTTTTTCTTTGCTTCTTCTTCTCTGCATCTTTGATCGAGATGCGGGACTTTTTCGGCAATTTGTCCTATGTTTCGATGATTTTGTACAAAAAGAAAAAAAACATCACTTTTATACCCATCATCGAAGGATGTATATATTAATTTTGTCAAAACGTTTGCAACACTGAGAAGGAAGCTTCAGACACCCCATAAAATATGCATATTCTTGATCACCCATCAGATTCTGAACCGATTTAAGCATGTCCATCTGTGTGTCTACCTGTGGTAAATAATCCCGTGCCAAATGGGTCATAGAATACGACCACGACCACGATCAGTGCAACACAACCTGAGACCACCTGTTTTCAAAACTATTTAGCTAAGAAAATTATATTCGCTCGAGAACAAATATTTTATGCCCATCACCGTTATCCTGAAAAAGACTAAAAGAAGGAAAAAAATTAAGTTTTCATACTCGATAATATTGAATGGGCGCGAGTGATTTTGATGATAGCTTATAAGCAAAAAAAAAAAACCATCTCCTATCTATATCTGCTCTCCAAGTTCTTTTATTTGATACCCAATTCATTCGATTGAAAAATTCGAAGAAAAAACGAATCCTTGTGATTTGTATTTTGAACACTTAATTAATTTAGTTTACTAAGGACTTCAAATATGTTGACCATGAATCATACCGTCGTGTTTCTCATAAGATTTATGAAGAATTTCTATAAGCTTTGGTTCGGCTATCTAACTGCAATGGAAATCTTCTATAGGAAAACCCCTGGAAGCAAAAAATCTATACTTCGGTCTATAAAGTCTATACTTCAGAAAGGAGTTATCAAAAAGAAATGCAATGAAGGGTCTCTAAAATTTTGAACGTGACTTAAGGATTACTTTTACAATGCTTTCAAAGAGAGAAATGAACGCTCACGCCTATCATAAATGGAAATATATTACATGTAAATAAATTCACTTAAAACTTGCAAAACTTTTTTATACTTATCTAGTAACAGTAGTTGGTAGTCCTACTACCACAGCAGCGCAATAAGGTGGAATAAGGTTAACACTGTTAATGCAATGAAAAAATGATGATATGTAAGCAAAATTTGTTCCCAGCCGAATATTATTTGCTTACTTGTTAACTTATATATATACATATATATATATATATATATGTACACTCCAAAACGAAACATTAATATGGATTATTAAGGCTGGACAGAATGACCCTGCCTTATTAAGATAAGGTGGGTGCACGCACTTGTCAAGACAAAAAAAAAAGAGAAAAATTTAGTTCATGCTGATTAGTGCAGTGCAATTGTGAAGATTTAGCTATTTAATAGGTTGGAGGGAAAGTTCTGTCGTATTTTAAAGAAAATATTTAAATATATATAACAAAAAAACAATTCCGCATGACTCACTAGCCAGGTGTTTTTTTTTAAGATACGACAGAACTTTCCCTCCAATCTATTACTATGATGTTTTTTCTTAATTGATCGCATCGAGAAAATTATATAATAGAACAAAGACTTTTATAAGAAATATTAAAGAAAGATTACATCGTGTGTTTTATCCCTAAAGCATATAATGGAATGTCTAGGGACTTGTGAATAATTAGATGCTAAGGCAAAGGGATTGTATCGTCAAAAGCATAATTAATTATTGTAATATGAGTTGATTTCCGTAAGAGGAAAAGCAACGAGCGAAAAGATCAATTACTATAACGACTCATAAACACAAGTGTTAAACTTTAAGCCACTGATTAACATCTGTTATCTAAATCTTTAATCGTTGTCGCTATATGAAATTGTACATAGAAAAATATATCGTTTTAGGTAATGTCTATGCCTTCGTCATATACAGATTATATTCCAAGCAACTTAGATTCTTTGAGTTTTGAATAGATTGAGTTCTGTACGCCTTTTAATACGAAACACGATACGAATCTGAAATACAGAAACAACGATGGAGGCTGGGCGTTCATTTACACCAACAGTAAATCTTTTATGACTCTACCATCATTTGATGGAATCACGTGGCTATCAATTGCTTCAAATTAATGGATAAGGATAGCAACAACAACAACAACTAACGCAATTGGATTGTTTATTAAAGAAAAAATGGCCTCAACATGCGAAAAGACATCATATGGGATGATTTCTTCAGATTTTCCAAGGACGACCGGGATTATGTAACTAAGGTAACTGTCTAGAAAATATGTAAAGCATTGGATTCCCCCTTTCATTCGCTTAAAGATTAACACAGCCTTCAATTGCTTACTTATGGTGCTTATAGGTGCTTGCATGTATGAGCTGGGAAGAACACTATTTGTGTTTTAGTAACCGTTATTCAATTTTACAAAAACAAAAAAAAAAACCAAAGCAAGTAAGAAGAAGAAAAAGCGTGAAGCACCATGATAAACAATAAGTACGCAGTAACAAGCTTAACAAGAGATTCTAAACGCAGGAGGCTGCAAAGCAAAGGTAACACAATATGATGGAAACGATGATGTGTAATGCCACGAACATGGCAGGTAACATCGTCTAGAACGCGTTAATTAATACCCACACAGATTAAGAGATCCTACGCACATAATAAATTAATTCAATGTAAGACAAACACTTATTTACAAACAAAATGCACAAGATCCGAGTGCATACTTGGTATTCTCTTCTTCACTTTGAATTTGAACTTACGTACGGCAGGCAATTCGACGACGCCTTTGCATTTGTGCGCCTAAGCGCACGTCATGTCATGTCATTACGAAGTGTCTCGTTTAACATAGAATGTGGAGGGGAAAAGAACGATTCAGTAAATAGCTTGCGAAGCACTGGTTCTTAGTTGACCTAGATCCGCACTGCCAGAACTCTTTGTAGAAATTTATATTTCGCACTTTCTGTAGCACAGAGACGACCAACGGGATCCATTAGATACAATCAGACAAATTTACTAAAATACTTCTCAAATTCAATTTTTTTTTTTTAAAGTGTGGTAATACAACGTTAGTACGTTGTACGCTGAAGGCGCTTCTAAATTAATAAAAAATTGAAATTCGGAGTTTAGCATACCGCTAGCTGCTTAAATTTGCATCTGATTGCCTTGAAATTTTTACTTTAGTTTCATAGTAAAAGTCAAGTCATTCCGCATTTTTTAGATAAATGAAAATTATATCGAATTTATTATCGACTTTCCAGTGATTTTTGTCGGTAAACAAAAAAAAAAATAAAAAAATTAAATAAAATAAAATTTCAAATCGAGCTCATTTTCGACGAATTCGTTCTATTTTTGGAACCGCATGCCATACAAGTATTCTCATGAAAAATAAACATTTATATGACAATAAAATGTATAAATAAACATTAGCATGATCTTTAATACTATTAAAAATTAATTCTTCTAAGTTTGGATCTTGTCACTTCACGTTTTGCGCTCCTATCCATGTAAGGATTGCGATGATCAGTATGCGAGATAATGTTTTTTTTTGTATTTTATCACGAAATTCAGTAGAGAATTGTTTTAGATGGAAGAGTGTAGGGTATTTAACGATTTCATCTTTTTGTTTGTATGTTTTGTTGTATTCTGACTGTTCAAATAAAGTAAAATTAGTTACAAAATTTGGTATGCAATTAATTCGGAATGAAAAAAAAAAAAGCCAAAAAATGATAAAAAGGATAGAAATAATAAAAAACAAATAAGAAAATTATATTTGGTCGTGACCGACTCTTTTACACCCGTCACCGTAATCCCAAAAAAGACAAAAAATAAAGCAAAAGAACTAAGTTTTCACGCATTCATAATATGGAGAGAGGACGCGGCCGATTTTCTCTACTTTCAAAGTAAAAGCTTTCCTCGCATAGGCCTAAGGGCGTTATAGGCATGTCCTTGGAAAACTTTAAGTTACTTCGAAAATCTTCGCAGATTTGTAAGTGACATCTGCACGGAAGAATGTTTACTACAGATACTACACTGTTGGACGCACGGACGGATGGATAGACGAACAAAGGAACATCTTTACGTGCATTCCATATTTACAGCTGGCCAGAATTGTATATACTTGGTGGGATTTTTAAAGCTTGTTCCTGCGTTTAATAAATCCCAGCGGAGCTTTCGGTTTCTTGATTACCGTTATACAAAATTTAGCAAAAAAAGAGTTTCTACAAAGCGATATCAACCGTTAAGTAAATTGCATTTGAGTATATATTTTGTTACGATCCTGTATCTTCATATCTATTAATGGTACGTAGATGATGATGATGATGAAGATATGCGCAAACTTCGCACTCAGTTTTATTAACCCATCATTAATGAACCCTAATGCATAAACTATGTTGTGAGTTTTATTACTATTCTTATTACTATTATTGTTATTCTAAGCTATTTTCTTTTTATTTTGATTGCTGCTGTTCTTTTTTTATCTCAGTACATAGTATAATACATAAACATACCCTTGTGTACGATATCCACATAAGATGTAATGGGATAAAGTAGTTGTGCTTAATTTTTGTCTATTTTCCTTGGCAGATCCTTGAAGTTAAGTATAGAATCTGTATCCAGTTGAATTTGTGCCCATTTGTGCCCCGGACCTGTTCGTATCGCAGAACATTGTTTTAGGAGGAAAGCTCACAGCTTTTGTGTAAGTCTTCGTAAGCGTTCATAATCATCGAGTAACTTTAGCAAGACGAGTTTTGAAAACGAACCAATATTCCAAAAAGAATTGTTTCACGTATTTCACAGTATCACTGCGTTCAAGGAAAGATTAGATTGGGAAAGGATTCGTAATATTTACGGTGAAAATTGATTAAAATCAACACTCAAATGATGCTGAAGACGCAACGCAATGTCGTCTAAAATTCTGCGGTAAAATCGGGGCAAGAATTCTTCTTCTTCTAGAATGGAGGAAGACATTTTCATTCAATCTTCTGATATCACTCTGGAGCTAGACATTGAGCACGAAAAATTTTTTCACATATATTCGTGTTTCGAGCCCCTTTCCTAACTAGGAATCTCCATGAAAAGTATACCTTCGCCTACTGTGTTATCTGTATCTTAAAGCGAGAATAAATCATCAATCGTATTAAGTTAAGCGGTTTATGGTATTTAATGGTCGGCGTTGGCCAACTCAAATGTGTGGTATAAGATTCGTTTAAAGACTTCGTACTATTTGTTTATTTTTGCATCGCACAGCACAGAAATGTTTATTTCATAAAATACCACAAATTTCAATGAATATTTATTTATTTTAAAATATTTTTCTTAATTCGATTAGGATAGTTTATCAGATAAAGCCATAGGTGGAGTATGAGTTAAATGCAATGAGTGCATATGCTGTTCATAATTTCCCTTAGTTTCTTTTTCCTTTGAAATATTTATATATAAAAATATTTACATGCACATGAGTAAATGTATGTATGCGTGTGCAAACCATTTATTAAAATCAATGATGTTTATGCTTTTGTGTCATAACAGTGCTGGCTTCTCTTTTATCTTTGTGTGTATAGTAAGTACATTTTATAAACAATAAAAGTGTCAAACCTTTCGAATATATGCTGGCCCGCCTAGAAAATATATAGAGGTCTCCAAGTTCAATTGTGCTTTAATGTATTGTGATTAAGGAATTTAAGGAAGATTAACAAGAAAAATATTCAATTATTTTATCAATCGGGCACATTTCGGATTACTTTTACTTTTTTTAATTAACGGTATCCTTCTTTTTTCTCTCTTCTAAAGAGGAAAATGAGGAGATGTCGATTAACTAGTAATCAAAAAGTGTATGTATATGTGTATCAATGAATCAGTCAATTATCCCCGTACAAAATCCACATCAGGTAATTGCTAAACTTTCTTATACTCATGATGAGAATCGTACTAGAGTTGTTGAAGGTTTTCGTTGTCCAAAGATATCCTATAAAGTAAATATATTTCGAATCAGTGTTTATCTGTCTGTCTGTCCGTATATTAAATGCATATAGAATTCAATTTTTAAGGCAACTAAGTCGAGCCAGTACAACTTGTAAATGTTTGGAAATAATTGTACTTTTTAATGCCCTTACTCTTCCTCCTCTTCCACTGGATGCATTCAACCGGTTTTGATTCAAGCAAATAATTTCTTCTCCATTCTTCTTACTTAGCGTTATAATAATAATTCATTTTGGTATTCAATTTTAAATTCTATGAAAGTTAATAGATACGATTTTTTAGAAGAATTTCCCAAATGCGTGTCTTAGGTTGGACAGATCTGTTATAGATAATTAAAAACAAACAGAATAATTTAAGAATAAATTGATATTTAATAACATTAATTTAAACAATAAGTTTTAAAAAGAATGCAATATCTTTATGCAAATATGTATCTGCTTATATAAGATATGAATATGTTTGTATGTATGCATAATTATAATCAATGTAACTGTGATTATACGCATATATAAATGGTGTAAATTTTTCTCCTTAAACAGTTAAGCATATTAAATCATATATCAATTTGTCGCATTTGTTGCACGTCATATGAATTGAAAAATTAAAAATTAATATAAAAATTAATAATATGAACGAAAATTAATGAAACTGTCATTTATGCATACATACAGAGTGATATGTTGCCTTTAGATTATTGTTAAATAATTTGCAAAATTAGGACGAGGGAAAGCTAACATCCCTTTACGATCCGTGTCTTTCAACTAAAATGTTTCTTTCCTGCCCGCATGGAAGCCTTCAATCCATACAAATTTAGTCAGAATGAAATTTTGCATACCCCACGAAAACATCCTGTGATGAAGTCCTTTTTACTGTACATACAAAGTGACAACCGCCAAAAAGTTATATCACAGCGGCAGTTGTCAGCCGATATTTCGAGCATTGCCGCATATCCTTATATTTTCGCATCGACATTTTTCTCATTCTAAAGTCAAATATTCAAATACTTTGCATATACAAAACGGTGCACGATAGAGAGAGAGAGAGAGAGAGAAAGTGATCGATTGTCGGTTTTCTTAACAATCCCCTTGAAAGAATTTGGAGAGTAGAACGCAACGAACCAAAGTGTTGGCATTCTACGCTCTATATTGTGACGGCGGGTCCATCGTGGTAGATAATCTATTCCCCTAAGAATCTCTCTAATATAGGTATTAAATTAGAAGGGCTTGAGAATTAAACTGTGACGGACTAAGGAGATTAATTCCAAATTAAATCTGGCGGACATCCCGAAAGATGTGGAGATGGATTTTCCCTTAATAATCCCACGTTACGGGTATGAAATGAGAGAGAGAGAGAGAGAGGGAGAGAGAAAGGAAATTGTACGAGTCGCTTGTGTGTACGGCAACACGTAATGCTTGGAGCGTTTGCGAAGCATCGAATTAATTTCATAATGGTGTTAATAGTGCTTCAACCTGGCTAGATGATTGATTCCACCCTTAGCTCTCAACTACGATTAAAACACGCAATTAAGGCGAACGAGCCAGAGTGAACAATAAGTAGATGAGACATCGGTCGCGTTTGTCGCGATAATGTACATATTAAGTGATTTGGCAAAAGACTTAAAAAGACATGGCTTGAACGTACTTGTGCATCCACCACATAGCCCGGGCCTTGCTTTGTTCAACTACCATCTATTTTGGCCTTTGCAGCTTTCCGCTGTAAAACTGACTTTTAAACAAAAAGTTTTCAAAGCCATTTGTTTCAGTTTTTCGGTCAGAATTTTCAGGAGCTCTACAATGGTAGCATAATGACCTTGAAAGGAAGATGATTAACGGCTATCGATTAAAGTGTTATCTACTTTGTTTGCTTGGTGTGATAGAATTCATTGCAAATATAAGAGAGATGTGAAATAGTGACGCAACAAACACTCACAATAATAAAAATATTCCGTAACAAAGACGTAATCAACCGTAATTTATTTTCGGTAAGAAAGTAGAATTTTTACTGCACAAATTTATTAATTAATTGCAGCTTATCCGACTTTTTCACATTCTTACTATATCTTAACAGGATTGACTTTTACAATTGTTTCCGCTTGATATCTGCTACTCATACCGTCAATAATTTTTAAAAATGATTTTCGCGGTTAAGTGTTTAACATTCAAATAAACCGCTTGAAATAGCTTATTGTAAATAATTAAATATTTTTGCATTTTCACACACTCGTTCATTCATAATATTCAGAAATTTCATTTACCATCAGTTAATTTTATCGTTTGTATTTAAATACATACGTACACCAGACGCTTATGCGAATGTGTATAAGATATCTGCAATTATATATGTATGCTAATAAATGAACGTTCAGTTTAAAGGAAAAATAATGACAAAGAATACGAAACCAGAAGAACGAGGGACCTCCCAAAACACTTGACAATTTTCCACTCATTTAAATTTTGCTGTTATTTCTTTCCCATTTACCTCGTTTGCCTGCCATTAACGCAATGTTTGCATATCTATACAAACAAGCAAACAAGCATATATATACATAATGCTTAATACTAAGTTTGTGCATTAAAAGTAATGCTTAGCAAACTACTTCACCAAAGGCCAATGCATTCATTATGAAGCATTGCATAAATAGAAAAACATTTATAAAGAAATGCAATAATTAATCGTTTAAAAGCCATTTTTGACGTCTAAAAAATTCGAAGCCTTTAAATGATCAGCACTCACATACGGATTCACTGGCATTCGGTCCATATCTAAGTGTATCCACTAACCTTTGAGCGTAACGATATATACGATATATATATATATATATATATATATATACGATATATAAATCGCCTAAGAATCCTGAGCTGATTACAAAGATTTTTTGCTAATGATGTTCATAAAATGCTTACCTGGGTACTATAAGCGAAATGATAAGCCTAGTGTAGGACCATCTTTTAACGACTGATATTAAAATTTGTAATTTCAGCCTTTAGCAGAATTGAAATTTACATTTGCAAAAGTATTACCATCCCTTCTACAAAATGCTGCTATTACATACATACGTCTGGCCACCTCACCATTTAGCGTTTTCTACTACTATGTCGACACTATGACACTGACATCGATCGTATTTCTTAGACGAGTCCCTATGTTGAGCCACACTTGTCGTTATATAATTTAAAATTATTAATGATTTTTTATACTCACTACCAAGAGGTGAGGCGTGTATTTATTTTCTCAAAACGTTTGCAACGCTCAGAAAGAAAATTCAGAGATCCCACAAAATATATATATTCTTGATTAGCATCAAATTCTAAATCGATTTAAGCATGTCCGTCTGTCCGTCTGTCCGCCTGTGTAATATCTGTTACATAGACACTGCCTCGGCCGTAAAAATGAAGCTAGCATTTTCAAATTTAGCAGAAATATTTGCGACTCTTGGACGCAGATTAGTATTGCAAATGGACCAAATTGGTCAAGGGGCACTCTCACAGTAGCACGTAAACTGCTAACACTTTTTTTTTTTTTTTTTTTTTTTTTTTCATTACTCATAAACTAAAGCAGATAAATATATAAAAATATGAACGCATATTCTATGGGCGATGTCGTAGTACCTATATAAAAATGGACCACACTTACCCAATATGTATAGTGTATCAAGATTCAATATTTTTTTGAATACCTTTATAACGCACAGAAACAAGCTTCAAAAATCTCTCTGAAGTATATAAAGTCTGGGCCAGTTTCAAATTTGGAATGCACTAAATATGTCCGTCATTCTCCCGTTAGCAAAAATGAAGATAACGTCTAAAAAATTCACAAAAAAAATTTTGAAGTGACCTAAACTTTTTAAAGGACACGCCTACGCGGCAAACACTTTTAATTTGGAAATAGAGCAAATCAGCCACGCCCACTCAATATTATAGAGAATGCAAGTTTAGTGTTTTCATTGTGATGGGTATAAAAGATTCGGTCACTATCGAATATAATTTTCGTAACTGCATTTTGTTAACACCATTTTTATGCCTTTTTGCAGATTAATTAAGGACTTAATGGAAGGTAAAAAATGAATGAAATGATTTATGAGGAATTATAAGTATTATAAACTGTGTTATTTCAAAGTTGAGTTTAAATCACGCTCTATGCCCTACACCACTACTGGATCTTCTCTATGGAGTTGGTAAAAATGGATGCAACATAAAGAACTAGACACAGATTTGCTTTTTATTAACCCATTCGAAAATAGAATCATTTTCCAAATCGCTTAGAGAATGTTTGTCCCTCTGCACATTTATCTTTCTGATATTTGCCCGTGTAATGTAATGTTTAAACTAAGGGACATGATACACGAGATATTTCGGTGAAATTTGGTAGATTGGAAAACTTTGATTGGCTCATGGAGAAAAGCTACTGAAAATATATAGACGACCACTACCTACATAATGCTCTATTTTGAAAAAGTTGTTATATGAAATAAATTTGCAATTTGTAATAAATCTCGGCAAAGATAGGTGAAAAATAATAGTTTGGGTAAACTAAACAAATGTCGAGAATTCGAATGGAAGGGTCCCGACTTTAGTCTTGCAAGAAAAGATACCTTAATAGAACCGCTTTCTGGCAGAGAAGGACACGAGTAATAGAGAAGCAATTAGTAAAAAAAAAAAGAAAAGAGGAATAAGTACAAGTTCCGTTATATTCTTGCATGAATTCATAACCCGGGGTTTTTTTCCAGTTCGTTTGCAAATTAATTATATAAATATAAATAAATATATTTATGTTTCATGGTGTAATGTTTTTTCGCAATAGCAGCAAATAATCTCGAAGATATACATTTTAAAAGTTATCTACATTGCATATGAAGATTTATTCGCCTCGAGGTGAACACGATGATAATTAATTATTAATATTAATTATGTTACGTAGAAAAAGAAGTCTTGCTATGAACTTAGAAACAATATTTTAAAGCAATTTTAAATAATTCTCACTGCGTTCATACATAAACTTGCCGCTTTGATATATTTTGTTTATAATACGTTCAAACGCTTATGATTAATGGTTCGTAACTAGAGAACTTCAATAAAAATGTCCTTGTTAAATTTTCCATTAATATCGTTTATAGGTCAAGTGCGTACAAGTGTACAAAGTATTGCTGAAGTATATGCACACAATTTTATTTATTTATTATTTTTTTATTTTTTATTTTTTATTTTTTATTTTTTATTTTTTTTTTTTCTTCACTCGTAATAATCAATATACACAATCTTAGTACGGCAAGCCATTGTATGTACTCATCTATACGCATAAGAAAAGAATCGTCATAATTTTTAAATCTGCACTTCAATAAGATTTAGTACAAAAATAATGTTCTTAAGTCAAATTTATTGTCTATTATTCAATATACGCGGGATGTCTCGATACCATGTGGACTGACGTATAAAAAAAGAAAATTATATTTGGCAAAAAAATTATTAGAGTCGCAAGTATTAAACAAACAAACTAGTAGCCATCATAGGGATTTAAAGAGTATGGTGAGCTTCGTATATGAACTGAAAATTTGGCGGTGAGAATGTGATGCGAAGTGGGGGCGTTGACTTTGAATGAAGCAACGAAACACAAGCAGAACCTGCCGAATTTTTCAATGGAATATTCGGCAATATTTTATAATAATAAAGTCGAACTTTTGCCCCGATTTATGGCCCCGAATGAAACCTGACTCCGTCAGTTTACTTCTAAGACGAACGCACGATGAAAACAATGAAGTAAAAGAGTTGAATTCGCTTCAAGAAAGGCCAAGACAATTCCGTCTCTTGGTAGGGCCATGACGTCAGCTTTTTTATGTTGCCCTTGGGATCATTTTGACTGATTATCTCCGAAAAGAATAGCAATCAACGCTTTGTTTTATGCATCGTTGAAATGATGAAATAAACTAAAAACAGTCAAGGGAGCCAAGAAGAGCTTTACTCGCGTTTCTTCCGGCTCCTGCTTGTACATGCGATTAGCTTATGCTAAAGTGAATGCATGACGGAAGAGAATGAACTGGACATTTTGAATCCTTAGATTAAAATCGCTAGCAATTAGATGCGCAAGCAAGAGATTGAAAGATAAAAGGGCCACTTTTCGAGCACCTATTTTCTAAAGGCCCATAAATAATAGTCCCTTCGCAAAATGACGACTACATGTTCAAAGATAAGTATGTATTTATATAAAGGAAGGCGAATATACTTATACATGCGCACAAAACACTTAACGTCATATCTCTAAAAGAAATTAAATAAAAATTAATTGTTTGGATCCTGTTTTTTATACGTTAACCTTATCTGCTAACAAAATAACAAATTTGATATGATCGTGCGCTACTGACACAGATGACCTCGGAATAAATTCATATGAAAATTGTTCTTTGCAATGAAACTCAAAAATTCAGAAATGTTTTATTATCTAATTAAAGAAAAGCCATCTCGACAAAGCCACTTTCTCGAAGAAAGTTTATACCTTCGTAATGATCTGCAGCATTGAGCCTTGATTGCATAATTCCTTTAGAAACAATTAAATAAAAGTTCAGATAATAAATCTCTCCTAAGCATCAGAGATGATGACAAAGTATCCTAACAAATAAGATCTTCTCTCCTCCCAGTTTACCATACTAATGATGTTAAACTGGAAGTCTCTTCATTTTCTGATTTGCGAGTCCTTCGTGGTAGTAAGTAAGGTTATTAACTAAATAAAGCGAAAAGGGTGTTGGGTTTCATTAAACGAGGGTCGAAAGAGTTCAACAATTCGCAAAAATTATTCATGAGTCCGGTGGCAATAACATATCTCAAGTTTGGTAACTAACCACTAACGACAAAGATGGAGAGGGTTAGTGCCAGGCAATAATATTTCAATTTGCTTTAATAAACGTTTACTATCTGCGTTACAGATGTCGGCAAGCATTCTAATACGCATTCTATTCCGCAATCTACTCATCACCACAGCAAATTGTTCGAGTACTTAAAACCGTGTTGTGTCTTTTTGCTTGATCCCTATTGTTTGGTAATCAGATTTTTTCTAAACTTAAATTTTATACAAAATGATGAAAATTTTTTTATTTTTTTTTTTTTTTATTTCCAAACAATTGCGTTTTGGATAAATTGAGAAACTCTTCTACAGTTTTAATTGCGTTAGTATTCATTAGATCGAAATAAATGACAGCAGATATGCTTGATAATTGAAATTTTCATACTCTTGACATTTTCGAAAAAGTCGCGGAATGTTTTTAAAAGTATGGATAAAAACAGTTGCGTAAACAAATTAATTTCATATAATCAACTTGCGATTGGTTAACCAAATTGGTTGATTAGACGACCTTATAGCGAAATGTATCGAATCTATGCGAAAACAAAAATACTGAGAGTATAAATATTCAACAAAAACCGGTATCGATGGTTGCGGTTAAAAGTCAATTTTCGATAGTGAACATCAGTGTAGTGTACAAATCAACTGTTCGATTACATTGCCGAGTGATAGCGGTCTCACCTGAACGCACAAACATCAGCTGCATGAATAGTTACGATTACACATACGTATGTATGTATGTATATATAAAGCTGAGGGTAATAGTATTACAGTTTGTAACCGTAAATTTCAAAATGCTTTACACGAGATCACAAACTTATTTTCCTTGGTTTTCATCCATCAAAATGACTGCTGCGTGTTAGCTACATATGCGAAATGCTGCATATATTTTGATAAAAACGAATAATAGAGTAGCGTTCATTTAATAATGTCTATCTTCAAGTCTTTCGATTACCTTTAACGCGCTCCATTTACCAAAATTCAGATAATTTGAGATTAATTGAAAAGTCCGCAAAGCAATCTCCCATAGGGTAGCGGAAACACTATACAGTCTGCCATATTCAAGTTTCATATTTCATTTCAATGAAAAGCTTGAAGAATCGAGTTAACGTGTGTGGGTGCTCTCTATTTCGCCTATCTATATCCAAGAAGGACGATATGGGGTCTTAATAAACGTGATAAGATTTCTTCTTGAAATTGCGATTATATTTTAAATATCAAAAAATGAGAGATATATTCATGAAATGTTAAAACGATTGCGACGCCCAGAAGGAAACTTCAGAGATACTGCAAAATATGTTTTAATATGATTTAAGCATGTCCGTCTGTCCGTAATGCATGTTTAATGTATGTGTTAAGCATTCTTCTGCCCATAAAAATTAATTTATCGGAAGCGACCTTGAAAGTTGTAGCACACGGGCTGGTATTGAGAATTGGCCAAATCGGTCGAAGACGGGTCGCCTACAGTACAACGTACACTGAGAATACCTCTGTTTTTCGAAGACAATAAGAATAAAATGCAGCAGATAAATTTACAAAAACTTATAAACTATAGGCGATGGATGCTGTAGTACGCGTAGAAAATTAGGCGAAATTGACTACGTCTGCCCAATATTATAGTGTATCAAAATTTAATTTTTCTTTCAATACCTCTATAATGCAAGCTTCATGGTCCTGTCCCTCTGCCCGTCTATTCAACTATTTAATATCTGTAGCATACATCAACCGTTCGACAGAAAAAAAATATCGGTAAAGGAGTTCGAAAATGGGCCGAACTGGTCGACAAACAGGCCTACAACGCCCAGAGGTCTGTACAATTAAAACTGAGAACGCATTTGATTTCCGTATTCTTTACTCATAAACTACAACAGATGCACTATATAAATTTCCACAACATTATTCTACAAGAATATCAAAAATTAGCCACGCCCACCCAATATTATAAAATATGCAAATTTATTTTTTCCTTTTTTTTCAATCTCTTATAGGCTAATGATGATGGATACAGAGGTGAATGTAATTTTCGTCTTTGTTCTTAAATTCCTTAAGCAATATACGAGAGTGGACTAAATTTTGTTAGATAAAGAAAATTTCTTTTATCGATTATTATATTGTATATAACTTTTCAAGTATATCTTCAACTAATCTTCTCCTAGGAATTACTCAGGAATATTAATTGCGACACCATATCTGCATAGATCAGTGATTCATATAGCATCACGACCCTACATGACCCTACAATAAAATCGCTCAAACGTGTGCGTTGTGTATATATGTTTTGCTCCTATGCTCGAGGAAGGCGAGGAAGACTGGTTACTAAGCACTCGACACTATTTCACTTAATCATTGCATTCTTCATTCATCTTCGTCATTACGTACTAAAAATTGTACATTCCTGTTGCCATATAATGGATTATTTTTCATGAGAAATGTCTTATATAAGAAGAGCTCTAGAAAATAAATCCATATAATTGAAATTCGGTTCGCATCGTGTTTATATTAAATTAAGTGTTTTCACCTAACCTAAATAAGGCTCCCTACTGATCTTTATTACTAAGCATTAAAAAGCGTAACTTTTTTTGATGCAAAGACATTTTTCAAAATGCACTTTACATGGTGATCGTCGAAATGCCGTCGTCGATCCAAGCCATTTTCAATAGCTTTCTTTTGTTGGCTAGTGCATCCACTTTTATCAAAATATTTTGGATATTGTTTGGCCTGTAGATGAAAAGATAAGAATATTAAATATGGTTAGATTTTAGATGGACACCTAGACGAGTATGCTTATATACACTTAGAAAACAATTCAAAATTGATTGACATACAAAACGAGGTAAGTCTATTTTAAGTACCTCTGGGTGTTGCGTCACCATTGCACTACTGCTTATATAGGGTATAAAGAGATAGAACAGAAAAAGGAAAAAAGCAGAAGGCATATGAAAGTTGCATAGGGGGGCGAATAGACAAGCCACCTAATCACAATGAACATACCTTTATATCCTTATATACGCTGTTGGCGGTTGCCAACTTCTCGCAACCACTAATACTAGGATGTAATATGTGAGGGCGAGAAAGGAATACATGGAGTTAGGTTTAGTTGTTGCGTGAGCTCAAGTATCCCATGAATTGTTATGAATAAATCATTGCCGTTGTGTTGAAATAAAACCAAAAGCAACAAAATTGAACAATTTTAATGCTCCAGAAGGGAAGATTTATTTATGATGGTGAGTAGCTTTTTCACAGTAAATCTTTTTTTTTTTGTTCTTTTTTTTTCTGAAAAAATATTTTGAAAATTTAAGTTTGGATGAATGTTTACCTATTAATGGTTGGTTTTGTATACTTTGCAATAAAAGAAAATTATTTCTCATAATCAAATAAAGCGTTCTGGGATAAGTTTTTCTCACACACGTGCGAACTCCCATAATCTTGTCATTCGACATGATAAGGTGGGGATTGCCTGTTTGCACATTCATTGCCTGTAATTTTTTTACATTCAAGTTTTGAATTTTTTTTTTTTTTTTTTTTTTGCACGACTAAGGGCAGTTGCTACTATCAATAGTTATGCAATATGTATGTGGAAGGACGGACAGGTGGTCCAGCATTGTTAACGCGTTCTATGCCTTTCTTTGAACAGCTTATATGAATCAAAAGCTTTCACGCTGGACAGTGCATTGTTACCAAAAGCTTGTCGTGTGTGTGCTCTTGGGTTGTCTGTCTACTGTCTATTTCAGTTGGACCTATAGGTCGAAATTTTTGAGATATTTTGACGAAATTCCCTGCACATTAACTTACCTTGGCCCGAGAATAAATGCTATCAAGGATGCTTTGGATCGGAGCATTTTGATCATCAGTTCTACTACGAAGAAATCATGATGTGAGAAACATTTGCGATTTTTAAGATTTCTCGACAAAAGTCAGTAAAATATGGAGTTTCAATGAACGCGGGTGTGTGAGCGTAGTCTGGTGTCAAACTAAATACATTTTCTCTTATAGTTTCCAATAATTTCTTCGGCTCTCAAACGAGATACAAATCGGCTTAAGGCTTTGCCTTGGGTTAGTAGCTTTTTTGTTATAAACGGCTTTTTTTTTTGATTTAACGGGTCAATGTTATTGAAATTTGCAAACGATATAATTGATAGTCCAGTGGATAATGACAAGAGAGTCTAAGAGTGTCTCTAAAGCGATACAAAACAAAATTCGTATAAATCATTGAATATTAAAAAAATATATTTTATCTTGATTTTAAACTAAACAGATTTAAATCATTGCTAAAATAAACGATTAATATTTATTTTATTTACTTTTGTATTGATTTTTTGTTTTATTTTTTTCTTTATTGTCTCTAACAAATTGTCAAAGTCAGGAAAATTGCACGCATAGTTCTTCTAACGGGGCAATAAAATGAAAGAAGAAGAAAATATATATAAACTGACGTTAGATTTTTTATGCGAGCGTTATGTATACTACTATAGTATTTTGGTATCGACTCTTTGGTTTAGCTGATGCTGATATGGAAACATTTATGTTAACTGTCTTGAGTGCGTAGATAAATTTCACTTGAAAATGTTTGAAAGTTTTATGCAAACATTGACGTTTACGTAACGTTACCTTATAAAGATTTTGACGTCTTTTCTATAACGGATATGATTTACTGCTAGCAATAATAATAAAAACATTCCGCGCAGCTTATATTGAAGTCCTCAAGGGATTGTAATACAAACTAAGATTTTTGTGCACACTATTGTTTACATAGCAATCGCGTACGTCTTCATCAGGAGCACGGATCAAATAACAAAAAATCACTTGTAAGCTTGGGGCAATATTGGCAAAATTTGATTTTACAAGTTTAACGAAATTATAGAAGAGGATGCGAGTTACAACTATCGTTGTGTATTGCTGTGCTATGTATAGTCTCCCCTCACCCCTGCCAACAAAGTACTCCTATCTTGATATTATGTTTACTAATTCAACGTAAACGTGCTATGTACGCTTGCGATAGGTGTACATGTGTTCGTGTAAATAGCGTAGCGTAGACGTTCACCCTTTCGAAGATGCGAGTCAATAAACTCCGTTAAAGTCCTTGTCAAAATGTGGTCCATCTTCCACCTGTTAACTACAGTGATTCCGGCAAGCGATTCATCAACTTTTTGCTATTGCTTAAAGAGACTTTTGAGTTCGCTATTTTCGAACAATCGTTTATCTCATTCATCTCTCGCAAAATAATCATTTGAGAAATTGTTTCAATATTACTTGGTATGCGGATATATGTACACTTAGTGCTGCTGGGAAAACTTGCTTTTAATCGTTCTTGGGATAATCTCTGGTCTCTCTCTCTCTCTCTCTCTCTCTCTCTCTGTCTGTCTCCCTCTCTATCTCTCTTTCTCTCTTTCTCTCTCTGCCTGCCTGTCTCTCTCTCTGCCTCTCTCTCTGTCTGTCTCTCTCTCTCTCTCTCTCTCTCTCTCTCTCTCTCTCTCTCTCTCTTTCTCTCTCTCTTTCTCTGTCTTTGTGCTATT
>KK502425.1:12315-64950 GCA_000688735.1 Glossina austeni | reverse complement strand
TCTCTCTCTCTCTCTCTCTCTCTCTCTCTCTCTCTATCTCTGTCTCTCTTTTTCTCTCTGTGTGATAGTCACATTATCGACATAAATTTTAAAGTCCATGACGGAAGAATGAAGGAACAAAGACAACTTCAATTTTTCACATCATTCTTCATTTATTCTTGAATACCTTAAGATCCGCCAAGTAATTTAGTCACACACATCTTATAATGCAATGGTTTAGCACTGAAACAATCGCAACAACTTGACACATAAGGCACATATCTTTAGCTTGGATACATAGGTATAGTTTGAAAATGTACGCAATCAGTTCACTAAAAGCTGCAAAACGACCACAGCTTTGAAACATTGCTTTTAAGACAATATACGTATACACATAACGAAAATCTACACGAAATTTGAAATTTGACACAAATATTTTTTTCTCTTCTTTAAAATGTTCAGTTCAGATACTGCTTCACAGGATTACATTAAATTGTCTGATATCCAGCATTCGTCCCAGGGAGTACGCAGATTTTTTTTTACTTCCCATCCTCGAACGGATGTAAACTATTTTGCGGAAGTGTCCGTTTGTAAGGTCCGGAAGATGGCTTCAGACACCCTACAAAGTGTATATATATTCTCGATCAGCATTAAATTCTAAATCGATTTGAGCATGTCCGTCTGGCCGTCTGTATAATATCTGTTGTAAACATTCTCCTGGCCGCAAAAATATAGCTATCGCTTACAAATTTGCAAAAGAATTTAATCCAATGCATATGCAAGAAAAACCGTGAACACCTTTGCTTTTTGTGTTTTTTTTTTCACGTTACTCATAAAGTAAAACACATAAACCATTCGACTTTTATTCTGAAAACCGAAAAAAACGAGCCGCACCCGCTCAATATTGTGGAGTATGAAAATTGAGATCTTTTCGTTTTTTTTAGTCTTTTATAGAATGACGGTAGCGGATATAGTAGATTCGGTAATGATCGGATAAAATTTTCTTACTTGTTGTAGATGGAAATTTTTATCGTTGTATCTTTTGCAACTTATGAGTAATGAGTAAAAATTCCAATTTTTCTAAAAAGTCGTCTCAGCTAATGTTGTATTGTGTGTATGTATCCTCTGGCCGCTTTCGATTATTTTTAAAGCCAACGTCCGTTCAAAAATTTCCGAAGGGTTTGTCAAATCTGCAGTCGATAGTTAAAGTTTTGCCAATCAGAGAATATTAACCATAGACGGACGCAGGGATGGGCAAGCGAACACATGAATGCACTTAAATATATTCAGAATTTGAGACTGAGAGCTTGAATATATGCATACACACTATAGGGTTTCTCACGTTTGTTTGTGTATAGTACAAACCGTTTCACAAAACCATTTTTCATATCACATCTGTCGGTGGTGAGCGTAAGAATCCTTTTTGTATTTTGCCTATAGATGCGTTACATATTGTTTGTGAAGGTTACAAATTACGCTACTTTATAAATTAAATGCTTGTGTGTGTTTCACTTCTGATTGTATTCGTGTTCTGGGAACTCGGTATTAGTCTATGCTTGACTGTCATTGAAATGCTTATTATTATCCTTGATTGCACTAGTAATGCAAACGTAATCAAACTTCAATTGAGGCCTGAATTTTGTTTGCGAAAGCTCTCCAGAGGAAATACTTGAACGCAATCAATAATAAACACATTTGTATGGATAAACATTGTGCGTGTTAACAATTTTGCAATGCAACATTTGGTGACAAGAACACTTAAAGACCTCAACGTAGAAATTGAAAAGAAAGAAAATCTTATCGTTTTTCAATTTTTTGTGTGCATAGTGGATAAAAAAGAATCAAAAAAAAAAAAAAAAAAAAAAAGTGGATAAAGGCGGTCGCAGTGTAACTTGGGAAATATTTTGCATTTCACAAAAGGTATCTAAACTTTTAATGGACAAGATTTGCATAAATTTTGTGTCCAAGTGTTTCACAACTCCAAAGATACTCCAAAAAATGAAATTTATTATACCCGGGTATGTTTTGCTCCAACGCAGATTCCTACTGAAAATGAATTGAATGGATTTCTTTTTATCACTACTGCCCATGTCAAGCGTTATTTTGAAGAAGCGATTATCAGAAAAAAAAAAAAATTGCAATTTATAACGTTTCTCTAACTTTCGATCAGATGAGTTCACTCTTTTCGATCCCTTCTCATATAAGGCTTCTTGTAATTTTCAATTATTTTGCGACGAAACTGCACAATATATTGAGGCCATATTCAGGCTTGCCCTACCTTCCCCGCACCATTATATTTGTTTCGAAAATTCTTTGAATATCTCATCATATGATCAAATATTGCTTAGCGACAAATCGCTCACAATTTCATGTTTACAAGGCTTGATAAGGCATCAGAGAAAGAAATCCGACCAGAGGTGACCGGTTTTCAATTATTATGTGGTTGCATGTATTTTGATCATTTTTCATTTGAAACAGACATTTATTGAGAAAAAGTCGGAGTTCTATATATATATTGATTAAAATATTTTCCATCATTTGGAACAATTTTTTCCTGCTTTCTGGCAACCCGGTGCAATTGGTTTGCCAGTAATCCAATCATCGGCCCATTATCGCATTGCTTCAGCATTTCGAAACCATTGTGTGCAGCGATAGTTTGCATTATTTTATCATTGCCGCCAATAAATGTCACTGATCAAAATACATGCAAATACCTATTATTTTTTTGCCCATAACTACGGTAATTAAAGCATTATTCTATAGTTATTTCATCCATCTACGAAAGCGAAAGAAGAAATATTTAATTGAGAAACGCTCTTGTCTACGAAAAGTGTTGAAAAATCCTGTTTGTAAATATTATGTAAATGTTCGGTGTATTAAAATCTCCGATGACATTTGAAAGTTGAATCAAATTTTTGTATTTCCAACGTTACAGATTTAAATAAATTATAGTCGTTAGTATAGTTGTAGAGAGAAGATTAAACTATAGCATATAGTTATATAGAGAAGATTAAAGGACGGAAGGAGGATAATGCAATACATCACTATATGTATTTCTTACAGCAGATATTAAGCAATTTTCTCTCGAAAGTTTCATTTCACTTTAGTGTATCCTTTTCGAATCTGTAAAATTAGTCCAACTAATTGATGTTACTTGTGCTTGCTTTTTTTTTTTTTGAAGGTTTGAAAAACATTTTTTCCAATTTTGCAATTTTTTGCAGACTTTAAAATGAAATTTAGTCATGATGTCGGTAAGAAAACTTGCCTGGCAGTGTAAAGTGAAAGTTGTAAACTATTTTGAACTTTTTAAAAGTTTGTCGTGCCCTTTTGGTCGGAATGAATGTTCCTTCGCAACCAATTCTAACTAAATCAATTTAAAGATATTTCAAAAAGAAATTTTAAATATCTCTTACATTACACATGCAAATGAAATTTGCATTCTAGTCGCATTGCATATGCATTTGATGGAGCGAACATTGAAATAAAACGTAAAATGTTACTCAAATTGTTGTGAGCACAAACTTTCGTAAGATTTTGAGCGCAAATTGTGTTCAGTGCTTTAGGAAAGATTAAGTAAACACTAATGAAGATGTCATTGCGTCCTCAATATATTGACAGGGTAAGCGAAACCTCTCTGGTTTCCTTCTTTTTTTTTTTTCTTTTTGGAAACTGAACGCAATGAAATATCTGAGGAACTTTTCATTGAACACTGGTAACGGAAGTATTAATGTTTGCATTAACAGCCATTTGACTGCTGGCTCTTGTATTCTCCTTATTTTTCAGGACCCGAAACCGATCGAAGTTAAGTAAACACTATTGAAGATGTCATTGCGTCTTCAATGTATTGACTGGATGATGGAAAGTTCTCTGGTGTTACTTTTTTTTTTTTTCTTGGAGACTGGAGAACGCAATGACACATAGGGGGGACTTTCTTGCAGAAACCGCGGTAACAGAAGGCCTGCTGTTATATTAACTGTCACTTGACTGTTTGCACTTCTATTGTCATTATTTTTCAGAGCCAAAAATGGATCGAAATGAAGATAGCACACCGAGGGAGCGCACATTATAGTAATAAAATTACAAAATAGTAGGAAACTTGCGCATCTAAGCAAACAAAGTCAAAAAACTAAGTTTTTGTTATCAACTGTCAGAGACACTGAAAGGGTGCAATGCATCAATCGTTTCCGAGATATAAAGCTACTCCAATTTTTCGATATGACTCTGGAAAACAATTTCAATTGCTATGTTAAGGATTTATGACCGCCCAAAAGCTATGATATACATCCTCACCATATACAGAATACTCAGTCAGTTTACTATAAAAGGATTTTATGAGGATCAAAGTCATCACTCTTAGTATAACGTATAACACCGCTAGTCTGATGATTAGATTAAAAGAACATATGTCGGACTTCCTTCTTCTTCTTGCCTCTTGCGGTGACGCGTGGATATATATGTGGGTGATACATCCTGAATATTGTAATGAAATGAAATTTTTCGGATTTGCAGTAGCGTTAATTCTTTAACATTTTTTTTTAACACATTTGCTTTATTGCAATTTTTCGCCAATTGCATGTTAATTTTTTTTACATATTTTTAACATGAGATACGATTTCGTTCTCTATTTATGTTTGTAATTTCTGTTCTTGTTTAACTTTTACAGACGTCTGAGCAGAGGTGCAAACCAACTGTAAAGATAGCCCAGGCTTTTAGCAAAGACAAAAGTGTGGGCTACGCACAGTGGGCTAACTTCATGCCAGTAAGAATACTGTTAATGTTTTCCTGATATGACGTCATACTGTCTGCATCAAATTTTTTTCAAAACAAGGGCATATACGACATGTACAATTCCCAGTGTTTGTAAGTGCGTATGCGCTGTGCTGTATATATATATATATATATATATATATATATATAGATAAATGTTGTGTGTACGAAGTAAAAAAGACAAACCCAAAGATGAGGTAGCAAATGTAATTCGTTTTTGTCTTGTGAAAAACGCTACACATACGTGTGTAGAGTTTCGGTATCAACTCACACTGTGCAGAAACCTAAATTTTATGTTTACCGACTGCTTCAATAAATTTCAATGAAAATTTTCTGTGCACAGTTTTTTTGGTTTTTTTTTGTTGTTTTTTTTTATTACATATTTAATTTACAATCTGTCCAAAAAAATAATAAGTAAATGTTATGACAAGATGAGGAAAATAATAGAGGTTATTGTCCCCCAATGGGAACAATATAACACAGATACAGATATGATGCTTAAATAACGAATGAAACGAAATTATATGAACATAGAAAATGCATTGCAATACATTTAAGAAAGGTCCAGAACATCATGCCCTTTCTATCTCTTCTCTTATCTGAATGAATTCATTGCCAAGGGACTTACGTGATTACTCAGCCTGAAAAGATATTTGGAAGAATAGCCCTGAAGTGGATTTTGAACAAATGGAAAATCCACGTCATCATGAATAAAAGTTTTGTTGCCAACGAACCACGAGGCATTAACCATGAGACAAGCAATTTAGGATTAATAAAAGGCGCATGAATGTATTTTGATCAGCGACATTTAGGTCTAATCTAATACGCGATTTCGACCTTTCTGTCAGGTGTTTCTCAGGTCTTAATCACCAAACGCTCAAAATTGCATTTTCGCCATTCATTACATTCATTTGTTGTCGTTACGCGCCGGACAAAAAAAAAAAGAGAGTTTTCCGCGACGCACTATAAATGGCGATGAAAATTAGATCTATTACGACAATCACAAGTTCATGTCAAATCATGAGTTATTCCAGGAGAGTTGCATATGGTGAGACCAGCAAGTTGCAGCGTATTAAGCAGCTGTTAAAATCGAATGAAACTGTTATTGCAGATGTCTACCAACATCAGCTAAGAAAAGCTCATGGCACCTTAATTGCTTGCTTGTTTAACTGAACTGAATTTTATTACTACCAACTTGCGGGAAGCGGTGGGGTCATCCACGTGTGAAAAATTTAACTCTCACTGCTGTATTCAACGCTTTGGCAAAGATGATTACATACAAAGGTCGAAGCTAGTTTTCAGTTATGTGATTATCCCCCAGCTTCTTTTTGTCGAGAGGAAAAATCAGTCCGATGTGTGCGCAGGTCAAAGGCGGTCACCAATTTTTATCGAGAAATTTTGAAAATTGCAATCGCAAGCGCGAAGAAGCTCCGAACCATTTTCGATAGCGTTCGTCCTTGGGTAGTTTGGACACAAATTTACATGACGAACAGACGGACAGACAAGCTTCGATCGAGCCAGCCAATGATTCTGAATGGATTGGTGGATCTGTCTTAACCCCTTCTCTGGGTTACAAACTTAGCATACCCTGTACTTATAACTGGTGTACGATATAAATATACGAGCAGGTTATCACGTGCATATTAAGTATATTAACCGTGTAAGACGAGTATATAAGTCCTGATTCGTCCGTCCATCGGTCTTTGTTGGCTTTCTTCATAAAATTTTATCATTATGAATATATCTCAGCAAACACTTTTTTACATTACAACTCAATTTCATGTTACACATAGTCTGTGTTTAACTCGTCATTACTGAAGAGGTCGACACAATTAACTAGTAAAGTGTTCCAAAAAAAAAAAAAAGGAATTTTTAAAAAATGTTAAAAACTGGTAGCTAAAGTTAATGTCTGGCGAATTTACGGAGTAGAATTATTTATTAGTTGTGAATAGGTTTGTAAGGTAGTGTGTCAATCACGAATACTTGTACGATTGGCTTTTATATGACTTTTGTGATCAGAAATGGTTAATGGATAGTCTTTGCAATTCGATAGAATTGTTATGTTAGGGAAAATTCTAACAACGAAGATAGAGATAAGAGAGCAATGATTAAATTTTAACACAGACTCTCATACATGTGTATGGTAAGTTATGAAGGCTCCGTTGCATTTTATGAAGGGACAAAAACAATTAATATAATCGAGGAAGGGGAGCAAAAACTGTTCATTATTTGTGCTTAAATTTTAACACAATTAAAACACAATATTATGTTAAATGGTGGCTAATGCAAATTTGTTTCAAGTGCCAACAGCTTTAACAATTAATTATTGTTTAGTTACGTCCTTCCGCTTGTCGATTGAGTTTTTCCGTTTACGTGTATCTTTGTTACGTCACTTTCAGATTTTGCGCTATCATTTCCCGTTTATTTATTAAAATTAATTGCAATTAAAAAAAAATTTAATTTAATTGCAAATGCTTAACCAAATCAACGAACTAGAAAGTGAGAACAATTGGCGAAAAATATCGATTGAAAAATAAACAGAATAAGTAACTAAATAAAAAAATCTATGTGCGCTTTAGCATCGAATGTAAAAAACCTTTTTCTTGCTCTTTTCACTGTTTTTCCATCGTATTAATCAAAAACTTTTCACTTTATTCTCTCTCTGAAAGAGCGGTCTTTGATAAAAAGAAAAAAGGATAGAAAATAAAAGAATAAAATTCGTTTCGCGAATTGAATGATAACTATCCCAAGTGTAAGGGTTTAGTGTGTACAAATATATTTGGAAGCTGGCATTTTAAAGAAAAGTAAAACAAGTCGTCATAATTTTTAGTCCATAAACTAGTAGCGCTGTACTAATCTACGGCGTGCCGTAACAGGTCACTGTTACCTGTCATCTAGTCTACTGGCAGAAAATTGTGATGAGTTTTTGGATTTCTACACTCCTACAGTCCAGCCTATACAGAGTGCTAATGATTATCTAAAACTAACAAGAAAATTATAGTCGGTCGTGACCGAATTTTTTATACCGACCACACTTATCCTGCAAGAGACACGAACAGGTAAAAGAAGCAAATTTTCGTGCTCGATAATATGGAACCAGCGCTGATTTTATTTCTACTTTCAAAATAAATCTATTTATCGGATTGTAGACGCGTCCTTTGAGCCGTTCAGGTCACTGCAAATCCTTTTGGAAATTTGCGATATCTTCATTAATGCTGTTGATCACAGATACCACACAGTTGGCCACAGTTGGAAAAGACCAGCTTGCGTCGTGGCATTCTAAATTTATATACTTTATGGCGTTTTTGAAGCTTGCTTCTGCACATCATAAAATTATTGAAAAACAATTTAAATTTTGATTCCCTATAATATTGAATAGGCGCGGTCGACGTGTTCTTTGGCCGGTTTTTCCAATATTTCTGCCAAATTTGAAGTCGATAGGTTCCTTTTTGCGGCCAAGTTTACAGCAGACATTACACAGACGGACAGATGGATGAACGGAAATGCTGGAATCGTTCTAGATATATATGCTTTCTGGAGTGCCTCGTATCTCTGTTGGACAAAAATATATGTAGGTGTGCGCAAGTGTATAAAGAGCTACTGACTTTCGTTGACTGATAGCAATTAGGACAAATGTCACGTCGTCAGGATCTCGTGGTGTACACAAATCGAGTATGTTGTACGCTATCATTATGAGAGGTTAACTTGCCCCCTTTATAAACTGGTTTAAGTTGAGCGAAGTAATGAGTTTGCCATTAATCCCAAAAAAAAAAAAAAGCTTTAGAAATTTGTTTAAAATTAGAAGAAGTCGCTCATATGTGCAAGGAAAGAGAACTGCGTATACAATGGTATGAATAAAAACCTCTTTGTGTGAATGCCAAGATGTTTGTGATGTCCCGATTTAATAAAGAGATCATGTAGGGATCATCAGATATAAGTATAGCTTATATTTTCGATCAATAACTTATCCATGTTAAACTTGATAATCAGATGAGTTGAACCTATACTGCGGTCGCAATCATTCACAAACTTCTTTCTTCTCGAATTACTTACGGTATACGGACATGTACGATATTGTACGCAATAGATGTACAAAATTAATGAATCTTTGTCGCAATTGATTGCGACCTTTTTCTGTATGGTTCGTCCTGTCGATAACTTTGCGAATCTAAAGAAGAATAAGAAGAAGAAGAACAAATTTATCTGTCACGTCCCTTCGATTAGTTTCAATATTATGATAATATACTCTTGTCATCTTTGCACAATTTTCAAAATATGCATTCTTGATGATCATCTCTTCTTATCGTCATGGATGCTCGGAAAAGTTTTAAGATTTTAAGTTTCATTGAAAGTGTTGCAAAGGAATTATACAGTCAAAGCTCAATGCTTTTTGTGGAAAAATCTGATTGCATGGAATAAGTGCCTGTTAACATGAACAATGTTTGATGAATTAAAAGCTTGAAGTTCCAATTTTGAAAATGTTTCATTTGCATTGAACACTTCTATAACCGTGAAAAACTGTTACTTCAAACTTTCACTCATCAATAATCGCCTGTTGTACTACTTGACTCTGTTATCGAGTACCTACAAAATGCCTCTGCTAAGGCTCTGTGGAAATGTACGGAAGATCGTTTTTGAACACTATTTGGAATTTGACCACTTTCGTAATCATTTTTGACATAAGGACTTGAGACAGACTCACTTTTTATTATACTAATGTAAGCTCGTCTAAACGTCTGTCTGTCTTGTTTCCTTTTGTTCAACACAGATACAGATCGAAGTTTTTGATATATTTTGATGAAATTTCATTTACAAGCATTCTTTGGCCCAAGGATAAACGCTATTGAAAATGGTTCCGATTGGACCACTTTTTCGAGCACACATAAATCCTAACCATAGGTTACACGTCATTGAAAAAGTTTTTTTTTTTTTGTTCAACTTATGCAACATTCTTAGTATCCATAACATGACATTAGCTTTAGAAGAAATTTTCGGACAAAATTGTGGTTTGGCAATACAATGGCATAGGAGAGGAGATTTGCATATAAAGTGCAAATATTTTAGTGAAAGTCTTCACCATTTTATATATTGTGTAATATATTTAAGATATTAATGTTTTCAATTGACATCCTCCCTTAAGCTCCATATCTTTTCGGCTGCCTAATATAGTTAATCGACTAAATCGTAAGATTTACACAAATTTCTCTGAATAGATTGGCATATAGAAATTTTGTCGATACGTTTGCCGAATCAGTAAATATATTCAACGTTCGTGCATTTTGAAGTTCGATTTCCCTTCAACAAATGCTCGTTTAACGCGTACTTTGGAAATCTAAAAATCGATAAACTTAGAATTTCGTCGTTATTAAATTCACATTAAGCTCACCAGTAAACGTTAAAAGTCGACGTCGTCTGTTGTCTCAAAAGCATCTCTGTCCCGGCATATACAATAATTCATATGAAAATTAACGAAAACTTATGTTTTTTTAATTTAAACATATAATGTTTGTTGTTGATAAAAATACAAAATAAAGAAAAAAAAACAATTATTTATATCGTGGGTTGTTAGCGATGGGGTAACAAGTATTATTTAATATATAAACAAGTACATATGAAATATGAACTGCTTAAATTATTTGACTTTTTATATTTATATATGCATGTGTGTGTCTGTGTGTGTGTGCGTGTAGAAAAGAGGTAAAAAAAAAAGCTTTATTTGCTTTAGAGCATATCCTGTTAACTAATGGAGGTTGGAAATGGATGAGTATGTGTTGTATGTGTGTAAAGTGCAGATGTGTATTCATTTTATTAAAATATAAATATGTGTTTTATAATTTATGTACATGCACATACATGCATAAATACATATATATATATACATAAATACACAACCATACATTTATATATGTAATTATATATAGAAAATAATTGTTTATGTTTACATTGCAAGCATTATAAGGGACATTAGACGAATTGAAAATAATGTAATAATAATTATAAATTTATAGAGTGGATATTACAAAAAAACAACACACTTTTCCTGAGGGTTTATTGATTTTCTCACTTTTTTTTTTCTTTGTCGCTGATTTAATGCGTTACCTTGTATAGAGGCGCGTTTGGGAACAACGCAGCTGATATTTCTACACACTTGTTATGTGAAACTGAATTAGGCGTCAAACCTGAGCAATTATTTCTTTTCATTGTGTCTTTTTGCTGTAAGCGCTACTACGCAAGGCGTGCAATGTATTTATATTATTACACCATTTGGCACGCTTTGAGTCAAGTATCCAGATGAGTGACGCAGTCATCATCTCCTAAATACGATTGAAAACGAAATGCTTTAAAGTAATCCTTTGTAATCTATAATAAAATAACATAACGCAACTAAAAAGTTTATAGACGATTAAGACTGTCCAAAAAACAGCACACACACACACACACACTTCGCCTAATACAATTCTTCATTCATTTTGGCGATAAACTATCAAAAATTATTCTTAGGGCATATAAGTCATGCGAGCCAAAAGTTGGACAGACCTGATCCAAATTCAGCAAACTTAACTTTTCCGTCAAAGAACTTATCACTACTTACCCATTTCCGTCATAAATATTAAAAACCACACCTCGGTACCATACAAAAAAGGTTAATTTTGATCCAGATTCTTACACGAGATGAGTTGAAACAAATATTATCCAAGGTTCGTATAATCAATTTTTATATTAAACTACAATTATGTAACAGTTCGCGTAATCAAATTTAACAAAATTAACATAACATTTAGTTTGCATAAGAACGATTGGACAGAGGAAGAAAGTCCAGAACATCGCCCCATCCGGTGCAAATAAAGCAAAGCATTTTTTTGCTCGACGATTTTTATTTGGAAATTCTAAGGATTTTAATTTCTTGGTTGTTTTAAAATAACGCGGCTGCATGCAGAAAAAAGACATTATCGTCAGATGTATATTTAAGTCATAGCACCCGCTTGATTCCGGAGATAGTTCAGTTCTCTTGAGAATAAATGAGTAAACAAGTAAATAAATTAACAATGCTACGCACAGTTATCTCGTAGCGCCGTAATTCAGTGTATACTTCCACTCTGCTCTCAGCATAGAAGTACATGTTGTCACCAGAACTTAGTCTCAATGAATTTGTTTTCATATCGAACGGCTTAGGCTGCATCAGCATAAGATTGAATTTGATATTCAGATTTTCGATCATCAGATGCATTTTGATATTTGTGTTTAAAGGTATCTTATTTACACCCTGGCCCTGTAAAAGTATATAAGAATTATGTTTAGCTACATCGGATGCGAAAGATTCGGCTCAAGCATATCTAATTTTCTTACTGGTTTTCTGTTATCACACTAGCATCACACTAGAGTACAATATCTATTTATGTGTTGATGGACGGAAGACGGATCTGAAGTTAATCCCAACAACTATACTTTGCAACGACATACCGCAGGTACATTACTTCGCACATTGCTTTGGTTTTCGATGAGATAAAAAACCGTGAGAACACATTGCAGTGTAAGGAATTTTTCTCACTATCTGCACATAGTTTAGGAAGCACTAACTACATCTATCGATAATAACAACTATTGCACTAAAGCACATAAATGATTTTTACAGTAATTGAGAAAAACACCACAATCATGACATTTGCGATAAAATCAAAAGAGCTTACGACACTTTAACATGCAATCATTTAGTGCATGTAGTAAGCAATTTTTGCAAAAATAACAAAAATACTGCAGTAGTTGGATAAGTTTTTATCTTATTCCGCGAGGCCGTTCTAAAAACCTCAACCATTTGATATGAATTCGCAGCTTAATTTACTAGAACGCAACTGTGAATTTTAATTAATTGTAAAAGCTTGTCTTGGGGTCTTTGCAGCAAAATTAAAAGTAGATTTTTTTTTTTTTTACCATAAGTAAAACGATATTTGCAAAGACCGAATATCTGATACCTAGCGCCGCATTCCCTGGACAAATGATTTTCATAAATAGATATATTTGTTAGTCATATTCGATATATAAAATGCATTAAAAAATTATTTCTGTTACGAAAGCTTATGCGAAAGTTAATACACCCAATATTAAGAGAGTAAGAGTAAGGACGCAAAACAAAAGCTTACACATGGACAGATAATTTGTCCTCGAATAGCACAGACAGCTTGAAAATGAATCGCATTTTATATGATGCTTCAACTTTTTTTTGTGTGCATGCAAGTGCAAGTAAAAAATGTGACGTCACGTTCTTCTTTTCGAAAATATTTTATTATTATCTCTATTCACGATGCTTTTGTGCAAGGATTTCAGTGTCTCTCGGTAACTATGATTGATTAATATTACCTCAAATAAAAAAATAAAAAAATAAAAAAATAAAAAAATAAAAAAATAGAAAAGAAGAATATTTGTACATATATGTTACGTATAAATAAAAATGAAAATTGTTAGCGTACGTGATAGCTTAAGGTTCAATTTTGATGAACTTAATGCGTATGTCAAATGCATTTTTGCCGCTATTTACACCCTAAGCCGCTAGCGACAAGAGTATATTATGTTTACACATTCACTTGCAATGCCCAGACGGACTTGGTCCAGTTACAATTTTTAATATATCAATTGATTCAAAATCATTTTCGAAAGCGAGTTAAGCATGTCTATCCGTCCGCCTGTCTGTGCGCAGTCTGGACAATTTGTTCAGAGTATTACGCCCTGGAGTCTCATGGGGGAGACGCGACGAAGTTCTCCACTCTTGATATTTCTCAATCAGTATCGATGAAAAATGATATTTTGGGTATAAAAAATAAATGCAAAGAAACGTCGGATGGAATGGGCCATTTTTTGATCTCTCTCTCATATAAACATTCCTATCAAAGATAGTCTTTGCTATGGTTATAATATGTTATTTTTAATACTTCGTAATGAAAAGCAGTTTACGGTAGTGAAGTCTTTTTTGTGGACCTTTTTCTTTTGTGGGCCTTTCTCCGCGCAAACAGATTTAAATATTGATATTTTATTACGTAAGCGGATGAAGAATAATACGTTTGCTTAATTTGAATTAGGTTGGTGCACGTTTTTCCTCACCTCCCTTATAGGGAAGCCCCCATCGAATAAGGCAACAAGATATGGTCTCCAGTAATTTTCAACGAAAATAAATCTTGTAGGACGTGTAACAGCCAGCCTTGCCAAGCTTACAATTCTTCATTGGCACAGAAGTTCTATGATATTCACACGAACTTTTTTTTATAATATGTCGTTGAGTTATCGAGAGGATTATGACGATCCATCGGCGGTAGTATACGTGAAATTTCTATCGACCGAGTATGAACATTGTTGAAGAATGTGAACGATTTTCATTATCTAACGAATGCCTTGAATGAATATCATCGCATATAACCTACAAAGTGGCAAAGCAAAATCCGATGTCTCCCTGTATCGACATGTTAGAGTGACGTAGTGCTAGAACACTCCGAAGAAAGGCTTGCCTCGTTTGAAAAATCTATTTGGCAAAGAATTTTAAAGATCGAAATGAATGAATGTGAAGAGAAACTTTGTTTGTCTTAAATAATTTTCAATTTCTCCATTAGCTGAAGACAGAGGAGAATGTATTTACGTTCAATCCTAATACTAACATGTGAACAAATTACAAGTTCGCGTAATAAATTTAAGTAAGAAATTTAATGTTGATTATGTAAATTTACAGAGACAAAAAAAACCGTTGACCTAACAAATCATTTGCGGAACGTATGTTGTGTTAACATGAAAGCGAAGAATGAGGCAACGACACCGCAAACAATGTTAATAACTTAGTTGTAATCATTAGTTTAGTGGGCGGATGGTCTTTACAGCATCACAAACTCACATTGAAGACATCATGAAAAAGAAAATGAGTTTCACATGTCGTTTCATTTTTGTTAACTCCCCTACAGCATTTCGTTTAATAAAATTATTCACCCATTGTGGAGTTAAAATGTGAAAAATTCTATCTTAGCTTTCAATAAGAATCCTTACATAGGCGAGAGAGAGAGAGAGAGAGAGAGAGAGAGAGAGAGAGAGAGAGAGAGTTCAAAAACGTGAACTGACATCATCCAAGCTTAGGTCACTAAACTTGTATATTTCAAAATGCTACGCTGGTTAAAATTTCATCGGAATATACTAAATTTTAAACTTTGTTATTATTACTAAAAAAAAAAAAATTTTTTTTTTTTTTTTTTTTTTTGTTGTAAGAACGTTTAGATGAGAGAGTAGGCTCAAAAAAATGCTGCGATTCCATTGAAATTTTTCACATTTTATTTCCTATAGATTTTCATGGAGAAATATTTAAAATGGAAAGCTTTTTCTCAAATAATTACTTCTTCAAAATAGTTTGATATATGAGTAGTAGTCGGAAAAGAAGTTCGATCCAATTTATTTTCAATAGTTTTCTTCTTTAGGCCAAACTATGTAAGTGTATCATATGTTAGCAAAATGTCTAGAAACTTGTGGGTTATAAGTTGAACGCAAACGGACAAGACAAAGAGAGTGAGAGAGAGGTTTGATTCGATTCAGAAAGTGATTCTGATTCTGATTTGTAAAAAAATGATTTTATGTTGATTTTAACTCGTTTTGCATAAGTCGGCACAAAGATAGCATACCTTACTACGAGTAGCGTAAGGTATGAACGTTCTTTCGTGTGATAGAATTTCTAATAGCGTTCTATATATATATGTTAACCCTTTATGGTGTGGGCTCAATTTCGATGTGGGCCACCATGGATTTATGGATTTTGTAACCTGCCCTTAGCTCGGCGTAAGAGATCGTTCTGACTGGGCACCAAAGACATTGTAGGCGTGTTGGTTTGGATAATCTGGCACACGGAGGAATGCTCCTTCGTTTCTTAGACTGAATGTTACATAAGCGCATTTACGAAGATTAATTTCATTCATCCTCTTGGCGAGCCATTCTTCGAGCATTCCCATATAGTTTTTTTAGGAACAAGGAATCAATTACGAAATTAGTGCGATTACTTAGGCTCAGCACTTGACTTGAACGATAGGTGTGCGGGATTTCGCTCTTCATAATGAATATAAAAAGAGGTCCTAATATACTCCTCTGGTAGCGGCGAAAATTCTTCCAATCACCGGTAAAGTATCCTTCATGTGTATTATGAACGTGAGATCTGAAAGTGTTTCCAGGCATTTGTTTTATGTTTGGTCGAAGGCTTACTTTATGTCTGTCTATAAACAAAGCCGAGCAATATTCTCTATATTCAAAAGGTTTTACTTGTATACAGCCTACAGTACGATGTGCCTGATCAATCGTGCGATAGGATTGCTTTCATTGAAATTGATGGTAATCCTTATCGCAACATAGGCAGCAAGTATTTTTGAATATATATTAAATAAACAATATAATCCGACATCGAATGACGCCGCATTTGCATTTGCATTTGCACTTGCACTTCTAACTGTAATTGTAACCCTAAGACAGAGTATTTTACTTTGATCCGAACAAAAATTTCATAACAAGAAACTAAATATCAAAATATTATTTAGAATAAATAATAGAGAATAAGGAAAAATCATTTTCAACAGGAAAGTAAATTTATATTTCAATATTTTTAATGCATTCAAATAATT
Organism: Glossina austeni; assembly: GCA_000688735.1. Taxonomy (NCBI): domain Eukaryota; kingdom Metazoa; phylum Arthropoda; class Insecta; order Diptera; family Glossinidae; genus Glossina; species Glossina austeni. Next base: position 48,577 of record KK502425.1, on the reverse strand, counting down.
CTTAAGCCAGGAAAAAAGAAAAATAAATAAAGAAAAAAGTAATATATAGAAATACGCACTCATTGATGTTTCGATCAAGATATGAAATGCAATTAATTGCATACATTTGTAATATATGTGTACACGTGCCTAATAAATGATGTTTCCGTATATACAGGGTGCGAGCGAGGGCAAATTAATACTAAAACTAAATTTATTGTACATCCGTCAATTCGTTTATCGAGTATACGACTGATAGCTAAAATCCATATCAGCACCAGCGGCAAATTCAGATCGAGATCGAAAAGCCTAGGTACCTATAGGCCTATAATAAACGACTTGTGTTCGCGTTACTGCTTGTGTTTGTCATATAACACGCTTTAGCGATTAAGTGGATTTATGAAGATATTCATGTCACTCAATCGGAGGGAGATTAAAGACTCGAGCGCTAAATATAAATTTGGTATAAAGTAGTCCTAGGCATTTTAAGCCATCCACTCCTCTTCGTCGTCATCTCTTTCATGAGAGCAGCAATACACACGTACACTATCAGTTCAAAATTTCACAACAATTTCGGAAACCTCGATGCAGTTGACCGGACTCAGGCGAAGTTGGCACTGAAAGTGATGGGGCGTTAAAGCACGTTCTCCTTGAGTTTAAATTCCTAGAGTTAGAAAAGTTGTTAACAAATACATGCGCATAACAAGGGAAAATTACGTAGGACGTCTTCCGATTGGTGTTTTGATCTTGATCGAAAACCAGAACATCGTAGAAAATTGAATGCGCACTAGTTTTTTAAAGGTTCTTTCCTTCGAATAAGTCCTTGATTGCACATAAGTGCCGACATAAAGTATGCTACAAGCATAATGCGGAGGGCTTTCGCCGGGGCCATCTTGAGAGCTTACGAATCAGAGACTTCTCAACAGTCTCTCTCAACAACATTCATAGACTTTGATGAGTTTTTCACTTATGCCTTAAAAGGCGTATTTCTAATAATACCCGAACGTTATTCGTGAAAACCTCTTTATTATATATATATAATATATATATAGAGTATATATATAATATATATGATCGGATTTCCGCCATGAGGCGATCATCACTGCAAGTCTCTTCATTTCGAGCTTTGCATTGCAGCCATGCATTGATAATTTGAGAAGCAATAAAACGAAGAAAACTTTTATTACATGTATTGCAGTCACATACACATATGGACCTTGTATTGTCTTGTATATGATAGTAATAATATTGTATGAATTACAATTTGCATAATGCCACACAAATATTTCCTACATCATACAGTGTATGGCCATTGTCTTGACTATATTCGAGTGCATATAAATCTCTAGCCTCAAACAAAAAGAATTTTACGTTTTCATATCCCCTTCGATATTAGGGGAAAAGAAAGAAAATAGAAAAAGAAAAAAAAATTTATATTTTTATTAAAAATTTCTTTTTCAAATTTGTGATTTTGCTCTTCAAACACGAAAATCGGTTTAACATCAACGTAGAAATTGGGCAACACTTACCATCACGGACGGAAGCACAGGAAACGAAATGCCGATTCCATAACATCGTAATTTTTCGAACTTAGAACTATAGAGTGGCGTGGATTAAATACCAAACACGATGCCAACAGTAAACGCTTTAAAAGCTAATTTAATAGACGTAAAGTTAGCTGCTGCCGTTAACAGATCAGACAAGCGCATATTATTCCTATTAACCATTTGCACGCTTAATTTGCATTGTGGACGCAGTGTTTTTTATCGTACGAAAAATGAGAATGTTTTTCTTGTGGAGACAAATTGCATGGCAAATGACTGCATATCACGCCGTCGGCCATATTCACACACTTTCCATCAACACGAAAAGCGGAATTGATTTACGTAGGTGTGTCGTTGTGCTTGTCTGTTGTTTGGCTTCTATTTGAAAATTACGACGACGATTATGACTTGAAAAGTTTGTTGGAAAGCAAAAACTTGAGCTTAATTTTTTTCATCATATCTCGCGTCAGGTAAAGTGCGAAAGTCAGCCGTCACTTATCAAAAAGTTTATAATTTTCGACTTTACTTAGTTTGTGGTTAGATTTAAAATTGATGTTTTTGTGCTTTAGATCCTTATGTTGTGGTTTGTATTGTTCTTTAATAAAATCTCCAGAATGAATTTCAAAATGATAGGAATTGAATCAAGGGTATGGTCGTAATTGTTCCAAAACCAAATGCGTTCTAACGAATAATAAGAGGAAGTCTTGAGTTCACTTTGGCAGTTTACAGTGAAGTACAACTATCCCAACGATATTCACTAGATAGATGAAGTGAGTGGTTCGAGGAATTCGAAGAATTGGTTCAGCCCTTTCGGAATGTCGCTCTGTCTGCCAATCCGAATCGAAATCACGATTGGCTCTCTCAAGCAGAGGAACGATATTTTCTATTACAACCTTCATTACGTTAACTTCAAAACCACAATATATGTGTTATGCGTAATAAAGTATCACTTAACAGAATCACTTATACTTGTGCACTGACATATAGCTGCCTACATACTTTTTTTTTTTTTTTTTTTTTTTTACTATTGCACGATTTTCAAAATATGCATTTTTATGTGTCGGCTCTTCCTACCTCCCTCAGTGCTTGGGATAGATTTACAATATCAAGTTTTATTAAAGGATGTGGATGTGTTTGTGCAGCAATGCCGGCTAGAAGAGCCTGATTTTATATCCGAATTGTCCAAATTCAACATGACAAGACCCCGAATATTCTTAGATAAAAGAATCTGAAGCAGAAGAGGAGAAGAGAGTTAATTCGGTCCTAAGCGTATGTAAATCCAAGTCCTATCTCTCTCCCCCATGTATAGAAAATAAGTGGGTCATATAGCTAGCTATTATCTTTCACTCTGTTGTCAAGTATGTTCGGCGGCTTAAAAACGATGTTTACAATGAGAACCATATAAATAATTATAAGCCTTTATTATGGGCCTTGAACTGAACCATGCCAGTGCACCAATGCTTCGGAAATTCGTGCTTATTTATCATCTGACGCTCGATGGACAGACGTAGAGACATACTTAAACAATTTGAAAATTAATATTGGATGTATCTTCAGTTCTTCTAGGCATTGCCTACATCCGAAAAACCTTAGTATACTCTTACCACAACTGATGCAAGATACAATAAATAAATAAAATATATCGAAATATGTGTGTGTATTATTTTGGAGTTACGTATGTTAAATATGAAATATTTGTTGTAAATTTATTTTTGTAGCAAAATTCCTGTGCTAGGTAATTATTGAATTCTCGAAATTTAGCCAACATTGTGGTTTGATTTCGTAAAAATTGATTTTCTGCAATCATTTGCTAGCAAATATAATCCCAAAAAATTATTGAATAAAATGTGGTCAGAACTTAAAATCAATTTTTCAATTTTCTGCTTGATTTGCTTTGCAAACAATTGATAACAACTTTCAGAATTGTTCTTGCATTCGCAAACAAACTTTCAGGCAGGAAATGAAAAAAAGAAGAAAGAAATTGCGGTCGGTTTACATTGAATCATCAGACACCTATTGCTTGCTTCTTTTTTTTCAAAAGCCAAGAATTAGAGAGTTCGCCTTACTGCTTCGCTTATAATAGGAAAAGGTTTTGTTTTTCGAATTCGTAATGAGCGCAAACTTGAAGTTTAAGCCTTGGCTTAATTTTCCAATTCGACGAAAAGAGAACGAAAGAGTCCAAGCCTTGCATAGATGAACATATGGCATATGAAACCCATGCCTTAAATAATAAAAAAATTTCAAGCTCTCTCAGTAGAACTTGTTTTAGACCTTTCTTCACTTAATCTTTAAAATTGGTACACTTTGGAATAGATATCTCAAGCTTCAGCTTTTCAATTTTAACTTGAGCGACGACTTGAATTCTATTAAAAGTGGATTCCGTAAATTTAAATACAATTTACTCGGACTGCGGATATTAAGAATTCTAACCCAAATTTTGGTTGTGCGTGTAGTTTATTAAAATGCTTTATCAATTCCCAAGTCATCGAACTGAGTGATTACGCTTTAAACTACCTACAGGCAGCTGAGAATGCCTCTAAAATAATAAGCAAGCAAAAGCGTATCTGCCTTCTTAACAGGGGACTGGGGGGATGTCAAAAAGGGAATTTTATAACCAAGTCAAGGGCGCGATCATAGTAATACCGAAAATTAAGTTACTTAAGCTATTACGACTAAAGTTTTCTACGATTATTGTCGATAATGATCTATTAAGAATTCATTCCGTTCGATCAAACTGTTAATAAAGACATCGCTTGCGTGAAACTATTTGCAAACATTATGGGAAGCCAGAGTTTGGGTCTTTGCAGCCCGAGAAAGCACTTTATCCCACGGCAAGACTTTTCCAATACAAACTCGAACGTTTGCGCAAACGTTCTATTCGCGTGACTTGACTTTCTCTGATTTCTCCTGATTGGCGAAATTCAATAAACTGTTCGGTCGGTCTTCTTTTTAAATCGATTATAGAGATAAAGTTGAGTCGGATAATTCAATGTAAGGATGAAAAAAACAACTAGTTTTTGTTGTACGTTCTATAAAGGAAATGGGTCTTTACCATCCTTTGACTGCAGTGTTATATACATTTTTTATTTCAATGTGATTTGTTTGACTTAACATGTCATCTCTGATGAATACGAACAAAAAAAAAAAACAAAGGCAAAGAGAGTAGGATACGCAGTATAGTAGGTCAGTGAACTTGAAATACTTGAAGTATTTTATCAGGCAACACTTTTTACTCGAAATGCATCGTGGGTGAAAAATATTTTGCGAATGTTTTTTCAAGGTCGCAGTGTAAGCTCTATCATAATAATAATTTATCGGAATATTAAATTTGATTTTTTATATTTGGCGAGTAAAAAAATTATACTCGGCCGTGACCGAATCTTTTATACCCATAACCATTATCCTAGGAAAGCCTGAAGAAAAGAAAAAAACTAAAATTCCATACCACATAACCTTGCACTTTATGTGTAACATGTAATTAACATGAGAAGCAAATGTGTTTGCAGGTTTCATTGCGTAGATGTGCAGACGTTGTAGGCGTGTCCTTTGACAGGTTTTGGGTTATTTTCAAATTATTTTGCAAACGAGAAAATCTTTATCACAGATACTTCGGACAGATGGACAGACGAATAGGTGGAAATGCTTAGATGCATTCCGAATATGAAACTGGACAAGAATTTATATACCTTTTGGGGTTTCGAAGCTTGCTTCTGCGCTTTATAAATTTTGATAAACTTAAAAATATTGGGTAGACGCGGTAAATTTTTCCCATTTTTGTACAGTTGCCACAGCGCAGACAGAGTTGTTCTCAGTTTACGTGGTACTGTAGGCGCGTCCTTCTGCCGATTTGCCCCATTTTCAATACCAATCTAGGTGCAAGAAGATCCAAGGTTTCTGCCATATTTGAAGGCAACAGCTGCATTTTTGTGGACCAAGCAATTGTTCACAGACGGACAGATGGGCATGCTTAAAACGATTCACGATTTGATTCTGATCGCAAATAAATGTACTTTGTTGTCTTTTTGAAGTTTCCGTCTGGCCGTTGCAAACGTTACGACGAAATGAAAATACGCCTTCTTCTTCGATGATGGGTATAAAAATTGTAGACTACTTGCGAGCACGTCTTCATGTGGTCTGTCGACAATTATTGAATATATGAAATTTTATTTAAGGTTTCATGAAATAAAATAAAATATATTTTAATTACTTAAGTGCATAAAGCAAACAAAAAAAAAAAAGAAATTTTTTTAAAATAAATTATTTACAAATTATGAATTTAAAAGCATATATAAATTATTAATATACTATATATATGTAGTCATTATTTTTTGCTTTTTAGATTGGTTCGATTTCATGCAATCGTGACTGTTTCTGATTCAGGCTTTGTCGCTGTAATCTACAATAAAAACATTTCGAAAAAGAAGGGAATAAGATAAGACGTCACGTTTCTTATTCGATAAAGTTCATTTTGAAAGGGCGAAAGGGAGAAAGAAATTGTCTCATATTGAATAATTTCATTAGTTACCCCCTTTCTCTTACTTCCTTTGAATGTTTTTTACGAAGCAGGTTTTGAAGTTGGAGAACATTTTCGAAATGTAAATTCGTGACTTTGGTGATACGGTTCAATAGAGATTTTCAATAGAGATTTTTTCATCAACCATAAGCGTCCCTACTTACTACCTATATATATATATATATATATATATATGCAAACTAGGGCAAGACTGCTCGCACGCACCTCTGTCTACAATGTAACACAATCGAAGTATAAAACGCATCTATGAATATTATACACAATATAAAGAGCGAAAGAGATTTCACATGCAAAAGAAACAAATAAGAATTATGGCAATGCAAAGGCGAAGGATTGCTTTCTATTATCCCTTACAGCACTTATAGTACGAGTATATTGAGATTGTGTCGATGTATGCAACAACCAGAGAAGGAATTTCTATTATGCTCATCATCATCATCATCATCATCATCACTTTTGAATCGTTTAAGGCAAGTTTGTTTGTTTCTCTGTCCGCCTATCCATCACTCCTTGTATTCATACATACTACAGGAAGCGAGCGACATTTTGATGGAATAAGGCATACTGTCCCCTGTTCGTTTAGTAGACAGACAGGGTGACAAAGAAATGAGGAAAGAAATAGAGGGCTGGCCATAATCTAGTGGGTGTGCGCCCCCCAATCGATAAGTATTGCATATCTTTACCGATTAAGCTTTTATTATAACTACGACTAGGGAATTAAACTTTTACCGCATTTGAGGTTTGAACGGAAACGAACGCTAACTTGACAGTCTGAGATCTGAGAGTCTCAAGTTATTGAAAATTCATTTTGCTTCGTTTCGGATCGTTTTCATTGGCATTCTTTATATAATAACGTATTTCGAAAGGTTTTTATGTGAAAATTTTATTTTCTTTGGAAATTTTCAAATTTTTCGCCAAAAAAGGTGCAAACGAACGAACGTGCAAAATATAGATCGAACACTGAATTTTTGAGCGACCATGTGATGGCTCCTTGTATTTTTACTTGAAATAAAAGCGCCAGCAACTAAAACGCTACTACGTCGTTGACATTTTACTCGTTCCTGTTTTGAAATGCGCGAGCTTGGGACCGTGTACAGGCAAAAGCCGAATTCATAGACGCCAAGATTAATTGCAATTTACTCGACTTCTCGAATCGAAGCGAATAGTATGCAAAGTAGGACCAAATGAATTTAGCTTCCGTGCTCCGTAAATGTAAAAATTTATTTTAGCAACAGTGTTTGTTAAGTGTCCCGCATCATTGAGTTCAACTTTAATATTTTAATTCATGAAAGTGTAACGTTGTTATTGCAGATTTTAGTTTCATGTTTTTTGTTATTAAATTTCGAGTCAAAAGTTTATGAACGTAATTCGGTTTGCTTGTAAACTTTTGCATAAATAGAATTCAATATTAATGCGGTGATATAGAAAAAAGTCATCAACTCATTCAGCAATGTGTGTTAGTTATTCTTGCAATATATTTATTGTGAAAAGGCTTGTGTCCAAAATGTCGGCTATCAGGTTAACAAAAACATCACAATCGACGGCGTTATGATATACGCAGGAATTTATATAAAAATATATACACATAGGCATATGTATGTTTGTATACTATGTTAACATGCACATGTATATATATATATATATATATATGTATATATATGTATATATACGATGAAAATCAACTTTAAAATAAATAAATTTTTGAATATTTCATGATTCTCCCCCATATGACTCTTCTCTTCTCTCCTCTATTCGTTTGAATTTTTTAGTTTTTTTTTTTTTTTTTTTTTTTTTTTTTTTCTGGCGTCCTATAGCCCAGCCGGAAACATGCAAACAAGAGAGCTTTGCAAACTCAAACAATGTAAATTTTATTATTGTCAAAGTTTATTTTTATACCGCCATCAAGCAGATTCACTTAATCGCAGTCCTTGCAATGCTTAGGAACGAATATTCGTAAGCGATGCTTCTCGAAAATTCTATTAAAAATTTTTGAGATCATACACACGCACACATGCAGTAAAAAAATTCAAAATTTTGGGAAGCATTGCAACGAACTCTTGAACGTTTATTTAGCTTGTTATGTAAATAACAGAACGTGGATTAACAGTAAAAAGTTTTTGCCCACATATATAGATGTCTGCCTATATGCCACATACGTGGCCGCAATCATTCTAATATTTATTGGGAGAGGCATTAAGTTGTTAGAAAATCCATAAAATTTTATGATTTTCTTATCGTTATTTCAATTTTATAATAAATTCCGCGATTCCATTACATTCTTAAAGTCGTAAGGAATAAAGAATACACAGTAGTACCATAACTAAGATAATCGCTTTATCGGTTATCCGAAAAATACTACTGTACAGTATAGGAGTGGAACGGTGCAAAAAAAAAAAAAAAAAAAACACGAGGAGTTTAAACAAAATAGGTCTGCTCAAGTCATATAAAGTAGAGAGAGGGATTCCTTTGGAATGAATTTTGGCCGCCGATCACTTCGCGCGAGTATATAAAAAGCGTAAAATATTTTGGATATTAAGTCCGCAATTATTTTTGCATTAAACTCTGAGCGAATTAAGAACGAAGATATTTGCACCAAATTTTAGGTCCATGCCTTTTATAAATTTCAGTACACTAGTGCTCGCATGTGGCGAGTTTTAAATTTCTATCTCCAATTCTTGTGATCGGGCGAGTTTCAACAATAGACCGAGAACGAGGAAAATGACGGATAGACGAAGCGAATGGTTATACTGCTATAGCGTTCTTAAGAGAGAATTTCTTAAAATTTATTGAATTAATTCCGCGTGTGTCCGAGTAAGTGTTACAAACAGCAGGAGATATGTAGGATACTTTGTTGTTTAGCGGTAGGTATGAAAAGCCTGTACTATAGAGAATATCGGAATGTGATTAGCACACTGCTCTTCATAACGAACAAAGCAAGGTTGCAAGATGGGCCTTGAAAGTATTCCAACAAGATTTGTTAACGTACACGTAACATAGCAGAAGGAAAGTGTGAAATTTTTATAATGCCTAGAAATAGTTGTCTATACTCTTGACTACATGGACTGTGAATTTGGTTTGGCAGCATTCTTTTGTCTGTCCATTTAAATCAGGATTACAATGTTCTCAAAAAGAAGAATTTTGTCCTCGCGCTTTTTCTTCTGATTATCCGCAGTTTTTGTTTTTTTGTCTGTATACGACCAGCCACTCCGCGGATGTCCCCTATACGTGGGGATCGTGATCAGAAGAATAAGTAGAGAGGGATAGAAGGAGGGAGCAGTCTTTCTGTATGTTTGCTTTTAAAGTGGAACCATCCAGGCACGTTAGGGTAGACGACTGTCGGTAGATTGATGCAACGAAGACGAACAGGGCGATAAAAAAATGACGAACCCCACGGTAGTGTGTCGAACGCAGAAGTACATTCCTTTTGCCAAAACGCTTGCAGCAGTGAGAAGGAGGCTCCAAAAACCGTATAAAGCGCGTAGAAAACTCATATGCACTTAGTCAACATCAAATTTTATATAGTATTTTATATAGTATTTATCCGCTCTTTTGTCCGTGTAATGGCTATGGTAAACATTCTTCTGATCATGGGACTGAATATATCATTTTTAAATTTGGCAAAAATATTTGAATGCATTGCATGCACATCGGCGTTTTTCACGAGAGCCGCAGCGTACACTGCATTAACATATTTTTGTTAAAAAACGCTTTTAAATGAACATAAATAATGAGTCATATTGAAAAGTCTCCGCGGTTTCGAACTTGTTTTCGTAGCCTGTTCTTTTCAAATGATTCCAAATTATCCTATGGTTGATGTTTAGTGCCTCCGCTATTTCCTGACAGGTTGCTACGCCAGATACAAAATTTCTTCAACTTTTTCAGTGACTGCGAGGTGCATCTTTGGCATCGAAACGGAATGCGGGACGGAATCAAGCAAACCATTCCTGGATCATTCGTTCACTTGTAGCATTCTTACCGTACACTTCACAATTTTTTTTTTTTTTTATAGTAAAAAAACATCACTTATCGTATTTCTCCAGATTCACTCATTTTCAAATCACTTTTTACACGAGCAAAGACTTAGAAAACTCTCTTCACAGAAAATGTCAGCTGAAATGTCACCTTTTGTAGCCTATGTTCATTTGAGACAATCTGGCGAGTATTGCCCGCTATATAGGCGGCAGAAAAAATCAGCGAGAATTTTTATTATAACCTAATACTTTCTAAAGACATTCGTACGTGTGTTAAGACAGTTCAAAATCAACAATTAAAACTTTAAGCTGTAACTTCTTAGGTGGAATTCATTTAACACACGGCGTCAATTCGCAACGTTTGAGGAAGAACTCGAAATTCGAAGGAAAAATTTTTTTTCTTTAGGTAATGGATTTTTTCGCATACATTTTAAAAGATTTAAAGCAACTTTTAAGCCAATAAAAAGAAGAAAATATTTTTGTTTTAATAGCGTTAACCCTTATGGGAAAGCATAATTTACATAAAAAACAAGTAACAACACTATAGTGGGCTATGGCCTACCATTAAATGCCTTACATCACCCTGCAGTCATTCATATGACCAATTTTCCAAATAAGCCGTTATATGGGGGGTGGTCGAAAAAATGCTCCGATCCGAACCATTTTTAACGGTATTCGGCTTTGGACCAAGGCGAGGGTGTGTTCCACTATTCGCCAAAATATCTAAAAAGGTAGGAGCTGATGTTGAAAACAAATTAATAAAAGGACCAGACTGACAGGTGGGCATATGGACAGACAAACTTAGATCTATCCAAAAAGTGATTCGAAATCGATTGTTATATAAAATGTGATCCTTCTGGGTGCACAAACTTAATATATCCTTGTACTACAAGTTGCGCAGGGTATAAGAGGGCAATAAATTTCAAAATATTTTCACAATCGTTTAATGCCTTTGCTCCAAAGTTGCGCAACTGAAGACTTCGAGAGTTAAGAAACGTAGTAAAAAGTTCACCTTAGAGAAAGAAAAATATGAAATTTATACGGATACACAGAATAAGTCCACCTATAGGTAATAATTGCAAAAGAAACAAATTATAATGCAAGACAAATGTACATCCATCAGTACTTAGCTACTATTAATAATCCATTGTCCGGAATGTAAACTTAAAAATTGTTATTCATAAGCATTGCCAAAGCTTTCGTATGCGAATCCTTGAATTATGTGAGCACAACTACATCTTTACATAGTCTCCCTAAGCTCAGATTATGCGGTGGATATTCTCCTGGATTTCTGCTTATAACTATAAACTCCGTTCAGAAGTTACATTGATATGTATGTGTACATAAAAATCTCGGCCAAACTAATTGCTTTTGTGTACATTCCCCTTGGTGTTGTTGTTGTTGTTGTTTACAAATTCACAATTTCCCATCATTTCGTTACAATAAGTGTTCAAATATTTTTAATGAATATTTGCAATTATTTTAAATGAAAGATGCATTAACCCGTCGAGGGCAGTTGTAGTTGATTTAGTTCTTGACATATACATACATATATGCATATAGCATAAGTATATAGATTTTTTATTTGGTAGAAGTGCTGAAATAGATTTACGCCCCAAGTATTTCGTGGGCCTTTTGATTGCGATATTATTTTTCTTTGATGCAAATTTCTTGAACGGGAAAAAACCTTTCGCGCTAGACCGAAGCAAAAGCCCTTATGCCTCCATCATTCATGCCCAAATGAACTCTAAAGGCATAAACTTCATTCATGATATTTAATTTCCTTTAATGCTTACAGCATTGATGGTTACCGTTGTTTTTGCCTTTTTTTCTTTTGCCATCAAAATTGATTTAAAGCCGTTACACTCTGATGCATGCATCTTTGCGGGTATAGAGTTGTGTAGAAAGGCTATGGCTGGATGCATAGTTCACAAGTGTTCTTGCCTACGCAGATGAGAGGCAATATTGCTCTGCATGCAATGACCGCAATACCAATACAAAATGCTATACACGCAGTATCCAGGTGTTTCATTCCACTAAAATGTTCAATGCTATGCTGGAGGATTTCAAATGTCCGCACATCTATCATTGATGTTCTATAACTAACTAACTAATTTAACAGTTACATGTTAACAACAACAAAAACTATTACAATCACAAATCCAATGATAAATCCGTCACCTCATTTTGTTTTACTTCATTTTACTTAAATCCACCACTCGCCGCATCATCGAAATATCATCCCATCTCTTTTCAATTAATTCCTAATTCATTTAATGCGTCAATAAACCATTTTAATAACAATTGCAAATGGATCGATAAAATCCATTATCAATAGCCTGCGAGTCAGTGAAGCTCTTTTCATCCAAATATCTTAAAAATTGCGAACTGTCTAGCGCCTAAATATCAGATGAGATGGGGACCAATGAGTTATTGTAATGAAAAAAGTTTCATTTGCCCTGAAATTTTCTTCTGATTGTCGTATGCATTCGCAAAAGCTTCAGATACCGTTACTTCATGAGTGGTGTAGAGTGTAAGGAAATTTGCGAACATTATCCTTAACACAGAGTCAAGTTGGCGTAAAACCTAATTTGTAATATGTTTTATTTCAATTCAAAGTCGGGTCGCTTAAAATAAAATAAAAAAAAACACGCCATAAACTACAGCCCGCAGCTAATCCGTTCAATAAGAACGGAGACGTATTCTACACGAATACGTATCGCACACACTTGCTTGCCTTATGCATTTATGTTTGCTGTCTCTGTGAATATGAACAGAAGCTGGAACAAATTTCAATTTTCTGCTTTCATCGCTGCTCTAAGGATGTTAATATTAGACACACACACACACACACATATATATATTGTTGAACAGAGTTATAATCCCGCTGTTACGCTATCCACTCCACGTATTTTCAAGTATCGTTGAGTGAAACTACAAAACTACAAAAATCAATCACTTCTTCCCCTAAAGACATTCAAAACTTATATCCTATTTTTTCTTTAAAGCGTTCCTTTAAACTTTTAGTTGCTTATTTAATTTCTTAATTAGCATACGTTTTCATTTTCCAGGTAAAATTTTCTATTTTCGATTGATTTTTCCTAAATTGTTCGAATCAAACAGACCTTTGCAACAGTTGAATGAAAAAAAAGGGGCGCCTTCTTGACCCTTCAGTGCCATGATATTCGGCCGTATATAGTGAACTAGCAACTTCAAAAGGTCAAAATCGAAAAAGTATATGGTGGAAGACCATACTATACCCATCACTGGTTTTACCCAGTAGCCAAATGCGCTATGAAGTCATGTAACTCGAGAATGGAATTTTTTATATAGAAAAGCACTGAACACGGAATATAGTAATAATAGGATTTGTGAAATGCAGAAACATATCATAAAAAATCTATTTAGAGGAAATAAGAAATAAGTAGTTTCTTGACATAAAAAAAAAAAAAAGAAAAATTACACAGAAAAATAAGTAAATATTTTACTATACGTGATGTGTTCAAAACAAAGGCGGAATTTTTATTTTTCTCGGAAAATACTTATTGATTCCTTTCAAAGTAATCCCCCTTAGATGTAACTTGACACTGGTGCCAACGCTTTTTCCAAGCCTCAAAGCACTTCTGATATTCACTCTTTGACATGGCTTTGACATGGCTTTGAACGATGGGGCCTTTGTCGCCTTAACCGTGGCAAAGCTCCGGATTTTCATAAGACGAAATTCTCTTTAATAGTAACTCGACGCTTCTACATGACAATTTTCCTCACTGCTTCAACGTTTTCATCGGTTACTGAGGTGCAAGGGCGTCCAGGACTTCTCGGCCTTCTATGAAGAACTGGTATCGCTTATGAACTTTTTTTTTTTGCTCAAAGTACTCTCGTCAAATGGCGCAGTCAATATTTTAAATGAGTTGGAGCATTTAATTGTACTTTTCACAAAATATTTTGTGTAAAATCCATTTGATCCATTTTTTTTGATGCCAAATAATCGCCAAACACACCAAAACACTTCTAAACTTTCTATCTGTCAAGAAAAACCCAAAAATGCAAAATGGCTAAATAATGTCAACAAACGTTAGGCACATGTGTACGAACATAACAAGGGAAAAAATTCAAGACTCGAATGTGTCCAGCCTGCCTGAACGCACCTCGTATAGTACAAGAAAATAATGAATTGAAATGAAGTTGAAATAAATGAGTGTGAAGTCCAAAGTGATTCGTTTCACGTTTTTCCCATTTTTTTTTTTAGTTTAGAATTTTAGTTTAAAAAACCGCCCTAGATAAGTGTACGCGGAGAATTTTAAGTTCATTGTATTTGAAATCAAAAATATTTTAGCTTAAATTATAATCAGAAGACCGACCACAATTTGGATTGAAACTGAAATTGATGAACAGAGAAAAAATATATTAAATGAAAAGCAAAAAATCACTTAATCATTTAAGTTGATCCGCCAGAGTGATCGAGGAGAGCTTTCAATAAGACCGATAGTCTTAGACGATGATGAGTACTTCACAGTACAGTAAAGAGTCTTTAACATGACTACTTGGTAAAAAATTTCTACAATACCTTCGCATGGTTTTCAATGGTACTTGAAGAAAATGTCCCGTCCGTGTTTCTACATCAGATTTCAATGCAGTGTACGCTAAACCTTGAAATATGTTTTTACTCATCTACTTGAGAGACAAAGAAGATCAAAACTCCCATTCTAGTCTAGCCTCGGTATCTTACAATCGGCGGCAGATTGGCTCTTCGTTTTGCTATTTGCCCGAAGATATTTAAAAAGACTGCCTAGCATTTTAGAAAAAGAATATTTGATATCAATAAGCTGGTGCTCCCCCTTAACTTACAATGTTAATGTTATATAATTATTGTAATTTACACGATGGCTATCCAAAATGAACCCTATCTTTAAGGCTGATCTCTTAAGAGGTATCGACTTTTTTAATAGGATAAGCGATAATTATATCTATTTTACACTTTGAAATTGTGTACGCGCACGTTTTACACACTTGAGGTTTATGAAAATTTGCTTCATTTAAAAAGCAAGAAAACAAAATTAAGCTCGAACTTTGAAATTTACAGCGATAGCTGCAGTTGTCTCCACTGTTTAACGACGGCTCGTCCATTGTGTGAGAAACTGAGGCAAATTGTCTCCTCTAGGCAGTGCGAGGACCATCTAACATCCTAAATATCAATTGTTACCACAATCTAGGGATAACCATAGTCGTCGCCAAACTCCTCGCTTTTTCCCTCGTAGACATTCTCAGAATAATGAAAATCGCCTGCAGCTATTCTAGGTAAACCCACTAGCTATACTTCTTGGATTGTCATCCATGTTTTCCCCAGGGAGAAGTACATTAGCGCCAGGTTGGTAGCCACACTATTACTACTCGTTGATGCCAGGGTTCCGCTGCTGGGAGTTCTATGTAAAATTGTAAGAAACTTGCACCGCCATGGCAGCTAACTACATATAGAAAAGAAATCGGTAATAAAGCAGACAATTTCCAATGCGCTCAATGGCTCCACTACGAAGATCTCTCGTCGCCGGGAAGAGAGAACAATTTTTAAAAGTACCAGAGCTGGGCGCGATAAATGCTAGATATGCGAACGCGTCAACATTGTGCCTTCATATGAGAAATTCGATTCGAATCATTCTTAAAAGTCTTCCTTTGAAGAAATTATAAGAAAATAAAAGAACAACAAATTTTGAATCTCATATTAAGTCAAAATATGCTACAGCATGTACTGTAACATACTGCGTTTCCGTTAAGTGCCCGACATATGCCATTCGTACAATGTTTACTTAAAAACTCGGCAAGTGATTGCGGTGTGGGCAGATATGATGTGAAAGCATGATGAGTGCATTGTCAACATTATTTTTTGATTTTTTGATTTTTTGATTTTTTTCATATGTATACCGTATTAGCTGCTGTACACGCCCAACTGATAACTTTGCAATTACATCTAAGTGATTTGGGACAGTGTGTTTTAACTTGTTTAAAATTTCATTAAAATTGTTAGAAATCATCGAACACTTAACTAACACATGAATTTAGGAGTACGTGAGCTTTGCACATACCCAGGCACAGATAGATGCACACAAATCAGCATTCTCTGGCGGGATATGTGCGTTTTCATAAAAAAAAAAAAAAAAAAAAAAAACGCTTCATAAGGAAGGAAGAAACTTTCTTATCCATGTTCTTTGGTTCTTCGTACAACGATATTGAGACTGTTGTGGGTTCATGGTTGGTTGGCTGTGTACAGAATTTCAACTCTTGCATTATTCTTTGGAACTCTTGTCTTTAGCTAAGATTCTTTCTCGTTTCGCTACTTCTACGATGCCCTTAATATGAAATACGTAAAAAAAAAAAAAGCGAAAGGAAAAAAAATTGAAAGAAATGCACAACTTTTGTTTTAAGAGGAAAAAAGTTGAATTTAACATTAACTTAACTAAATTTATATAAAAAGTTTTCCTCGCAATGAAGAAACGCGTGTGGAAAAGAAAACTTTATATATGCTTTTTTTTTTTTTTTGCTTTTCTTTTTTTTTTTAATCCACTGATAAAGACTAAAGGAAGCCTATTGATTTTGTCGTTGCCTCTGTAGCGCTTCGAATTAAGCATTGAAGACCGCATGAAATACACTTACGGTCTTTGGAATATTTCTCGACATAAGTAATGATAAACTTAACATACCTCCATAATCAACCTAACCAGCTGTGTTTTTGTTTAATACAAATTTCAACAGATAGTTAAAATAGATATTTAAGAAAAAATAGAAAAAACTTCCAACCAAACATATCATAAAAACAGGAATTTTAGATTGCTCGCAAATTTAGTTTCCACTTTATGATGACCACTAAAATGTTAGTGAACTTAATCCGTACAGACGAATAATTTTTGAATTTATCGCACAGTAAAAGAAACTTTTTCCTTAATCCGACTAAAGAAAAACGCATTTGCACCTCAGGCAGAAATACTAAAGTGAAAAGGGTGTGAAGATAAATTCGAATTTAACTAGCAAAGACACCTACCATATCTGTTAACAAACCTCTGTTAACAACTTAACAGAGCTCTGTTAAATACAATTAAGACATAGTTGGATTTGAAAGCCTACTCCGTCCGTATTAAAAAATGTAAAATATTTTTGTGGACATTTCCTGAATCTATGTGAAAATACCTTTCAAATAAACTAAAGAAATTGAAGGTCTATTTATGGGAACTATTTTTAACGATTTTCTGAAATTTGTTATGTTAGCGAAAAACGGATATGGGAGAACACCCAAATTTGAGACTCTAGTGCGTCCAAACTAGAAAATGTCACCTATATTCACCTCTATCACGTGAATCTTTATAAAAACGTCTGTCGAATGAGTAAAAAAAATGTAAATTTTTCTTTCGGGAAGTATTTTTAACGATTTTCTGAAATTTGTTATGTTAGCCAAAAACGGATATGGGAGAACACCCAAATTTGAGAGTCTAGTGCGTCCAAACTAGAAAACGTCACCTATATTCACTTATGTCATGTGAATCTAGGGGTAGATGTGTGTTCTTCTATTTCTTTTTCTACCTCTGCTGCGACTGCGTCCGCAATAGCTATAGTCTTCTCAAATTTTGAGCTGCACATTTTTGCTGCACATTTAAATGGATCCGGAGGGTGGTTTGAAATATTTAAAGGAGTCTTGAATGGAATCAAAAAATTTCGTACCGATTTAGTTGGCATAACTCATTACTATAAAAAATGTTCGTGAACTCGTCACCGCAAATGTAGTCTTCCTTGGAAGTATTCGAATTGACATTCCTTAGATTTCGCATTGAATGATTAGACGTTAGCCTAAAAGAGGGTAGCAATCATTTCTTTATCCATTTAATTATCATTCGATGAAATGATTTTTCAATTTTGAAATGAGTTGACCCATAAGCTAATCGATTTTCCAAGAATAAAGCCAAAGCGCTGCGCTTAACAACAGTGCTGCACTTAACTTAATGCAGCGCAGCAACTAGCGATTGCGCTGCACTTGGCAACTACGCCGGACTTAATAAACTCTTATACCACATGTATTGCAGGGTATAACGAAGAGATTCAAGTTGCAGGGTATAACTAATTAATTCAGTGTTAAGTAGTGTAACTAATTTAACTTTGGAAATTAGAAATCAGAAGTAAGTACTCCTTCATAATAAATTTCGTTATTGGTTGTACAATATCTCTTCAGGGTACATGGGATTTTTGCCAGGATTGTAAGGATTTAAAGTCAACCCATCTTTTATATTATATATGTTATATATCGTTTCAAATCACTTTCTGAATAAATCTAAGTTTGTCTTTCCGTCTGTCCGTCTGATGTCTGCCCACGTATTCTTGTGTTCCTCGTATAGGTCACAATTTTTTTAAAACATTTTGATGAAATTTGTTATAAAGAATTTCTTTTGAGCCAACAACGAATGCTATTGAAAATGGTTCGGATCGGACCACTTCCCTTGTCACGCATTATTTTGAAAAGTAATTATATGAAGAACTGAATTAAGGGTAATGGTGTGGAGTATTCATAACTATAATCCTTGTACGTGTTTTCAACTCTTTTTTAATGAGAAAAATTAACAAGTAAGAAAATTATATTCAGCCGGAGCCGAATCTCGCATACCCAGCACAAAGCTTTTCACATTCTACTCTTCAAGTCCTTTTATTTGATATCCATATCGATCGATGGTATTGTTAAGATAAAATTAATCCGTCAGGTCGCGGTGCCTACCCCATATCGATTTTCGCATTAACTGATTGATTTAGGCAGACAATATATCGTCATTTGAGGAATGTATAAAATAATTTTAAGTATTCTGGCTTGTTTACCTTACGGTAAATAAGTAAAAAACTTCAAAAAAAGTAAAAAAAAAAAAAGAACATTTGTAACTTTGTGTGTGCATAGCCCATTTTTGTACGTACAGGGTAGAGTGCTTCGTAAAGTGAATGTGGAAAATTGCAATTTTCGAACTTTAATAATTTCCGAGTAACGAGCAAAAACTCACAAATTTTCACACTGATCAAGAATATATATATTTTATAGAGTCTCTGAAGCTTCCTTTTGCATGTTACATACATTATGGAAGCGAAGAAAATGCGTATAATCCCATTTTCCAGTGTTGCGTATAAAAAAGAAAATGTTTTTCCATATAACCACTTGGCTAAATGGGGTCCTAAGTAAAGAGCAATCGAATCCAATCAATTTGTAGTTGTCTTCGTTCGTAAGTTAAAACATATCGGAGAAGGAAATTTTTAATTAAACTATCTCAATAATTGCCAGCCACAAGGACAGAGATGTTCGAAACAATTAAATAGTAAAAAAAAAAAAAAAAAAAAAATGGGTCTAGAACAACTTGAGCTTCGGGGTGTTGCATAAATCCCCACAAAGTTAACGTACCTCGCATCACAAGTAGTGTAATATAAAAACACATACTTTTACATCCCTAAGAATTCCTTTATGGCAGCCGAGTTGGGGCAATATTCGTTTCTAGCTGAATGTTATCTTCTTTGCGGATTATTTTTTTAGTGCAAATTTTATCTAACAGAGAATGCGTTTATGAAAATTGTTTAAATTACAGATTTTAAGGAGTTTTTTTTTCGCACGATTTATAAAATCTTGAGTTAGAATGCCAGCTGCACGTGAACAGGATGAAGGGTACTTTTTTTTTTTTTTTTTTTTTTACTTTACTAATTAATGATACTTGAGGTTTTGATAAGTAAACTTGTGTGGTTGCTGCAAAAATTATGCAACTATTTATATAACATATATTAAGTAAATAAAAATGTGTTTAAATTAGTAAAAAAACAAAAAAAAAAAAACAAGAGCAAAACGTAATAGCAAGACAGTAAATTCTATTCAACTTATAACGAATTTTATGAAAACCATTCTTTGTTTGTTTTCTTTGTTTTCCGACAAATAAAATGCGGCATCGTATTACGATATGGAAGAGTAAACATTTTATTTTATCGCTGCAACGAAATATATACGACATTAATGCTTATTTGGTAATATGTAAAACACTTTTACACGAAGAATATACACATACATATACACCCAATTCTCATTTTACACGATTTTTTTTTGCACGAATTTGATTCAACACGAGTTTAAAAGAAAAAAAAATTCTTTTTTTTTTTTAACGAATTATTTTGTTTTAACACGATTTTTAATTTTATGAATTTCAGATATAATTCCCTTTTTCCAAAGTGGAAATTATTTTTTATAAAATATTTAATGAATTAAAGTGTGTAAGCACGAAATAAATGAAGTGAACTCTAACAAGAACTTTTTAATATTGTTTACATCTAATTCTCTTTTTACACGAATTTTTTTACACGTATTTTTTGGGAACGTATCTATCGTGTAAAAAGAGAATTAGGTGTATAACACATCTGAGCAATAACATTTTTCGCATGGAAATATTAGCACACATATAAAAAAATTTACAAGGATGTTATTTATACTTCTTCAGGTCAATCTTTGAAAGCTATCATCTCAAGCCATTTTATGAAAATTTTCATTGTATTTTATTAGTCATAGGTTGTTAGTTGATCGAGGCTATACAAGAATTTACTTACGACTTGCTTTTGCTATAATATATCTGCCATTGATATGTATGTATGTGCGTTTTTGGTATACCTTATGGCAATTGCGGTGTAAGAAAGTATTAAGTTTGTGCGAATGTATACAACAACCAGAACGACTTGATACGGACCCACCTGTTTGTTATATCGTTCGATTCAGAAAGTGATTCTAAATTGGTCGATTTAATAAAGGATGGGTCTACCTTAGGTCCTTTTGGATGTGGCACACATCCGCACAAGTTCAATACATCCTTGTACCGCTATGCTATGATATGTCTTCATGACATCGGCGATATTTAGTTTAGCATTAACACATTTAGCTTTGCATTTGCATTCTACTCCTTAAGCCCATGTCGGCGATATTGTTAAGAAAGAAATTAATTCAACTTGTTATTGTGTCCATCATAATTATTTCAGAATTAACGCGTTTTAAGACACATAATAGATATAATGTATCTTCACTTGAGGAATGTACCGAATAATTTTCAATATTCTGCCTTGTTTGGCTTATGCGCAAGCAGAGTAAGGAGAAAATGCCAAAAAAGTTAAAAATATAACAAGCTAGTGTAGGCGTGGTCGATTTTTTCTATTTTTGTACAGTTACAGCCACCAGTAGGGCCACCTATAGGGTATGAATGCAAATTTTTCTCATTGCATCTGTTTTGATTTATAAATAACGAGCAGAAAACATTTTTTTTTTATATTTCAAAATAAACTTTAGCTTAGATTATGTTGTACCGCGGTCATATCTTTTGACCGATTTGTCCCATTTTCTATACCGACTTACGTGCAAGAATATGCAATGTTTCTGCCGTACTTGAAGCCGATAGGTTTATGTTCGTGACTAGGAGGATGTTTACGACAGACGGATAGACAGACGGACGTTTAAAATTTGATGGTAATCAAGGACATATGTATTTTATGAGGTCTCTGAAGCTCCTTTCTTGGCGCTACAAACACCGAATGCTCTCTCGCTCATCCTTCGGTGATGGGTATAAAAATTAACGAAGTAATATATCAGAATAAAGCAATATTTTAAATAGCTATTAAACATGACGTAAATCAATTTTTCTCATTCCTTTTATAATATATGCTTTGCATTTATTTATTTTTTTTCTTCAGTTTTTTTACATAAAAAGCCATAAGTTGTGTAGTTTCATAAAATATTGATAACTTTACAGATTTTTAAGCGTGAAAAGACTTAAAAAGCGTAATCATTGTGTATTTATTATTTTCAAAACGTTGATGTTTCATGCATTTTCAGTTTGATAGACGTGAACGTCTAACACCCATAGGGTAAAAGCGTTTCTAGGCATTCATAGAGTTGTTTACCTTAATCTGACATTGTCGTAGTTTAGAGGGCTCAATAAAATTAGTAGTTGCGTAAAAAGAAAGCTTTCCAAAACTAATTATACGCTAACACTGCCGTCGTCTACTAATTCATGCAAATCACAAATTGAAGTGAAGCAGCTTTAGAAAATGTAGCAAATTGAAGATCAATTTTTAATATATTACTTTAATATTATAATTCCTATCCCTATGCTTTTATTTTCAAAAATTAAAATTTTATCTTTATAACGTTTTTACAATTTGCTCTCTTATTATAATAGAAACGCTCAGCGACCGACTCAAGCACACAAATGTCATGAACTTCACTTAAGCGTCAGAATACCAAAAAACACATATATACGTAAGAGATGGCAACACCAGTTTTCCCTTTGTTTGGCAGAAATATACGTTTAGTGAGAAGACGAAGAAAGATGCTAGTCGTTAGCAAGGGAGGGAGTGGGTGGGGCCGTCTATCCAATTGCAAAGGAGAAAAACTTATCATTCTCCCAATAAGTATTGATGTTGAATGCATTATTATTGGATTTTTGTAATTTGTGTGCATTTGTGTAGAGCGTTCGCTTTTCACTTTCCTCTGCTGAATGTTACATGATTTCGCCGTTATTATTATTATTTTTTTATTTATTTATTTTTTTTATTTTTTTTATTTTTTTGTTTAGCAAATCAGGCCAACGTAGCGAAGATATTTAATCACTTCGGGCACTTTAATACTGCGCTTTAATTAACTCGTTAACCAAATCGATGATTCAGGAGTTTTATCAACCAACAGCTTCTAATTACCGTGATGTTGAAAAGTTTTAAAAAAAAAAAAACAAAAAAAATATTCGAAGTTTCATATAATTAATGGTTGGCACAAAACAAATAACGATATGGTCTCTTTCCCCCTCCATTTTCCATGGCACCCCACATAATTGCTACAAACCAACCAAAAATTTTTCGGGAGAAAGGAGAACAGGAAAACTTTTTTCTATACAAGAGATTACAATATTGTCAAAAAAGAAAAAAATAAAAATTAAATTACAATCATATCTACACCTATATAAAGGCAAAAAACTTGAATCACTTGATCATTAACAAAATTTTATTTCAAACAGATCCAGACCAGAAGATTACGACGATCCTTTATACGTAATAACATATGAACATGTACGCTACTCCTGAAACTTCAAATAAGATCGTCAATGTTGCCCCCTTCCGCGGTTCCACAAATTCAACACGGTACGATAAGAAAGAGGATTTTATTAAAGGGGAACATTTTACAAACAGCTTGCTGCTCTCCTCTTGCAATGCATCACTTTAATTGAAGATATAGTCAGTTTTTGCGGGTGCATAAGACATCTATCTTCTCCATGCCAATCAACTCAGAGTAACTCTTTGAATCGACTTAAACATATCTCTACCCCACTGATGTCTGCAACGAGGTATTTTAATGAACTTTTGATGCACTTACTTTGTATTTTGCCCCACAAATGAATCCTAATGAAAATGAATTGTATTGCATCGTTTTTACGACCCCTTAGCATTTAATACCCTATTTAAAAAAAAAAAATAATAAAATATTTAATATTTGTCGACAAAGCTCGCTCAGAGGACATACGAAAAAAAAGAGAGAGAGAGAGAGAGAGAGAGAGAGAGAGAGAGAGAGAGAGAGAGCGAGAGAGAGAGAGAGACAGAGAGAGAGAGAGAGAGAGACAGAGAGAGAAGTGATGGTCCCAGTATGGCGGGTGTGTGCTCCAGTGTTATATATCTTGGTCTACGACTACCAAACAAAATTCTATCCCACCGGAGATTTGAATCCGCGAACACTGACTTGCTAATCGCTGTTCTTACCTACACCGTAAGATATGGAGAAAATTTGTATGGAATGGTATGATTTTTTCAATCTCTTCTCATATAAATTTTTTTTGCATAAAATAAGCCTTTAAATAGCAAAAGGTTGCAATTTTTAGTAATTTATACTGGAAATCAAGATCTATCTCCTGAAGCCCTTTCACGTACGCGGGTGTTTATGAGAGATAACCTCTTACCTTTTATATATAAGAACAAAATGTAATTTATGATATCTAACGATGAATATTGTATTAGGTTATGTCGTAAGGAATACTAACTAATCAGTTGGTCTTGTTCGACCGTAATATTTGAACTCGTTTTTTGATTGTTTTTATTGTTCATTGGATTTTTAAATGCTTCTGTGCTACGGTTTCTTTCAATTTTTACTCTTTAATTTTCACTGTAACAATTTTAGGATTAGAGATAGAAGTTGTGATGCACATTTCATCATTATTGCTTGGAAAAGTATTAAGGACCAGAGAGAGAGAGAGAGAGAGAGAGAGAGAGAAGCACAATATTAATAAAATTTACAATGAAATCTTGAACATCTGCAAATGCCAGCCAGCACTGATCCCAACGAACAGACCAACAAGCAAATAAATTATATACGGTTTGCATTGAGTTTTTTTAATACCCACTACAAGCCCAACGGCAAGGTGCAGCTAAACTTTGTATATGTATTTTAAATCATATTCTTATACCTTTTGGTAACATAGCACAGATACTCGTGTAAGATACAATCCATATTTATATGAATCGCCTTATCTATCGGATCTGTACGATTTATCTCATATACGAAATAGCCATTAGGGGACCTAATTTTTCCAACGATTCACTCAATTATTTCTAAATTAAATCTGACGAAACGGCTTAATAAGAAAAATTTGCTCAGAATTACGGTCTTCTTGATAAAGCTTTGTTTGAGTCCTAAATAATACTTTTACAGAGAGATTGCCAATATGGGGTTACAAGGGGTGACGGGGGGAAAAAAAATGAATTAAATCAATATCATATTCACGCTGATCAAGAAGGTACACAGTTTCGAGATTTAATTCTCTGCCCATTGCCATTACATGTCAAACTTAATCTACTCTCAACGCTGACTGTATTTGTAGGTATAAAAAATTCGACTTATGTCGAACGTGACCGTTGTATTCCTTTGCTCACATATATGCATTATGTGTATATGCATATATATAAAATGACAACGCACATAGAAAACGACAACGATGAAATTGTACATAAATGAAATATGCAATGTTTCGTATACATAAACTAGGGTACGTTCACGTTGATGATGGTGGTGTATGTATGGATTTAGCTGTGTAGGTTAATATTTGCGTTTGTACAATACATACGTATATCATATCACATATTGTTATCAGTAGTAGTGGTAGTGGTTTTCCGCAACGAAATTAAAACAGAAGAACTATTATTGCATAAGGGTTTATATTAAGGAAATGAGAAAATCTCGTATTGAGTTGAAAGCGTTTTTGTTCAAGTGTCCATTGGATCGCGATAAACAGATGCCTGATTGTTTTTACGTAATCAGTAATGAAACATGTATTGCATTGTGTTCATTAAATTGCAATTTTAAAATTGAGTAAATGTTACCGAATGGGAAAAACTATCAATAAATTGGAACGGGCATAAAAACAAAAAAAAAAACAAAAAAATTCCCTCACACATAAAGAAAGAAAAATTTCATTCCATTCACCGAACTTATTAATTAAGTTGATGTGGCAAAGACAGAATAAAAAGGAGAAAACAAAAATTATATCACTTGCACTAACGAGCCAAAATATTATGTAATATATAATAAAATATATGCAACAGAAGGCATAAGACTAAGAAATACATTACAACTTGTTTTCCTTATTTTTTATATATATATATATATATAAGCGCACACAAACACACAAACACACAAACACACACACACATATATATATATATATATATTGTATATGTATAAGCGCACACAAACACACAAACACACAAACACACACACACACATATAATTTTATATATATATATATATATATATATATATATATATACAGATTTTTTCAATTGAAACGTGTGTGGTTTTTCTGGTTCTATTATTCTTGTTTTCTTATTTCCCTAGAAAATTGAGCCTAAATCAAAATGCATAACTTAATACGCAGCCAGTTACTGTTACTGCGGAATGTTTGGATGTATTTCACAATGGCAAATACTTCGAGTATCATATAATACTCCGACAAACAGTGACAGATGCCCTGAATTTATGTTTGTTTATTCAACTATACAAGACTGCAAATATAGTTTAAAGAGAAGCGTCTAGTGTTTCTATTGGATTTGTTTTTGTTTTTTTCCTCTTTTTCGTCGAGAAAATTTATGCTTTAACATTACCCCGTTGTTCCCTATGACAACCGTCGTATATCAGCAACACCACTCCGGGCAAACTTCCGTCATCCAAAAAGTTATACGAATAAAGACAAAGGATAAATCATTGTTGAAATTAGTTTTTTCCTGCAAAGAGCTTGCGTTCAAAATAAAAATTCGTATTTAATAGTGTAATGAAAAATTAGTATCTCTGAGCGTGTGAAGCGCAATAAAATAATTGCAAAATTTCACTTACCCTCAAGGTTTTAATTAACTTAATTATAAGTTGAAAGAAAGACTCGAAATTGTATGTTTACGTGCTTTTCTTAGCAACGAAGAAAAAAAAAAAAAAATAAAAAAATAAATAAAAAAATAACTTTCGCCTCTAATGGGGAATTTCAGATACCCATCGTAGGAGTTGGTGAAGAGTGTTTGATATGAACCCACCTTTCACTCAACCAATTAATTCAGACTCCGTCTGATCTCCTGTGTATGTGTGTGTTTGAATGCAATAACGAACGCTATTGAAATGTGTTGAATTCAATTATTTTACTCACTCTTTGAAAAAATTGTGATAGAAAAGGATACGAATGTAGCATTCTTTTTATATTGATTTAACCAAGCCCGGCCGTCCATCCGTCTTATATAAGGTTTTCTTAGAGGCCGCATTTTTAATATATTTTCATAAATTTTTTTTTCCTACGTAGGACTAAACCATTTCTACCGTCTCTCCTCCATTTCAAATACGCTTAAAACTTCTTCCATTTTTAATATTTCTCGACAAAACACGGTGAACGACTGTATTTTGACATGTTAAAGGTCTATGGAAAATTTGGAAACAATTTTTTGAAATCTGTTCCTATAAAAATAGAAAATAATGACGTAATGAGTTAATTTAATGCACTGAGTATGGACCCACGTAGGTCTGCTCTTCAAAGTACTTCGCCTAAAAGATTTGCCAATAGAATTACGGAATTATATGACATTAAGTTAAGTAAAACTTTTAATATAGACAAAATGGTTTAAGGTACTTGGAGATCGTCTTTAGCAAAAAAAAAACTTGTTTACTTCTTTCCTGTTTTTTGTAAGCGGGAGTTAAGGTGCCATCACTGATCTTTCCACGAATTAAACACGAAATCATCGCAATTGTTAATATCCCTCGGAATAAGTTGAATCCAGATTTACTTAAGAAATATAAGTTTTAGATTTTTCCAATGTTTTCGAGTCGAGTTTTAGTTAAACCAATCCACAGATTAGCCTGCAATCAGAAAAGACTCTGACACTCTCCACTCGTCCAGATGGCTTATCAACACATTTTTTGCTGAAATTATTTAATTCGCTTAAAACTCGGATGCGGACTTATGTTAAGAATATTTTTCTTCACTTTTGTTGTAGTCACAAGTCCACAATCAGAAATACATATACATTGTGGGAAGTGTGATGAACACTTTTGAGTGTTACGAACGGCTGAACAAAGGGGCCATGAGATGCTACCAAGAAATATAAGACTTATATGATACATGAGTCATCTTCAGTGAACGGGTTTTTACTCTTTTTTACAATAATAATCTCAGATTAGATTAACGCTGCGAGAAAAGCACGTTTTCGGGAAGCTTTGTAACGTACACATACATGCTTGTCGTTAGTGTTCAAGTTCAACTCCGTAACGATCCTGGGCAATTAAATAGTCGAGTGCAATTAAACATAAAAGTTTTACAAATACATTCACACATTAGGTTCATGAACACACGTGCTCCGATCAAAAGTGCAGAAAACTAAGTCTAACGCTTGTGTATATTGAAAAAGTTGTCGTCAGTAATTCATGATCTGAAGTAAGTTCAAATTTGTTCATATTTATCCGGGCGGACCTTGTAACAGTTCGATATAAGCCTGAACGGTTAAATAGTGTAACAAGTCAATACCAATGGTTCGCCATGAAGCGAGCCCATTGGGAAAGCTTTGGTGTACGTTGAAGTGAAAACGACCTTTATTTCAAAAGACTTCCGGTAACTATTTTTGGTCATAATATGAGGAAATTACGAACGCGTGACATCCCAATGACTACAAAAATCTGTCCCAAAAAAGTTTTGATTGCAGTTATGAATTTTTGCTTTATGCCCGCTTACACCACTGTATTCGCGAAAGGCGAACTTCATGTGAATAGAAATTTTCAAATTATTTTTTGGATGATACCTTTAGACGAAGAACTCAGAAAATGAGCTCACCTATCAGCTTATTTGAATATCTTGAAGATCCGTAATTATATGCTTTCGATCGGTCTGCGGTTATTAGGTAAACGAGTCAAGAGTCCGAAGAGAAAATCGCAGAGACGTACTGGTCGAAAGGGTAAAGCCGATGGTGCTACATGCGAGTCCAACATTCACCGGGTACCGGGAGATGAATAGATTCAATTCTATAGTGAGAACTTTAAGTTACAGTTTATTTGCGATAAGGTTACGCAGCGGTCTTCATCCAAAGATGCTGATCTGGTTTTACGAGCTAAAGCGAAGCTATAAAAACAAAGCCTGAACCCAAAGAAGAAAAGCCGATTTGTCAAAGATAAGATAGCAGGTGATTGGCCATCCAAATGGGATCGCTTGCGAAAACAAAGGCGAGGGTATCGTTTGCTAACCAGCGCAGAAGAAGTTCTTTGTAGAAACATGGATAAGTTCATTTCTATGTAACGCAGCTAGTCACCAAACATGGCTGCTTCGCTTTAAACATAAAGACAACCCGAAATGTGTACAGTCTGCCAGAAGACCAGAAGACATGGATCATGCCTTTTCCTAGCGCGTCCACTTTGTGCAAAGAGAAGAGAGATATGAAGTGCTTTCGAAGATTGGAGCCATGCCTGCATCGAAAAATTTCATGTAACATATATTAGTGACAAAAGAACGCTGACAAGCGATTAAAGAATACGCAACGAATATTTGCCAAAGCCTTCGGAGAGCTGGGGGAGCAATCTCACTGGTATTCATTAACAATAAATTACATGATTTTGTAGATAATGTCTGTTGATGTCGGAAGAAAACTCTGTTCCCCTACGTAGGTGGTGACAAATTAAGATGAAATGCGACTCAAACGCTTTTATTTCCCGTGAACGATAGAGAAGACTGCCGACGCATAGATGCCTTCAACGGATTAACATCTAGCACATTAGGCTTCTAAGCTTTCCATCTGGAATCTGTTCAAAACAATATCTTAATGAAACGAGAATATGAAGTTGATCGGTGCAAAAACTTCGAATATAGCTCGAAGTGCAAAATCTTGTTCCTCTTATGCATGCAACGGTGCTATTGTGTGTGCAGTGTTGTTCAAGGCTTTTTATGCATATGATTTTGATTTAACAGCAATGTCTTCATTAGAGAATAACGAAATGTTTAAAGTGCTGCGTGTATATAAATACGCATATATATCCATATGTACATATATATATATATATATATATATATATATATAGATTTTCATGAAAGCTAAGATAAATAAATACATACGCTTTTCATTTTACCGCAGTTTGCGCGCGGTTTCGTGTTGTGCTTACCGAACGACTTCTACCCATGTTGAACACATGTACGTAAACAAAGAGGAATGCTTTCATTCGTATTTAAACGTACTGTGGTGTAGGTGTTGGCGTTGTTATAAGTGAACGTTAGCTTTTCTGGTTTACTATCAAATGCAGTTATGCTGTTTTCTTTG
This sequence comes from Glossina austeni, assembly GCA_000688735.1. NCBI lineage: Eukaryota > Metazoa > Arthropoda > Insecta > Diptera > Glossinidae > Glossina > Glossina austeni. The sequence goes on along the minus strand of KK502425.1, from coordinate 18,707 downwards.
TCTTCTCGTTCTGAAGGAGCTTTGCTTATGCGACGAAATCTATTACTCTATTTTTTTTCTTCTTTCTTCTGTTTTCAATTTATATAAATATATGAAACGCTATGGTACGAATATATTTGATTTCTTCAATAGTAGACATAGAGAAACGTAACAAGTATTTTAAAAGGAAACCATAACTAAATCTTGGAGGGAGCGGTTTGAATATTTAGATATACGAAAATTCCTTGAAATTATTGTGAACGTCGGACATACACTAACGAGCTTAGGCGGCAAGCAGTAAAATTAAACTTTCCGTTTTGCTGATTTCTTGGTGGTTACAACAATGAGAAATAATTCAAACGTAGCGCAAAGTCTTTAAGCATTTTAAGAGCCATAGAGAAAATTGAAGCCTCGAAACGCGGTTTCCTCTTCTTCATCTAACATTTGTTTCGCTCCTTACATGTGTGATTTTTATTTTTCTCTCTACCCTCTACGTCTAAAGGGGGGAGGGGGCATCTTTTGTCACACAACGGAAACTTATTTGTAATCCTATTACTACTGGACTTTCGCATATAAAATTGGCCACGCCTACCCAATATTATAGTGCATAAAAATATAATTGTTTTTTCAATAGCTTTATAACGGGCAGACACAAACTTTGAAAACCCTATAAAGGTTACAAATTCTTAGCTAGTTTCAAATTTGGGATGCATCTAAACATGTCCGCCTATTCGTCTGTCCATTTGTCTGTTTGCATAACTCTCTAGTAATTGTGGTAAGCATTCTTCCGTTAGCGAAAATGAAGATATCGCCTACAAAGTATTTGGATTTGATCTAAACTCTTCGCAGGAGACGGCTACAAAGTCCATATGTCTATACGATGAAAACTTTTTTTTTTTAAAATAGAAAAAATCAGCTGCGCCCACTCGATATTATAGGGCATGAAAATATTGTTCTTTTACTTCTTTTCTCTTTTTTAGAATAACGGTGATGGGTATAAAAGATTCGGTTACGACCGCATAAAATTTTCTTACTTCTTATTTGTTTTATTTGTTTGTTTGTTTTGTATGTTTTGAATACTCCATCATCTACGTATGTATATAAGAATTTCTGGAGCGCTTTCGTGCACAATTTTGAAAATTCTTAAACCTCGTATTCGATATTATAAAACTATATATAGTCAGTTGATATATTTCTCAAAATGTTTAACTTAATCTACTCGAAATTACGTAAAAAAATCTTAAACCATATAATTTTTATTGCACATATTACTTATATACGCAAACTCACAAACGTGAGTTTTATATAAACTTTTACCAAGCATTGTGATAACTAAAGACATTATTAACCGAAATATAAACTAACGAGTTTTTACGATTCAACAATTGATCATAAAAAACAGTTTGAGCAAAGTCGCAAAAGTTTCGTTCGCTGAGGAATACATATGTATATTAATTGAAAAATATAAAAACCATTATTCGCTTTCATTTTTTATTGGCATCAAGCGCAAGCTCTCGACTAATACCGCTAGAGGCTCTAGTCATGTGTTGCTTACGCAGAAACGTTTATCGCGTGCTTGTTTCAACTCTGAAAACTCTTAATTCCTTTTGTATTCGAATTGTTAAAGCGGTTCGTTTGTGCCTGACAAAAATGAATATCAGAAAAGTCAACTTCAAGTCTATATGAAAGGGATGATCATGAGCATCAATTCAATGCGAGTAGTTAGTTAGCTGTTAATCGGCTTAGTTGCTAGCTCTAAGTCTCGAACGTAATAAATACTATGCTTATCTCAATACATTCTAATCAATGCAATGCATCCGCAACATACTTATACCGTGTGTATGGGTGTACGATATGAAAATCGTAGGTGAACAGAAGAAGGACAGAGAAAAAATTAAAAATTTCAAGTTGCAAAGCTTTTGCGTTCTTCTTCTAAAATAATCCTTCGAAAACTTGAACGTTTTGTTTATGAAATAATAACAAACGATTCGTAAGTCACCCTATTACAATGTGTATGTGTGGCATGCCACACGACAAATGCGCATATATGCATGTAAAGCTCTGACATGGCTATATACCGAAAGGTATTAAGTGTATCGAGAAAAACATTTTCCGAATTACTCGGCACTACGTGTAGACAAGCCAAGCAATTGTTGGATATAAAAATAGCAAAAACAAAAAAACAAAAAAACAAAAAAACAAAAAAACAAACATAAAAAAGCAAGCAAATAAAGAGATAAAATCGTGACGTACACACACACACACACACACACACACACATGAATGTCCGTATTTTTATTTCGACATGTACTTGCACACACACACACACAATCAATATATGCACGCATCCACTGTGGTTGTAACTTCTTGTTTTTCAAGCCACTTCTTTCTTTCTTTCTTTCTTTCTTTCTTATCTCCGTATGGTTAAATATTTGAGTTCGTTTATTTTCCCATATTATTCTTTCTTCTATTTCGTTTTTTAATTTTCTTCTTTTTTTTTTTTTGTTTTTTTTTTTGTTTTTTTACAGACACCTTCGTAGCGCACACACAATTGAAAACTCTTCTCTCTTTTTGAAAAGCAAACATGACGGTGAAGCCAACAATAAAATCATGTAAAAAAATTGTATTCGTTTCATGTCACAACTTGGGTACTGTACTCACCTTCAAGGTCGTTCGTACTTTTTAAATCAAAGTCAATCGAATTCATCATCATGTCTTCAGAATTTCCTATATATATGTGTTTGTAACAACCGAAAATGTTCATGGGTCGGTCTGTCCACTCGCTTGTTTTCTGGCAACACGAAGCAAATATTAAGCAAAAGCTTTAAACAAATATCTCGAACGGCTAGCTTGCAAAGTGTAATCAATAGATGAAATTCGGATTGTTTCGATTTATTGGAAAATTGTAAAAGTGGCCGCACTAACACAACTATTATTTGCTAACTAATTGTCGGAATATGATGAAATTTGGATAAATTTCGTTTGGAAAACGATACATGGATTCGTTAATAGTGGGGACATATGTATGTTCGTCTATGAACTTATTGACCGACGTGTTCTATGCATTCTTGATCGCCTTGAGAATTCAAGTCGAGTTAACAATATTCGGTCAAGCGTGGCTGCATTCCGTCACTCCAGTAAATACACTTGTGTGAAGTTCATATGTTGCTTTATTATGCACAATGCCGTCTACACATTTACTTCCACTGCAAATGAAATTTTATTTCATTGCTTTAGTGGCGTTTGTTTAAAACATTTACCAGAATTTAAGTTATCGATGATGAAGTGACTTTTTTTTTTTTTTTGAAATTTTCTTTTTCGATTGGCTTAAAGGATCCCCTAAAAATATTTACGAATGATAGAAAGAGATAATCATGAGCGCAACGGGTCTATTTTTTCCAAAATAGTCGTACAGCCGTATTAAAGGAAATTTTGGATACACTGGATACCCGTTGATAAAGCATAAAAAGTAATTGGTTATGATAAAAATTTTACACGCACTACTGCCATAGCACCTATAGAGACAATTAATACAGTACAGGCTGGGCGGTTGCTCTCAAGCTAACCGTACTATTGCTTTTTCCAATACTATTTTTATCCCAATACTTAGAGCGACCATTTCAAGTGTTCGCAAAACCATTTTTCTTAACTCCATTTTTCGGAAAGTTCTTAAGGAAATGTCCCATCATTTCTTTTTCTTTTTCTTTTTTTTCTACAGCAAAAGGGAATTCATAGAAAGTAGGATGGAAACCATCTTCACTCGGTATGATTCATGCTTTTCCCTATCTCAGAGCATGTAACGCAAAAAGAATAATCTGAAGTTTGGATAAATCGAAAATGGATGCATTACTATGTACGAGGTGTGCTTAAAAAAAGTGTGACTTTTCAAATTTCGTGAGCTGCGTATGTTTGATTTTCAAATGTTTCTTTTGTTATGTTAGTATATATGTCTCCAACATATGTCGACATTATCAATCCGATTTTCTTTTATAGTTTCTTTTTGACAGATCTAGACCTTAGACCCGCATTGGTGTGCTTAACGATGTCTTGCTATCTGCTATCTTGCTAATTGATCAACTAACGTGCATTAAATGTTGTGTAAAAAGGAAACTTAAGTACGCGAACCCATTTAAAAGGCTGACTGTGGCCTTTAGCGAATCTACTTTGAGCAAGAAAAGGTGGTTTACAAGTGGTGCTACAAGCTCTTCACAGAAGGTCGAGAAGATGTCAACGATGACGCCCGATCTGGACGCCACAGCCCGTCAACAGGCGACGAAAACATTGAAGCAGTAAAGAAAGTTGTTATAGAGAATCGTCGAATCACTATTACAGAAGTTGTTAGGACGCCGGCATTTCGACATTCAATTTTTTTCGATATTTCGGGCATGAAACGTGTGACAGCGATGTTTGTTCCGGAGTTGCTAAGGTTTGAACAAAAGAACCGTCGCAGCAGCATCGCTCAGGAGCTGTTGAATGACGCCGACGACGATTCAGATTTGCTCGAAAGGGTCATAACTAGTGAAACAACACGAATATAGGCTTTTGACGTCGAAAGCAATCCACGATCATCTCAATGGTAGAGGCCACGAGAGCCAAGACCGAAAAGGGTTCGCCAATGTCGGTTAAATATGAAGGCTTCGCTCACGGTTTTGTTCGATAACAATGGTGTGCTGCAACGTGAGTTTTTCCCAGAAGGTTGCAAGTTCAATAAGGGGGTTACGTGACGCTCGGAATTATAGAACAACCACGCATGGGTATTACACCATGATAATGCACCTGCTCCCACGTCATTACTTATTTGTAATTTTTTAGTAAATAAAAACAGCGTAACAATGGCTCAGCGACCGTATTTAGCGGAGTGGGCCGACTGCTGAGTCCGCTTGTTATTCTCAAAACTGAGACGACCCGTGAGAGGACGGAGTTTTGTCACGATTTTTTCACAGATAAAGGCCGCATCGCCAGACGCGCTCAAGGCCATACCAAAAAGCGCATATCAGAAATGCTTCGAGGATTGGAAAAAGCGCTGGCAGGAGTGTATTATATCCAAAGGGGATTACTTTGAAGCAGACAGAAGATGTGCTAATGAATGAATAAATATTTTTCCGAGAAAAATAAAAAGTCATCTTTCATTTTTTAACACACCTCGTATAGTAAACGAAAGGAGCAATGAAAGTTAAGTCACTTTCATTCCCTGATAGCGGAAGGAACAAAAAAAAAAGCTTTCCTCGTTCCTTGTTAACACTCCAATCGACATAAATCGATATTTTGTTGGTGTTGAACAAAAAATTCCGCTACACTGAGGTTGCATCGCAAGAAAATCAACGGCAATTACTTGTGAATGCGTTGCACACTAAACAAACAAGCATTTATGTGAGCGGGCGTTTTGCGCAAACACCTCGTAGCAATCCTATGTACAGATTGTATGAAGACACATTGTTTTCATATCTGCCACCGAAGGTTGAGGTTACACTCATTTTGTCATAATGCATGCGACGCCCAAAAGGAAGCTTCAGAGACTCTATAAAGGATATATATTCTTGATCAGCGTGAAATTTTGAACTAAGTAAGTCATGTCTGTCCGTCTGTGGGTTTGCGGAGTGTGCGTAGTTGACACTCTCCTGGTCACAAAAATGTAGGCATCTACTTGACATTTACTAGAAAACATGAGAAGTTTCTCCACGTGGCTTGGTATTCAAAATGGGCCATATTGGTTTGGGTGGACGCCCGCACCAAGGACTAAAGTGAACGGAACTCCGTTTCTGTAGCGAAAAATTTGTGAGTTTTTACTCACAAATTACTCACAAATTGCGAAAGATAGAAGGCTGCAATTTTCTACATTTACTTTAAGGGAAACTCTAGTATTTTGATGCAAAAATGGGAAAGACCGGCCATGCCCATACCAAGTTATAAGTGATTAAGTGTTTCCTTACTTTCACTTTTTTGAGGTTTTATCCTATTAATGATAAGAGAAACAAGACGGAATGCTTAAAATTATTTTATATATTCCTCTGCCTAAAACTGGATCAATTCTCAAATAAGTATTGTGAAGACCACGATATGGTAGATTAACTTTTACTTAATAATAACATCGATATTGGTATCAAATAAACGGACATGGCGAGTACGAAGCGAGAAGGTAAGTGCGTTAATTCTAAATTAATTATGGTGGGCGTCACGACTTAGTGGAATAATGTTTTCATGACAATATCGTCGATATAAATATCGCATAAAAGGACTCGGAGAGTGGAATGGACTAAAAGGTGAAAGATCAACTTTTTATGGCCCTAAATACGTCACGACTTAGTGGAGTAATGTTTCCATGACAATACCGTCGATATAAATATCACATCACTCGGAGAGTGGAATGGACTAAAAGGTGAAAGATAAATTTTTATGCCCCTAAACACGTCACG
>KK502425.1:0-11135 GCA_000688735.1 Glossina austeni | reverse complement strand
CATAAAAGGACTCGGAGAGTGGAATGGACTAAAAGGTGAAAGATCAACTTTTTAGGGCCCTAAATACGTCACGACTTAGTGGAGTAATGTTTTCATGACAATACCCTAAAAGGCCTCGGAGAGTAGAATGGATTAAAAGGTGAAAGATCAACTTTTTAGGGCCCTAAACAAAATCACGGCCCGCTAAAGATTTCAATGAGAGTTGGTATGCGAGATTCGGTCCCAGCCGAACAAAACTTTTTTACTTGTTCTAGTGTGATTTTGAAATTTAACAAAAATTATCCCCACTAACATATTCATCTATCTCATCTTAATGTAAGATCTATATCCTGACTACATAAGACTACGCTATTTAGTCATTTTTGATCTGAACACTAAAAACAAACCAATATCCTATATATTGCCAGATCGTATATATTCTATATATAACTCAATCTGGATGTTTTCATTAATCACGAGCAGCTCTATAGAAGTAGTTCACTAGTTTTCGAACTTAAACGAGCAGCGGAGTCAAATCGGTTCTTCCAAATGAATTTGAACGAAGCTATAAACATAACTTCAAGGAACAAGCGAATATATACTTGACGCGGTCTGCGATGCATGTTGCAAAGCTTCACAAATATTTAACAAATTTAATGAACGGATATAAAGAAAGAGGAATTTATGAAAATCCGTATTACGTTAAAATTATTATAATTTTTAACAAGTTTATCATTATGTAATAATGATTCCAGTTATTGTCTGACGTATATTATAATGGTTTTATGAACAGTTGTTGTATGAACAACAGCGCAGACTTTAATTAAATTTGCTAAGCAAATATGCAAAGAGAATTAAAAATTATTCTTTAGAAAACACGCAGATTGTTATTTTATCCATTTAGTCTGGCAGAGAAAAGACACGAGAAAGAGAAGAGGAATTTAAAAACAATAGCAAAATAGCAAAAGGCAATAAACATAAATTTTTGTTGGAGAAGGAGAAACAATAGATAGATAAAAGAAGAAAATTATATGACTGTTAGTTAAGAAATAAAATGAGTTTCAAGATTTTATTTCACTGACAGTTTAGTGAATGTAATTAAACTCTATAATGGACGAAGCACAACATAAAACCATTGATTTATTGTAAATCGAATTTTTGTTTTCATTCTTCTATTCTATTCTGTTGAAAGTTACGGTAAGTTTACGGAAGGACACAAATAGTTTTCATTTACAATGTAAAAAATAATTGCCAATCGGTTCATTGATCCAGCGATATATATTTCGCAAGGGTTAAAACTTATTCTTTTCTTTTGTATTTTCATTGTATTCACTACCTTGGGACAGCATTACACGTACATATCTGTTTATAAGGTGCTATGATAGATATACAGCGTGCAGCAATTGTTAGGACTAATTACGGAAACACTTCGACGGTCACATTTCGTGAATGGGGGCTAAAAGACTTCATAAATAAGGACTATTGCTCCTTTGGTGTAAACAAGAAAACACGTCCAATGTTCATAAAGAACATTTTTTTCCTGTACGAAAAATATAACTTTTGGGTGTGGCAGCAGATACTTAAGATAAAAAATTTCAATCTATACTCTATAAGTAATCTTAGGGTATTTCTCTTAAAGTGTGAAAAATCAGTTATATATAGAATATATACGATCTGGCAATGTATAGGATATTGGTTTGTTTTTCGTGTTTAGATCAAAAATGACTAAATAGCGTAGTCTTATGTAGTCAGTATATAGATCTTACATTAAGATTATCATTGGATGATATAAAATATGCGGTCTACTAAGGCAGATAGCGAACACAAGTACACCGTAAGTACGAGCGTCGGTCTTTCTAGCCAATTGACTCGGCGATAACGCAAACGTATACATATATAAGCTTTTGTTTGCAAACCTGTGCTGCCAAATCATCGAAAAGTATGGCTTGAAGCATATACGATATTCGATGTTTACGATACGACGCACGAAGCACGACGAAGAGCTTAGTGAATGGGAACTTCCAGTTCAATCATTTTCTAAGTTGATTACCACACCGATCAAGCGGCAGATTTTCTGAATCGATGTCCGCTGTCCGTCTGTCCTTGAGATCTAGTTCCATTAATTTGTATTTTCAATTGGCGAGGGCAAATTGATACGCAAATGGATTGAATTGAAACCTTTCTGCGATCTTTCTTTCCTTTTTTTTTCTTTAAAAAGCCGCTATATGAAAAAGTTTATTGTTGCGAGAAAAGTCTCGATACAATTCAAATTGAAAAAGGACATGCTTGTACAACAAAAACTATGAACACCTTTGCTTTCCGTGCGTTTTTGCTTCTTACTCATAATCTGCAGCAGATACTTAAGATAAAAAATTTCAATCTATACTCTATAGATAATCTTAGGGTATTTCTTTTAAAGTGTGAAAAATCAGCCACACCCACTCAATATTTTAAAGAATGAAATTTTTATTTTTTCGCTTTTTGTTGCTTTCCTGCTTATGATAATAGTGCGGAATATAATACGCATTTTTTGTTGGTGTTGTATTAAAATAGTGTAACCAATAAGATAACAATACAGTCGCACTAGAACTTACTATATAGAAAGTGTTTATTGTAATTGAAGTGTAAAATATCTGCTCCACTCGTTTGTTGTTTATTATAAATTTTTACTTAGAGATGCTTAGATCCGTATAGATATCAACATTTTTTGTTTGTCTCATTAGCTAATTAAACACCTAACGCTTTTTACTACTATTTCAACCGCGTGGAATTATTTACGGGGGTTTGCTTTTGTGTGGTTAATTGACATAGACAAATACATATATATATATACATACATATATACATATACATATACATATATATATATATATATATATACCGATGTCATGCGAACTAGGCATTTCGCGTATGCGTATATATGCATATATATATATATATATATATATATAGATATATATATATATATATGTGTGTGTATATATGTGTGTATGTTAGATGAATGAATGAATGAATGAATGAATGAACAGCATTGTTTGATTGCATTAGGCTTTTAGCATAAGGAGTGCATCAACATGGAATGCAATGTTTTCACGGATATTTTTCCAATGGTTTCTCTCTCTCTCTCACTTACTTTTCTACGGATGTTTAACTAAACAAACATCACGTCACGTGTATCGCACACAGGTCATTCTAAGCTTGTTGATATAAAAAAACCTATGTCATGCATGCATACATGTGCTTAAGTATTTTAAAACATATGCTGGCGAGGGTTTTGTTTGAATATCCAACATTTCATATATGCGTCTGATTCTCATCATAATGGCGATCTCTTAATTATATGAAGCCGTAAACAAAAGTAAAATAAACAATTACGAAAGCTATCGTCGGCAATGGCCGAATATTTTTACACTTATCACGATTGATAAAAAGAAGTCATAAAGGAAACCGACAAAAAAAAGAAAAAATTCAATTTCAATGAGGGCGTGGCCGATTTTTTTCCATTTTTGTAAAAGTGCAACAGGATCGTCCATAAAATGTACGCGAAAATGGTTATTATTGTATCTGTTGTAACTTATGAGCAATGAGTAGAAAAGCCATAAAGCAGAGGTGTCCTCAGTTCATATTGTGCTATAAGCGTGTGCGTTGACCCATTTTCGATACTCATCTGCGTGCTTAATTTTTGACACTAGAACAATGATGAAATATGACACATAGATGGGCACACGGACAGAGAGACGGATGGAGAGACAAGCATATTCTCATGCTTCGGTATTGTGTAAAAGAGTTTTTTCTTCCCTTTCTAAATGAAAATTTAAGTGCAAAAGTCTGATATGATGAGCTCGTCAGATCATTAGATCCTTATTTCCTAGCCACGTCTTCAACAGTCGAAAAGATATTTATGATACGCGTGGAGCTGTCAAGTGACCGATTGGAATAATTTAAGTAACGAATCTTTATGTTATATGATATACGAAAATGTTTGGATCGAAAGCGTGAATCTCCCACAAGTTGAAAATTGCTTTTCTTAGACTCGTCACTGGTTATTTTAATTTGCTAAATATTACTAGGGCGTAAAATAAATCACATGCCACCCCTTACTGTGCATAGCCATGTATTTGGTCAACATAAATAATAGAATCCATCTACTTGCGATATTTGTATTTGTTTACCTAAAGGTCTTAAAATTATATCTGAATGAGCAGATTTGGTGTACATCTTAAGCTGGAAGTCTGGTCTTTTTTCGCTTAAATTGCACCCTCTTCCTTTATTTATATAGTGAGTACATTTAGTTTGCACGAATGTATATAACTTCTAGAGTGAGTTGATATAGACGTACCTTTAATTATTCCAATCAATATCGAATCATTTTCTGGACCTTTGTCCATCTGTCCGATGTTTGTTCATGTATATATATGTTCAAGCGAAAGGTGAACATTTTTTTATTATTTTTTTATATCTAACTGTGTCACTTAATACACAGACGTCCCTCATATAACACGGTTAATTCGTACCGTGCTGTAGCGACATAATTTAAACTTAGATGAAACATAAATCAAAATGCATGTACACCGCGGCGTATCGAAACCTTATTCGAATTGTATCCAAACCGTGTTATAAGAACATGTGACATAATACAAATCAATGCACGAAGTGGTTTGTGTTGTATTGAACCCTAGTCTTATGATGAAAATTTTGTTATGAAGGGTTGCTCCAAATTCACATATAAATGAAAAGTAGGTTAACATCAAGTTTTTATTAAAAAGAAAAAGAAAGAATTTATAGATATATGAAACTCTGCAAATTATGATGAAATAAAAGAAATAATTATATAATCAAAAAATAATGATGATGATCACAAATGTTGTTTTCTCTTTTGTTTTCTCAAAGTTGATTGAGGCTGTTCTTAGTAATGCTAAAATACAAAAAAGAGTAAGAAAATTATATTTGGTCATGACCGTCGTTATCCTAGAAAAGACTGAAAAAAGGGAACAAAAATTTCGTACTCTACAACGGCGGGTGGGCGGGCATGTCTTTGCTATTTGCATTCATATGGTGTAAGTGCTGTACGTTCTGAGCAACAAGCAAAGAGCACGGGAAGCAAAACAATTTACATTTTTTGCTGTATAGCTGTGTGTAGCCTAAAATGCGGGCGTGTCCTTTGAAAAATTGAAGTCATTTTCAAATTCTTTTGAAAATTTGTAGATGGCACTGATCTCATTTCATTTTTGCGAACGATAGAATATTTACAGCGGATATTACATAGTCGGGCAGACAGACAAATCGATAAGCGAAGAGATGGACATGCTTAGATGTATTCCGAACTTGAAACTGGCCAAGAATTTATACATGTTATCAGGTTTCTGCGGCTTGCTTCTATGCATTGGAAAGCAATTAAAAAAAAGTTAAACTTTAATATGCTATAATATTTCGTCCCTGTGGTTCCAATTTTTGTATATATGTTTTCATTGTCCATTGAGTATACGTTCAAATTTTTGTAGATTTATCTGCTGTAGTTAATGGGTAACGAGAAAAAAACAATTTTTTATTCCTCGTGAAAAACAGAGGTATTCTTAGTTTGCCCGGTACTTCTACTGAGTGAGCCCATTTTCAATATCGACCTTTGCGCAAGAACTTCCAATAGTTTTGTCAAATTTGAAGTCGATAGATTCATGTATGTGGCCGGGAAAATGTTTCCAGTAAACTCTGTACAGATGGACAGACCGGCATGGTTATATCTATTTAGAATTTAATACTGATCGAGAACGTATATATATACCTGGTATGGTCTCTGAAGTTTCCTTCTGGGCGTTGCAAGCCATTTTGTCAAAATGAATAAACTCCGTATTGTGATGGGTATAATAAAAGCAAAAGTCAATTGAAAAAAACACAAATTCGGTTTTTTAAAATCGTGTTGTATCGAAACCGTCTTATAATTTTCGCGAACCGTGTGCCGTGTCGAAATCCTCCATTACAAGAGCCGTGTTAAGCGGGGAACGTACTACAGACCCTACAGATTTATATGGATGGTAGCCTGGACTATGCCTCAAGAAAGGAACCGCAATTTGATGATACACGTATTCAAGATGCTACAGAATGTGGAAATTTTTGCTAAAGATTCTTATCTCTGAACTTCCATCGTTCCTTAACGTTAAACATGTAATTTCCAAGGTCGCCTTTCTATGCTCCTACACCAGCCAATTTATTGTCGATGCCATAAATGCATTTTGTGAAATTGAAACTTAACGTTAGCATGTCATTTAGAGTAGTGTTTACAACGATATAAAGTTATGGAGCTTTTCAAGGCAACTGTCCGTCCGAGTAAGCGTTTCATTCATAAATATAATTATTAATTAAGTTTTAAATGTTCTTTATGTAATTCGTTTACCTGGTCTTTATATCAATTTTTGGTAACTATTTTGTATCGAAAAATACTCTGCAGTCTTACTTCTACAACAGTTTTATATGAATTTCGATTCATTATTATCATCATGATTCATATAATTTTGTCATTTTAAAAAATTTATCAACGAAACTAAACTGAACTAACAGTAAATCAGTAACAAATTGCTAAATGAAAGAATGAGCCAATTTTTTAAGCCCCCTCCAATATGGCGAAAAGGTCTAATTTTTGATATCATCAACTGTTTAGATCCCACTCAGTATAGAAATTCCTATGGAAAGCAAGGCTTTATATGAAAACACATCTTAACTTCAAGTATTTTATGGTAAATAAAACCGAATGACAAGAAAATAAATTTGGAGCTCGTTAATTAACGGAAACCCATCGAAATATATGCATTTACACACAACGACACAAGGTATAATTATTGACATGTTATCTCGAAAATAAATAAGTAAAGGCCGACCTTAAGCGACTATAAGTTTCCGCTTGCTTCGGTACATTCGATGTCACCGCTTATTTCGAGCAGCACTCCAATAATTTGAAGTATTCACTATTTTAGGAAATAAAAGCTTCTAAGGGATTTGATTTCACATATGGTGTGCCAACTTTGGGGAAAAGTCAGACGTCCAGGACACTGCGTTTGTTTTCTAAACTCTGGCATATTTATTATGTAAATCGGATTCAATAAGCAAGCTTTTTAAATACCCTACCATTTCCCCTTATTTATTGGTGCCTTGTGGGACCGTAGTTTTTATCAGAGACCTAATATTAAAAGGCACTCAAAAAATGTACCTAATTCAGTCCACAGACTGAGAAGAGTCAATTTACAAGTCCAGCCATTACTTTTGAATCCACTTTCGTCGAGAAATACTAAAATCTACTTCTCGTTACGATATGAACGCAAATTTTCTTTTATTGCGACTCCTACAGAAGCGAGGATTAAGGGAGAAATGTCCCATTCTTTTGAGGCATTTCACTCGCACTTATGGTCCTAACTATTCCATTTTCAATAGCACTCGTTCTTGGATCACACTTTACCGGGTATTATCATGTTTGAATAATGTCGATTCTCGCTTTTTGGACGGCGAGCATATCCGTAATTTATTTATAGGGTGTGTACACTTTCGATTAAAATCGCTTTCAATGAATCCAAAACATATGATTCCTTATAAAGTAATTTTTCGTGAAAGAAAGCCGAACGATATTGGGCAACATTTAACATTTACTTTATATCTCGGGCTTATTTGGTCTATTCAATAATTTTGAAACTCTTCACAAATGCCAGTAGAAAAAGTGGTTTTCCTCTACAACCAGTAAAATAATTTACTTTGCGTTATTATTGCATTACCTTCACGATAATGATGCGGAAATCAAAAAGATTCTAATCATTTGAAGTTCTCTTCTTCTTTTACACTATTATGGTTATAATTTTTTTTGGAAATTTTCAACCCTCGCACTACAGGTGCAAAAACTTTATAGAAAATATTGAATTAAATAGAAAACGAAATTGTGTTCTTTGTAATTTTGTAAAGCATATATAAGTAATGGCGGAAGCGTATATAAAAATTGGGAAATTTTGGGGAAAATGGATTTTCCAAAATATTTGAAAAGTAATAAAATGAAAAAAAAGGTTTTCGATGTTCTTGATCCTTATAAAATTTGTGATTAATAAAAGCGATCGAGCAATCGAGGGTAGATGAAATTGAAGCCGGTTGACGGATATGCCAGAGTAAAATCTAGTAATTCAGCACCTGATTCGTAGACTTATAAGCAAGCAGTTCGCCTAAGGCGAAATTAATAAAATCTTTGGAAATAAAAATTTTGGAAATCTGTGATTAAGTGAACTGAGAAAAGTTACATTAGCTTTCTTGGTTTCGCTCAACGCAGTTTTAAATTCATTATCCAGCGGTGCGAGCGGAGTTCAACACGTATCGGCGGTTGGAAGATAAAAAATTCACTTTGAAAATAAAAACTTATTCAAAAATATTTTATCAAAAAAAAAAAACAGAAAACAAATTATTTGAGCTGTAGTTGCGCCAAATCGTCAAAATTTTTATATTTTCAAATTGTTCACAACAAACACATCTTCTGTCGCATTGCTTTGAATCTCGACGACCACGAATTAATTTACGGGCTTGATTGTAATAAAAGCTACGGAAATCACATCGAACGAAACGTTGTTCCATAAGTGCCAATATATCAAAAACGATGCAAAACTTTCCGGTAAGCTTTGAGCATAATATGAATTATGCGTTTGATACAAACATGATGAATAAACTAGGACAACAACCACTACAACGACATCAATTTCATGTCTACCCGATGTTAAATAACGCAGTAGCTTATCACAATCCCGGGCAACAGCATCATCAGTTTCTGCCGAATATGCAGTTATTGCAGCCGATGGGTGGCACGGCCGCACATACTATACAACAACAAGGAGAGGAGCAATTGAGGCCAATTTCGCATCTTGCGTCTGCCGCGAATGGAATTTCTTATCCAACGTTCCAACAGGAACGTCAACTTCTGACCAATCTAGATGTTCCTGTCGACAATCGCTTTCCACTGCGAGAGCAACAAAATCCTCAAATATATGGAACAGCAAGCTTCAATACGTTCCATCAAATTCCAATCATGTCGGATAGCATTGTCACTAATCAAAAATCCGGTCACCAACTTCAATCGACGGAACCTTACATTTTAGGCAGTAATGCGAGTTATCATCATAGGGAGCAACAAGAATGTTTGCCTGGTCTCGACCCAAGTGTCAGCAAGTCGTACGTAGAAGAAATTCTTCGTAAGCTAAACTCCGTGGCGAGCAAAAATAATGTTGATAATCGTCGTGAACAAACACAACAAGAACAACAGCAACAGCAACAACTTCATACGCCCTGTGACGTATTGCCAGTTTTAGCTAATAGGGTAGCTGACCATGAACTAGATAAACCCAGCACCAGCGGAGTCACGGAATTACATGCTAGCCCGATTCCACCCGATTGTATTGCGCTACCAGATGGTCGCTTTAGGTGCACGCCCTGCCATAAAGAGTTCAGCGGGATTGCGTACTTAAAACAACACCGTGTAGCCCGGCATTCCGGACTTCGGGCACACCGTTGCGATCAATGCGGTAAACACTTTAAGACGGAAGGTGAGTTATGCAGTCACGCAATACGTCATAACGTGACCTCAAAGCCATATGGCTGCACATTATGTTCCAAGCAATATTGGTATAAATATGATTTGAAGAAGCATATAGAGAGCAATCATACAGAGAAGCTTCATGGTTGTGATAATTGTTCGAAGAGATTTTGCCGTAAAGATTATCTCAAGAGGCATTTGCAGACGCATGATGCAGCATATTTGGCTATGAAAAGTAATCGAAGAGTTAAGCGAATTGGAAGCAAGATCTCCAATTCCTCGTCGACATCGTCATGTGGAACGGAACAAAGTTACAACAATCAATTTCCGTCGAATGCCCATTTCGATAGCCCTCAGGCACTTGAGTGACTTCTGACTACCCTATCACGTATGATTTTATGATTTCATAAAACTGACATCTTATGAATTATGAAAGTATAGAAATTTAATTTTGATTGAATTTTTTTTTTTTTGTTTACTTTCAGTACAACAATAAGTGCTGGAAGGAAAGAAAAACTTCAACAGATTATATTTCTATTATATTGACTACAAAACGATAAGACACGCCTGTATATGCATATGTATACGTGGTACGATATTTAATTGACCGGTAGATGAAAGATCCATTAATACACATTACGATCCGTAGTTACATCGAATTCATTTCTTTCTTTTCATTCTTCACAATTCATTTTCTTTTTTGCTTTTCAATTATTTTTCTTTTCAAATTTCAATAAATCCGATAGTTTATGCTTATGAAAATTTTCATAATATGTTTTATTGTATGTTTTTAAATGATAATCAAAAGAATGATCTGAAGAGAAATCTTGTCGCATGAAGCTTTTTATAATCAATCAAAAGAAACAAGAAAGAGAAAAACGATTCGAATAAATTCGACTTATTTCTCTATATGAACGATGACATATCGTCACAGAAAAATTCGTTGGAGTCGCGCAGAATTCTATCGACGTTGTTCCAATATCTCATTTATAACGGCCGGGAATTCTTTTTTTGGTAGGACAGAACTATGATATAAGAGGGTTTCATTTTTTCGGCAATGCCCTCTGGTCACTGGCGTGACGGATACGACATTCGAGATTTCGTCCGCAAAAATATTTGCCTATATGTCAAGCTATGGCCAAGCTATTGCTCGGTATGTGCAGAAAAAATTGTCGATCGAATGGCAAGATCAAAAAAATATATTCAAAAAAAAAAAAGAAACATTTTGATCCAAATCGTAAACTTAACCGACAAATAATAACATTTTTGGGAAACAAGTTAAGTTTTCTAAATTTGGACCACGCCATCTAATGTTTTGGGCACCGTTCAATATGCGGGCTTTTATGAAAAGCATACTTGAACATAAAAATTGTGTAATTTTTGGTGTATTTTTACCAAAACAAGTTACCGACTATCATGTCCTTACTTGCTTTCGTTTACCATTTACTGTTACGCAGGCAGGATTGGTTTTGTTCGTGCAGCAAAATATTGGCATCATTAATATGACTCGACACCAGTGATGTTGTCGATGATTTCTGATAACGAGAATTTATAATAAACATATATATATATATATATATATATACATATACACAAAATGGGTTTCGTAATG
>KK502424.1:1943581-1962870 GCA_000688735.1 Glossina austeni | reverse complement strand
TTTATTATAGACTTCTTTTTGTTATAAATATATGGAATAGATTTGTAATTAAACCATATAAAGTTTTAGATAAGGGGAAAAACTTTTAACATTTTTTCTGCAAAATTTTATAAAATGAAAAAATTGTTTCTACTCCAAATGTTATAAGTAAATCTAATCATTTTTTTATATAGTATTTTTTAACGATTTTGAATTCACACGGTTCACCAGTAAGAACAAATACACTTTTTATACTAATATTTCGTTCCAGCACGAGTCGCACAAAAAACAATTTTTCCTGATTATCATCTTGACAATGCCTTACAGAAGCTTATCCATATACCAATAAAATACAATTAGGGGAATACCGTGATCACAAGTCGGCCGGTTTATGCCCACACTAGCTTTAGTGACTTGGGCTGCTACGGAGAATACTCAAATTTTATGATAACATTTTTGTCTATCTTATTGTACTTGAACTTGAACACAGCATTTCGTTACTCGGTCTTTTTTTCGGCCTAGAGTGTTCAGTTCGTAGGATGCAAACGGACACAAACAAATTCCATTATTAGTAAAATGTTTTCAAGGGTTGAACGAAGGAAGAAAGGAAGGAAAAAAAGGTCTAAAGTGAATGAAATGAGATTTGCGAAATTTCTATTTAAAAATGCCGACCTTAGAAGCCGAGAGTGCTGCTTCAGCTTCTGCTGGGCAAAGCGAAAGAAAATCAGCAAGTGGATCTCCAAAATTAAATAGCAACGATAGCAGTTCTATTAACAGCTTATACTCGTTATCTCAATAGCACCATAGCAGGTGCAAATATAATATTAATATTAACCCATCGGAGATCCCCACGCGACGTGCATTAACGGCAGTCCAAGCAATTTCCACTTTGATAACAGATCAATATCAAAAATTAGAAAAAGAGAATCAGATTGCCACAGTAGAAATCATAATCATTTTCATTCTCTAACGTGGTCACCCATTGGGACTGATAATTCTCAACGTTTTCATAATGCCAATGATTGCAACAATAATGGCCAGTGTGTAATGGGTACCACAACGACTGTATTATCAACAAGTTTAGCAAGTTTTAATGGGAGTTCAAATATTAATAACAACGAAAACCCAAACGCTACAGCATCAAACAATTCTATACCTTGCCACGGTGATCACAATTCCAGCTTGAACACCATTACTAACAATAGCGACAGCGTTTGCCATTCCAACATCAATGAAATGAACGATTGTACCAAAGTTGCAGTTCTCTCACCTAAAATGCCCTCCAAATCCGAGTTTCTAACGGGCGGTAGCACTTCAACTAAGACAACATCGATCTTCGGTAGTATTGATGACAATATTTTAGGTATTGCGCCCACATCTGCCTTTATGAAATCTCAGCAACTGGAGCAACCATCGTGTGTCTCTCACGAAGACGTTAGATCTTTAGCTGACGCTTCATCACTCAACATTATCGGGTATTATTGTTAATAAATGTTAATATATGTTAAATAAAAACGTAATGACTAGAAATTAGAATTGCTCGACGTAAGAAAAAAATGAATAATTGAGTTGCATACTCCACCGCTGAGGCGGAGTATGGAGGGGTGCACGCGCGAGGGAAGGTAGAGGGACTGGGGACAGATAAAGACGGACTAAGGAGGGACCAACAAACGGCGTACAGGACGGACAACAGACCAGATCTTTATCTTATGGTCTTCATCAAAGCAGACATACTTGCACCTGGTCTTTGATCATATCATATTTAATCCCGTCAAATTCTTTTTTATGGAGAACTATGATAAGTTTATCAAACATAAAAGGAGAGATGCGGACATCAGATAGATGAAAGGGAGGAATAGCAATGTGGGTTGCAGTCAACAAATTTCTTTTTAAGCAAATCCAAGTGTAGCTTATTGGTGGCAAATTAAAAGTTCTCTTAATCTGACGATGACCATTTAAGAAATTTTAAAAAGATCTCGTACTCCCATTAGTGCTCAATTCTTCCATTAAAAGAGTCCTATGGTTTTTTTTTGCTTTTCGTATAGCCACTTTCCATTCTTTTTGTAACTCTTTGAAAGAGTTAAAGTTGATGGAGTTTGCATATCTTAAAAATTTTTGTGTGGAAGTTTGCAATCTGCGAAAAATAGCAGAGCGGAACAATCCACCATGGGAACGAAACTTTTCTCTCCAAAAAATTCTCCTTTAAAACTAACGTATAAACGAAACTGATTTTAGGAAGTACTATCACACTTGTTGCATCACATAAATATTGACCGAACTAACTGAAAATTTCACCGCAAACATGGCCTTAAGTGGCAAATTAATACAATCGAGTGTAAACAAAACAAGTAAAAACATTATACTAGAACATAAAGCAACATTAAATAACCTAAGCTACCTTGTTTAGCACAGTTATTCATATGACGAGTCGTCAAAGTAAGCCATATAAAAGTGGTGAAAGAGTGCTCGGCTCCGAACCATTTTCACACGATACCACTTTTACAACACACAAAACAAGGGATGTTATCACTAAACGCCAGTCTTGTATTTTTTCTCTTGTCTGTTGTTATCGCTACTCAATCGCATCAAAATACTCAACCCTATTGTTTTGATTTGATACCGCAAAAGAAGAAGAAGAAAATATTACGGATTTTTATTGTTTGTTGGTTTTCTTATATGATTTAAGTCTTTCGTTTTGCAAAACTCGTAGAAAACATATTTTACGCGTAACAAATCTACTTTTCTTCTTGAAATAATTTCAGTTTATTGCGCCATACCTTTTCCCAACATCTTTATATGAATCAATGATGCGATTCGTAATAGTGAAACGAACAGCGAACAAGCTACTCCTGAATGTAATTGGAATGTTCATGTTAAACCTAAAAAGCTTTCCTAAAGAAAGATGTGTAAGTTGTGTACGCCTTTGACGCCCTAATTATGATCATATTGTGAACGAACACATGAAATTCTAAATATCCTAAGTTTATTTGGACCAAATCTCATAATAATTTTGCAATAGTGAATGAAGGTAACATAATTTTTTCTCTGTCTCTCTTCCCTTGAACGAATACTTACTAACTTTTTTAATGAATTTCTTTTCCAGACAACAAATTTACCTTAGAAATGCAGCTACTTTAAATGCAATAAAAGAGGGGAAAAAAAAACCGACAATATTCGCATCATCAATAGGATATCACTTGGCAATGAATAGTGATGTTTGAGGGAAGTTTTCATCAGTTTTATCTAAGAACATTTTTTGTGTAAAAATGCCGGATTATTGGAGGATATCTTATTGCCATTGTTTTTTGTCGTTTATTAAATTACTTTATTTTAACTTAAAAAAAATTGTTCTTTTCCAACGAGTATTTTGATAAATTTTCAAAACAAATTTTAATGCTAATCTAATTAACACCTTAGTAGTTCAAATAAGATGTGCATGTCTCTTTAATTACATTTTTTTCATTATTACATATAAATTGAATTTTTGAATTTTTTAACATATTTATTTTTTCTCTCGCCTTCGATTTTTTATATCCCACATCACTTGGGGTAAGTGGTACATGGTACAAGGGTACATTAAGTTGATCCGAATGTTTGCAACTACTGAAAGGACTTGAGATAGACTGAACTTTCGATTTCAGATCATTGCAGAATCACTCTCTAAATTGCTTCTAAGCTTATCCGTCTGTCATGCTTGCGTGTGATCAACCTACAGGCTATAGTTTTTCAGATATTTCAGATAGATCATATCCACTATAAAGCCGTATTTTGAAAAGTCGTTATATGAATAACTATATTAAACGAAGTGATGTGGGGTATTTAAGGGCTGGGATATTTTAATGGTTCTATTTTTTTTTTTTTATTTTTTAGGCAACAATTTCGGTTATCATGTATTAACTGCTAGTTAAATCATTTAATTACAAAAACGGCAAACACCTATTTGATCCTATTGCCACTATGTAAATTTTTACCCTCTTATAAAATGGCAAAAAAAAAAAAAATGTTTTCATGTTTAACTATGCACATAATATGCACAACTGATTGCTGCTTCTGATGGTTATTTCCAAAATTTTCAAACAATTACGCTACATATTAATTCTCTCGAAATCGTATGTAATTCAAGTTCGCTTAGCCCTTTATTGTGGCATTGGCATGATATACGATTAAATTCATTAAATATTCGAGCATTTCTCTAAGCGATTAACTAATTTGGTGTAGAATTGTCACAAGAGGTAAGAATACGTTCCCATGTAAAAATACTGCAAACCGCATCAAAACTTGATTGTAATTGAGAGATTGTGAGATCACAAAATATCTAATATAAAGTGAAGTGAAGTGCTATTAACTAAAGCATTAATGAAAAATAACAAAATTGAAAACAGTACAAAATTTAAGTATAAGTAAGTAAATATTAAGACATAAATTTGATCAATGAGCCGCAAGTCGGTCAAAATGATATGACGATTTGATAAATCCAAGAGAATGTCCTGAAATTATAGGCTTCCGCAGAGGTTCCGAAGAGGTTTTATCGCATTCTTGAACATATCCATTGAGAATCCGATTATCACATATATAAAGGCTTACAATTATATATATGTATAAGTATAACGTTTATGCAATAGATTCTTAAATCAAACCTTTTATTGTTATTTAGCATAAGATTTGTATAATTAGGTGTAACTTGTATTACAGAAGATATGTTGGACAATGTGTAATAACCCAAAAATGACACATTATTTTCATGTAACGGCATACTTTTCACGGAAGGTCGCATATTGGAAGATGCCCAAATTATCATATGACGTGATCTAAATTTTCTAACTTAAATTACTTGCTGAAAATTTTATTATTTTTCAGTTTCCGTCATAAAAAGCTAGAAATTAGATATTCTCTCCTTACAAGGGCTTGCTTTTCATGGTAACGGGTATGTATGTTATGGTCTAAAAAATACACCTGTATGACTAAAATTTTTCTCATAAAATACTTACAAAATTAAATCTTTTTCTGAGGAACTTACTGTTCATGAGAAATCTTATATGGAGTGGGCTCCAAGGAATAGGATCATGTGGTTCAGTAATTTTTATGTCAACTACCTAAAATGAACAAATTTTCATCATAAAACACGAACAATTAGGCTTTTTGGAATTTCCAAACATCTTCTTACATTTCCTCAGAATCCTTATTTGCGGTGGTATCCAAAAAATAGGCGTATGTGATCCAAATTCGATAAGATTAATATATATATCAATCTTCTATTATTCAGATTCACTTTTCGCAGGAGAGACGAATTAAAAAATTTCTCGCGCACATCCACATTTTTCACACTAATTTTGGAATGTCGAAATACTTAGCAATTTTTATCAAGAGATTTTGAAAACTGCAGTTATTTTCCAGAACTTTTCCAAATAAGGCATTATATGGGGAGCCGTCGAAAAGTTGGTCCAATCCGAACTATTTTTATTAGCGTACGCCCTTGGGGCGAAGCATATCAATGTATCAAATTTCTTCAAAATATCTCAAAAATGGAGACCTGCAGGTCGAACTGGGCAGACAAACTTAGGACGGTGAATATATCTTAATCCCTTCTTAAAATCACACACATGCACACGAACTTTATAGGCCAGAATTATGAAGAGATAACATGTTAACTCGTACGGTGGAGGTAAAAGAGTCCAGCGATTACAGAGTAAAATCTTTTTTTTTATCAATTCTAGTCGACACAACAAGTGTGGAAGTTACTATTATAGCCAAAAGTGTGCTAACAAATCACATCATATACAATTTTGAAGTTCTTAGCAATGAATTTGAAAACGGTGCAATATCAAGTAAAATAGTATCGGACTCTGAGCAAAGATTCTTTAAAAAATATTTAATGATATAACAGAGATTTTGATATAAAAAACAAAAAATTCTTATAGGAGCTAAAAGACAACATTCGCTCTGCATGAGGAAACGTAAATAGTTTAATGTATCTTAAAAATGGAGAGCAGTTTACTAAAGCAAACCATCCAATCAAGTATCTACAAAACGGCGTCGTGGTGACAAATATGTTCCTTCATGCAAATGGTAATGAAAAACCTAAGTACTACGTGGAAGGCATACACGGAAGGCTTATGAAAAAGAAGATTGGCAGGAGCTTTAAAATTTTGATAAGTGAAAGTACGTCCAACGAAGCCATTGCTGTTTAGAACAGTTTGAAAAAACCGGACGCACAAAAAGCGCGGAAGCGGTAAGGCAATGCGAGCAAAACCTAACAATAAGCCAAACAATATTCCAAAAAAGTGGTCGCCAAAATCTTTACTAGATGAAAAGAAAAACAGATGACGCAATTTATCTGCTCGGCAGCAGAAGACTCGGCAAAATGCGTATTTGCCTACTAGCCCGTCATGTAGATGTGCAAAGAGTAGAGTGTATTACCTGGAAGAACCAGATTAGGCTAAATACTGATATTGTTTCATGAAAAGCATTATTAGACCGTACTGAGAAGAGAAGCCAAACGAACCTTTGGATAAATAAAAATTCGTTTTTTTTTTGCTATTAAATAATCGCTAATTAATCTTGCAAATCATTATGTAATAAAATTGTTTAGTATGTATATAATATGAGGATGAAAAAAAATGGTTCATTTTGTTCTATGGTATAAATTCGCTTTTAGGTTGTGGCTCTTTCAGAAATGGATATATTAAAAAGCAACAGGACAACTACTGAAAGGCCAAGGGAAAGATGTCGTGCAGCTTCCTCCTCCATAATTACGAGCTTCATTATAATAATTGGTTAACCATAGTATGTAAGTTCCAAAA
Organism: Glossina austeni; assembly: GCA_000688735.1. Classification (NCBI taxonomy): domain Eukaryota; kingdom Metazoa; phylum Arthropoda; class Insecta; order Diptera; family Glossinidae; genus Glossina; species Glossina austeni. Next base: position 1,956,091 of record KK502424.1, on the reverse strand, counting down.
ATTATGAAGAAGCTAATCATTACCAAAGCAATTCGATAATATTGTTTCATCTTTTTAAACCTGCAATTAAATATAAAACTCGAAATATAAATTAACCAGCAGCAGCGAAATTTATATAAATTTTTTTATCAGCTATGCTCACCAAATCATTTGGTTATGAACTGCGTTTATACGTGACTTATGATTGCAATCACAGCAACGTACATCGTTTAACAAATTCAGAAGATCAAATTTTTGCTTTTTTTTATAACGATAAAATATGTCACTTATATCGTCGGTAATTTTTTCTATAGTAGTCATGCTTTGAAATGAAAATTTATTAAAAAAATTTTTCTTTGGAATTTTAAAGTACAGAAAATTTTTTTGATTTATTAAACAAGAAACTTATTTCAAACACCTGACGCTCTTTGTTCAACTCAAATTGATTGAAATATTTCTAAAGTAAAGTTACTCGACGTTTTGTAGCTTGCACGTCGTTAACACCGATTTAACTGTCAATCAATTTTAAACATTTTGCTACTATTTTACAACGCTGTTTTGCTCATTTTAGTTTTTTTTATTTTTTTTATTTTTTACGGTTTTGTAACGCATTTTACACATTATTTTAAATTCACTTTCATTAAGCAAGTTGTTTAATGCAAAATTTCAATGAAAAGAGTACAAATTATCGTATTTTGGAAATGGAAAGCAGATAGAACCTAAACATTTTTGTTTATTGGCTTTTTATTGATTTAAGGTTCAACGGACATACAACAGAAACATGGAAATACAGAATTTAAAAGAGATTAATTCAATTAGCTTTTAATATAAATGTCTTTCATATTGTTGGTTGTGATTGCAGGATCTCTTTCAAATATTATTGATACTATAAATAATATAAACATAAAAAATTATAAATAAAATTATAAAAATTATTTCATTTCGTTTGACTGTCAAAGTTGTCTACCTATTTTTTGCAGTAGAGTGTTACATGTGATATCACTTTAAATCGGATAATTTAATATGAAATATACGTGAGAGAGTATTCATTGATTTATTATGTCTAACTGTAAAATAACAGTAGCTGAAGCTGCTTAGATTATGCAAATTAACCAATTATTGCTATGGTAAGGATTTCTGATGTGCTCGTGGCAACACTGTTTATAGTAACTATTTTCGTACTTTTTTTTGCACAAGAAAACTGAAATATATGTGTGTTTAGCAGTCGTGAAAAAAAAGTTATAAATTTCTTATATTAATTTGAGTTAGAATTCTCTTAATATTGATAATCAATTGATAAAACCAATTGAATTTTCATTAATTTGAAAATAGGAAAGAAGAAAATATTTTCTTAAGCTGGTGTAACAACTAAGATTGGCTAGTTGAATAAATATAACGCAACTTTTTCGCAGTCGAATTGTCCAACAAAAACGGAGAAAGGGGAAAGTAAAAAAAAAAAAGCATTAGACGAAACATACGGCGACGACTATAACGTCCAGAATTCGCTCAGAAGAAGAAAAACTTTTTTTTTTTATTGTTATATTTTCTGTGTGTGCAAAAAGACGTGTTTGTGAAGCCACATCGCTTACATCGTTATCGTTGGTTTCTTTGTGTGGAAAAGGTGTTTATAAGGAAAAATAATTGTTAAGCAGCACAAAATGAATCCAAAACAACGTTAACCGACCTATGAAATTGGCTAATCATGAGACAGAATTGTTAAGCATAGAAAACACTGAGAATATAAAGAACCAATCCAAGGAAATGTGAACTTGAAAAGGTCTTTATATAGAAGAGCAGCTTCAGTTGAAATAAAAAAAAACATCGACTATACTTCTGAAAAGAAATTGAGACGAAAAGCAAAGGCACTAAAGATTTGCTATATGAAAACTATTTTCTCAAACAAAGGTAATTAAAAATGCCCCCAGTAAATTAACAAAATGTCTGGTATTTTATTAGAAGGAAAGGTAGAGAAAAAGCAAATAGTTAATTTGCGGACAGACGCCGCCATTTTTCATCTGCATATCGACGAGCGTTCAATTTTTTTCATGCCTAATTGTATTTTTTTTTTTTTTTTTTTTTTTTTTTTTAAAATATAAATTCGCCGCGTGTGAAAGAAACAGCTGTTACTTGTCGTTTTACAGAAATATTCAGTGGCGGAAAAGAGACGACAAGTATGTATTCACAAATAACAGACGATTTGTTGATTTTTAGGGTTTTTCTTTGTTGACATCTTCGCAGCTTTCGGTTCTTACTTCATGTGCTCCTTGTTGTATGTATACATGTTTGTATGTGCTTAAAATATTTTTTTTTTATGTGTTTCATGCCTTCAAAAATCAGCTGAGTATTTCTTATTTTAATGTTATTAAAAATTTCCTAATATTTTCTTTTTTAAATGTATTCTTAAGCGCTTTCGCTTTGTTGCTGAGATAGGTTTGTAGGTTGCGGATGTAGTGACACTAATCGATCATTATTTAACTTGATAAAGGGGCTTTGGCTAGTATTGATTTTTTTTTCACGAATTTAAATTACTTTCCTCTATAATACAACAAAATACCCAAGGCACTGTATTTAATATTGTGTGTGCATATGTTTAAATCCCAAAGCAATGCAACCCTGCCATAAACCTGTTAACAGCTGTTTTTCACGTTTATTTAATTTATTTTCTTAAAATAGTCGTTAAGACAACAGCTGTTACTATGGTTGTCAAGATTTCTTGCATCGAAATTTATGATTTTTAGAAAAGGAACGTAAATTAATAGAGTTTGAATAGCGTTGATATGTTAACTATATTCTTTACGTTTTCTTTTATCCGTCCAACCATCGTTAGCCTTCATAACCTACAACGCTTTTTTTTGTTAGTGTGGCTCATGAAGCTACGATGCTGGGCAACTATGGTATATGATAAAAAAATAAAAGATTCAAATTGTATTGCATACGTTACAGACGGGATGAATTTTTAAATGGTTTGAAATTTGAATATCAAAGAAAATTTCTTTGCTTTACTTTATAACAGCTTTCCATGTGACATGTATAAACAATGGTTTGAAAACTGATGTCTCAATGATGACATCAGCTCTGGAAATCTTATCATTAGCCTTAATATTTGTAGTTAAATATCATCATGAAAATGAGTTTGTTTTTGGGTCTATATCAGCTTTAGTAGTATCCTAAGCTGTGAAGTAATCACACACTTTTTCTTGATACAAATCGTTTAAACCATTATTCTTGCCCTCCCACTTTCGATTTTAGACTGTCAAACAGAATGGTTGTTGGTTCACATCACAGCCGTCGTAGTGAAACTGCTAGTAAATACGCGAATTCCTCAACGGCTGCCACTGCCACTATCCCAAATACTGCATTGAGTGGTGTCACTGCCAAAACTACTACACTTACACACTCAATGTCCTCAGCATCGAACTCAATCAATGGCCTCTACGCGAATGGCAACACCAACGGCTACCATTTACCACTTAGTGGTATCAATGGTTCCACAAATAGTATTGTATCCCGCTTGTCTCAGTCTACGGGGATGACACCGAAAGAGTTGTCCGAAAATGATGATTTGGCCACATCGCTTATACTCGATCCCCATTTGGGTTTTCAAACGCACAAAATGAACATACGCTATCGTCCGCTTAAGGTTGATACTGCACAACTTAAAGCCATCGTGGACGAGTTTATATGCACGCAAAACTATGAGGTGGCCGTTAAGAAAATCTTTAGCGGTCCTTGGTTGCCAAGAAGTTTTAAGAACAAAAATAAAATTTCCATTAAAAGACTGCATGATCATGTAAGTGGAAAATTTGTCGACTGGGTAATAAACTTGAACTTCTTCAATAAAAGTTGTCTTTCTTTCCTTTTCAGATAATACGCTATTTGCGAGTTTTTGATAAGGATAGTGGGTTTGTTATTGAAGCCTGCTACCGTTATTCTTTGGAAGGCCAGAAGGGGGCAAAAATCTGTGCCACAAAAAGATGGTCGAAAAATGATAAAATTGAGTGTTTGGTAGGCTGCATAGCCGAATTATCGGAAGCAGAGGAGGCGGCTCTTTTGCATGCCGGCAAAAACGATTTCTCCGTTATGTACAGCTGCCGTAAGAATTGTGCTCAATTGTGGTTAGGTCCGGCCGCATACATCAATCACGATTGTCGGGCCAACTGCAAATTTGTTGCTACTGGTCGTGACACAGCTTGCGTTAAGGTTTTACGCGATATTGAAGTGGGTGAAGAGATTACCTGCTTTTACGGCGAGGACTTCTTTGGTGATGGTAATTGCTACTGTGAATGCGAAACTTGCGAAAGACGCGGTACAGGTGCTTTTGCTGGTAAGCGGGGTAGTGGCCAAGTGGGTATGGATTCGTCGTTAGCTTTAGGACTGGGTGGTGCCTGTTTAATGGGCGAGGCCAGTGCCAGTAGTGGCTACCGTTTAAGAGAAACTGATAACCGCATCAATCGCATCAAGAGTCGAGCCAATTCAATTAACTCTACAAATACAGATCTCGCTAATGGTTGTTCAGGCGACACTAGCCACGTTGCAGTGAATGGAGGTATGCAGCAGTTGAATCATAGTAATAATTTCAACAATACTCAGCATAACAATGGTAAGAAAGTCGAAGCTCACTTGAGTAGTGGTGGCTTCTTAAATGGGGAGGGTATGAAAAAGTCAGCCGCTGTCGTTGTAACTCCGCTGACAATGCAGGAATTGAGACAAAAAGGCATGACGAAATATGATGCCGAAATGATTATGGCGAATGCTATGCAGCAACAACATCAACAACAACATCACCATCATCATTACCATTTGCATTCTCATCAACAACAAGCAACGAGTCAACCCGAGAGTTTACCTATCGCAGGATCGCAATTAAAATTAGAAGAATCACAATCACGTACTCACAGAGAATCTCTAAGGAAATCGGCTCGTGTCAACAGTACTAGCAGTACCATTTCTTCGGGGTCTGTGGATGACTTTGTTGCCATAGCAAATGTAAGAGGACAGACGACAAAACCTAACCTAGTCGAGGTGCCTAAAGCAGGGGCTTTGGCTACAAACAACGGAGCACGTAGAGCTTTACGACGTTCAGCTCACACTAAAGGGAATAATGCAGAAACCGTAAGAAATGCATTGACGACAAAGCCTACAACGCGTCACACACGTTCCACGAGCGCCGCTTTAGCTATGAAAGGCGAAACAGCAGGAACAATCGCTTCTTCCTTTGCTAGTGAAGAAAATTTCGTTGTTATTCCAGCATTGGGAACGCAACAAAGCGGACAGGATACTCTAAGCGATGAGCTGTTATACGAACAGAATCCTCCAGGTGAGAATCTTTCGCATAATCACAAAACGATCAGGTCTCTAACAGGTAGTGAAGCGTCCACAACACGTATACTAAGACACCATCATATGACGGCGTCCGAAGAAATTAATAAAAACAGCGTGAATTGTCACCACAGTAAATTTTACAATAGTTGTAGTATTAAGCAACAGCTGCCGACAGCAACCACAACCGCAGCCGCAGCATCATCAGTTATATTTAACAATATCAGAACACATCATCATCATAAACGCAAAATAAGTGAAGTTTTAGTAGTTGAAGATGAAACGCATCCAAAAAAGAAACAAAATTTTGTAGACGAATTCGTGGAAGGCGACAGGGAAGTAGGAGACGGTTATAGATGTACTAATAGCATTAGTGTTAGTTATGGTAATAACGACAACGTTGATGATTACGAGAAGGCAGGCGGTAGATATTTAAATACTTTTAGACTGAACAATAGTCCTGGATATAAAAAGAATTTAATGAACTCCTTTGAAGAAGTGGCCAAAGTAAATTCCAAAGCTAGACATTCCGACTATATGGATGTACAGCAGCAGCAGCATTCGAGACTCAAGCGCAATGGAGGGAGAAAGAACAGTCCCAGTGACGACGCTAAAATTCTTCTTCTAGGCGGTAGTTCTGCCGGTAGTGGTGGTAGTGGTAGCGGTAGCAGTATATCGTTAGGAAAACGCCATTTCGGTTGCAATGATAGTAACAGTAGTAACAGCTGGAATAGTTTGATTGAAAAAACTTACACTGATAACGATGCTTTCAAAGCAGAACCTTTGTTGAAAACGCCTGAAAGACGTCTCAAGCTTACTTTGCGGATGAAACGTTCACCAATTTTAGATGAGGTTATTGAATCAGGCACTAGCCTAAGCGACGAAAGCAGCAGTTTTACTGGTACTTCTATTTGTAGCAGGGGCTCATCGCATTCGGAAACAGTTGAATATGAAATTTTACGTATGGAAGGTATTACTGAAAACGGTAATGAATGTGAAGATCAAGAAGGAATGCCACTGAAACGCAAAAAGCGCCATAAGTCAAAGGAAAGAAACCATCGCCATCATCGTCATCGCAGGCATCATAGACATAATTTAAGTAACGATTTACATGAAATTATACATGAAGATGGAAAAGAAGATAAGGAGGAGATCCAACATGAAGCCAAAGAAACGAAATCATCTAGATCGCCACCATCTGCATCGATAAATTTACCTGTTACCTCTTTAACTCCACAAAAAAAACGTTTACGTTTAATATTTGGTAATGAAACGCATACCATAGACATTCCACCACAAACTGCCGCCAATACTAATGACGAAACGAATGCCGATGATAGTCTGCTAAATGATTCGACTTCATCTACCTCACTGCAAACGCCCTCGAATACCACCACAAAGAACAGTACCACTCAACATCCTGCAAAAGTAATAAATAATAGCTCCGACACTTCGTCTACCTCATTGGTAAATCTATCATTGACTCCCTCTACTGAAGCTTCCGCTTCAAAATGTTCACCTTTGTCTACAGCATCGAATCCTTCATTTACATCAGACTATAGTGGTATTGAAAGTAGCGGTGTTAATGCGGGTCTTTTTTCGCTGGACGAACCATTAAAAGAACCGCTTAATTTAACAACTTCCTCCGGTAGTGCGATCCTGCATAAAACTCCTTCAAGTATATTCAAAAATCACACAGCTCGATCATCTCATTTGCCTTTAACATCCTTTGGCTCTAATCATACACAAAATAATGCAATTTGCGCAGCCAATATTACCGGTGCTGCTGCTACGACTGCTGCTGTTACAACTACTCAAAGCACCATAACAGCAGCAGCAGCAACAGCTTCAATATTTCTTTCACAAGCCATACCCAAGCATACTTTTGGGTCATGTGCTCTCATTGCACCAACATTTGCTCGCAATTTGTTGGTTTCGTCCAATCCCTCGACACCGGGCACTTCTCCTCTGCGTAGCTCTATACCCCAAAATTCTAGTTATAACGGCAGTAACAACGGTATAACCGTTAACAGTCTAAGTAACTGCAATTTACCTTTAAGTCTCACGACCACTTTAACATCAACATCAACATCAACAATATCAACAGCAACAACAACAATAACACCATCCACAACATCAGCGACAACATCGGCAGCAGCAGTAATAACTTTAAAAAAATCGAACGATCTTTTAACACATTGACCGGCATTACAATTACTACCGTTATATGTATAAAGTTTTCTGTGTGCAACAATTTCTGGTATATAAAGAGATTGAAAAACGAAGTCATAAAAAAACGATATATCCGCCCTTTTGAACTTACAAAAAGAAAAAAAGAAAAAGAAAAAAAAAAAAAAAAAAAAAGAAAAGAAAGAAAAGAAATGAAAAGAAAAGAGATTTTTCATTTTTCTTTCAACATAGTATATTAAATTATTAACTGCCTGCTGGATACTATATACACATACATATTATATATATATATATATATATATATATATATATATATATATATATATATATATATATATGTATATATGTATATATGTATAGATATATATACGCTAGCATAACAAAAACAAAGTTGTGCTAATACGAAAATTAAACAGTATATTTTGTTCATTGTACGTACATGCAGTTATATGTACATACATAAGTTAGGTTTTAAGATTATAGGAAAAATGTTGCCTTTTTTCCCCCTGCTCTTCCTTTTTGATTTTCTGTTTGTTAGAGTCGAAATTATATTAGCCATAAACTGTGACCAGATGACTTAACATGATTTAACAAAAAAAAACTAAAAACCTTTTTTTTCGCTAAGACATCTGAAAATTGTCATACGTATATATACGCACATGCATGCACCTAAATACATAAAACGTATATGCACACGGAGTTATTTTAAATTTAATTTATTAAACACATTGTTATGTTTGTCAGCTGTTTCAATTGAGCGTTTTAAGCGGCCGTGGGTTGCTTTAAACATAGTTGAATATTTTTTATATTTTTGTTTGTGAAATTTCGTTGAATTTTTGTCGGATGTTTATAAGCGCCCTCTATCCACCTTGTTACGTTAGCGATTCTTTTTATTTATTTATTTTTTTCAATTTTTATTACAATCAAACTAATTTTGTATCTTAATAGGTTACCGAACCATCGTTACGGATTTATTAATATTAAAGATATATGAAAGAAATTATTCGTTCATATCTGATCCCTTGTATGCCACAACTGTTACCAAAGAAAGAAATTTATCAAGACATCATTTGAATATCGAAACAACCAGAAATTTGAGAAAGTTGACGGCTTTCATATGGCGAATACGGATCATAAAAGTTATCCTAGTACGTTAATATTTAATTTTTATTGGATTTGATTTAACTGCATCGAGAGCTCGTCCCAACGCCCTAAAAGAATCCCTATACCTGACACAAAATAATGAAATCAAGTAATCTAATCGCTATTTCAATCGTGTTCAATTATCATCAATAAAAAAAAAACTCAATTTTTTTTTTATTCTGAGTGCTTCTTACAAATTAAAACAAAAAAAAAAAAAAATTTTTTTAAATTTATTTAAAACAAAAAAATTTATATATACTTATACACTTTCTGCACGAGTTTTCAGTTACGTCCATTTGACTATCAAAAATGTTTTTTTTTTTTTCTTTTTTTAATCAATTTTCTTTCGCGCTTATATGATCAACCTCGATTTTAACTTAAGAAAGTACAAAAACAAAAGAAAGTGTTATGTACGTTGAGTCAAATTTTTTAATGTCTCTTTGCAGTCTTTGCAAAGGGGATCGAAAGGATTTGTCTATATGTCATATATACATCGAATTGAATCAAATCGAGTGAAATTGTTAGACTAGGAAAATGTACCAGGTTTTTGTTTTCAACTCCATTCTGAAGCATAATTTAAGTTTATGGAAAGCAGGTCAACAGATATGGTTACATAAACTATTCGTATTCATGCTGGTCAAGAGTATATACACTTTATGGGTAGGTGTTCGTTGCGTATTGCAAAAGGTGGAATCAAGGCATAATTTTGAGAATTTCTTCAATTTCATATAAATAAATATGAAGTCGAAAAAACAAATTTTGAACTCAATTCGAAACACTATCTACGCTAATAATTTATTGTTTGCTTAGCAAATCTACATAGCCACGTATATGTTCCTGCATCGATGCATTCATGATGCATTCAATACAACTTTCAATATTTACGTTCTCTGCTTAATGAAGCAGCGCCTTTTTTTTTTTAATTCAAATCAAATAAATGTATTTCGAAACAAACAAAAATTACAAAAAAAAAAAATTAAAATAAATGAAACAAGCAAGAACACTGTAGTGGAGCACGGCCCACCACTAAATACCCTAAGCCATATCGTGACTTGTCAAAATAGGGCGTTATATACGAAGTGATCGAAAAAGTGCTCAGTGGCCGAATCATTTTCAATAGCGTCTGTCTTTGGGCCAAAACACACCACTGTACCAAATTTCATCAAAATATCTTAAAAATTGTAACCCGTAGGTTGTATACAAGAATGCAAGACGGACAGAGAAGCTTAGATGGATTCACACAACGAATCTGAATCGATCGCTATAATAAATGCGCGGGGGCTATCTCAACTTCTTCTGGGCTACAAACTTAATATAGCATTGTATCACAACTGGTGTAGGGTATAAAAAGATCGAATCGATGATAAATCTCTTTATAAAATTTCTAAAACATATTTCTGGGTGTATTGGAAAATGAGTAATGAGATTAGTATATTTGTTATTGTCATTGGTATTGACTTTTTGGTTTCAATTTCTCAGATGCGGTTCGCTGTTCAGGTAGTTCCGCTAATTAATAAATATTAATTATTTTTATATCTATCGCCGAAGGCTAAGGTATATATTCATTTTGTCAAGACGTTTGCAACGCCCAGAAGGAAGCATCAGAGACCCCACAAGGTATATATATTTTTGATCAGCATCAAATTCTGAATCGATTTAAGCATTTTCATCGGTCTATTTGTCCGTCTGTGTAATATCTGTTGTAAACCTTCTCTTGGCTACAAAAGCTATCGACTTAAAATTTGCAGAAACAATGAAAGTTCTTGCACGCAAGTTGATATTGCAAATGGGCCAAATCGGTTGAAGGGCATGCCTACAACATCACGCAAACCGAGAACACCTGTTTTTAAAAGGAATTCAAAATTGGTTTTTTGCTCATTACTCGCAAACTACAAAAGATAAGTGTACAGGACTTTGAGCATATATGATATGGGCGATGCTGTAGTGCCTATACAAATTGAAAAAATTGACCATCCCTACCCAATATTATAGCGTATCAAAATGTATTATTTTTTTTTCAATATCTTTACAAGGCGCAGGAGCGAGCTTTAAAAACCCCATAAGATAAATAAATTCTTGGCCAGTTTCAAATTTGGAGCGCATCTAAATATGTTCGTCCGTCCACCTGTCTATTTATCTGTCTGCGCAACTGAATTGGAAGAGAGTTTGCTCAAAAGAATTTGGAAGTGACTTAAACTTTTCCAAGGACGCGCCTACGACGCCCACACTGTTGTCATTACTTCTTAAGTAATGTTGATCATGTTTTTTATAAAAGTTCTTGAAAAGGTGATGAATGAAGAGATGTTCTAATGGTAGAGTTTCTCTCCTAATTTCCTTTCGAGTAATTGCAAATCAAAGAAATTTCTTATCCTCACCTTTGCAAAAAACTTGAAATTTGAAAAAAATTGTTTGTGTTCCACTACCCTATAGGTCGAGGGAAGTGTTTTCTCGAGGAAACCAATCATTAATGAAATATGAAGAAAACAAGCCACTATATGTGCTCCATTGCTGTTATTTCTAAAGTGTCTTCCTTAGGATTAAACCCATTGATAAGTGAAGATTCATTTACTTGTCTCTCTCTGTTGCAAAATCGAAATCTGTTTGGCCCTTGACTCGTATACTTGTCGAGGGACAGCGTATGTGTAATATGAGGTTAGTTTGTTACAAATTTTGATGAGAAAATCCGACAAGAACTGGTGGATGGACTATGACACATATATATTCGTCATATACAGTTAAAGCAGATCGGTTTACGGTTCTGATTATTGAGCAAACTCGACATCGAGCTTGTATTTTGGGTTGACGCTACTCGATATTATTGTTACCAATTGGATCAAAAATATGTTTCCCATTGCAACTGCAACGAACGAGAAGCTCATCTCGATACGAAGGCAATCGCGTATCATCAACCCATAATGAGCTCCTATCGTTTTCCTCTTTCGTTTCGTATGATAGCTCGATAATGAGAATCGTTAACCGGTCCTTAGTTGAGTTTGAGCTTAAAGGAAAGCTTATTATCTTTGGGAAAAGATAATTTCAAATTTTGAGGCGGAGTGCATGCTGAAAAATAATTTGTTTTTTGTTTTGTGCGTGCTGGGTGGCATCTATTAAAGCATTCGCGTAAGATTTTGGTAAGACATTCTATTTAATTGGAAATCGTTTTTACTGAATTGTTCAATTTCAATGTCTTGGAGTGTTTGGATACTATATTGCTAATATGATTTTGAACTATATAAGGTCATTAAATTTAAATCACTTACGCATACCTTTAAAAGTAATTGTTAATCAATCGATTAATATTTTTAAACAAAAAAAGTAAAATTTTCTATAAATTAAGAAAATTTAATAAATTTAAAAGTCATAATACCAAGGCCGACAATGGGAGATTTTGTAGCTTATAAGATTTGCACATTTTCATAAAGATAATTGGAAATGCAAGAAGGTGGGCGTGTCAGCGTCAGAATCGATTGACCGATCGGAACATGTTTATTTTCTTTTTGTTATATTTTAGTTCTATTGGGGGCGAGTCTGGGGCGCGATTCCATATGAAACTAAAAACAGTTTCATATTTCTATATATATCAATCTCTTTGTCCCGGACGCATAGGACTAAATCGATTTAGAATTTTGCGCTAATCAAGCATATAATATAATACTCTAAGATCCGTTTAATGCGTACTTCTACATTTTACAAAGTTTAGGTTAAGTGCTGGGTATACAAAAATAAGTGTTTTTAGGGAACCTGTTGTGTGTGTATTTTTTCTCAAACCTATCCTTTGTCTCATTTTTTTTTTTTTTTTTTTTTGCTTGGATTGTATACATGTATTAAAATAGGCGGATATAATTACAATTTTTCGAAATAATTCCCTTTTTTTTTGAA
>KK502424.1:1925042-1943551 GCA_000688735.1 Glossina austeni | reverse complement strand
TATTATATATATATATATATTATATTATATATATATATATATATATTTATATTATATATATATATATATTATATTATATATATATATATATATATATTTATATTATATATATATATATTTATATATATATATATATATTTCAGTGCTACTGCATTTTTGTAAAACAAGAGTTTAGAATAATTTCATAATTGTAAATATAATTACTTTTAATTTTTATTTTTATTTTTACTTTTCTTCTTTTTTTTTTTCTTATTTTCGACAATTTTGCAGATGGAAATTTTAAACTTAAACACTGTAGACAAAGATTATACAGCAATAACAATATAAATAATAATAACGATAATGATGATGATGATGAATATTGTAATAATAGTTTAACAGAGATTTATAGAAACTACAATTACAACCACAAAAAAAAGCAACAGTAATAATGGTAATTACCATATAAATGTTAAGAAATGAACAGCCGTATTCTGAGCCGCAAGCCGTCATAAGGTATCTTTTTTTTATGGTTATGGTTTTCGCGACAAATTTGATAGTGGAGTTCACAAAAATTATAGGCAAAACAAAAAAATGTGACGACCGGTCACAATGTCAGAATCCGGCTGTAAAAATCGAAATCAATCGAACTCATATGATGTACAGTTGTAAGTAAGACACAAAAAAAAAAATAAGCAAAAAAAGAAGAAAAAAAGAAAAAAAATTAGAAAAGAAATTATAAAAATTGTTTAATAATCATTTATATATGTAAAAAGTAAAAATAATAATAACTAATAATTATAAAAAATGCCAGCACTTTAAGAAATTATTATAATTAATAATTATAATTGAATAAAATAAAAATAAAAAACAAAAAAATCTTCCATACATGACCTTTTTCCTCTGCAATTATTTAATAAGTATAAAAAGATCCAATTACGTTTTATACGATGAACTTTGTTATTGCTTTTTATTTAAATTAATTAATTTTTTATTTTAAGCGTCTTTCTTTTTCTATTGCAAAAAAAATTTATTATGCGTATATATGCATGAATTTTATTTATACAAATTTTTGTAGAATTATTTAGTAGTTCTTTTTGTTTATATTATTGTGTGTGTAGAAAATGTAAAAGAAATATATATTAATATGATTTTTTTTTTTGATATTTATTTTATTTTTAATCGAAAATAATTTTCAATGAATCGATATAATACGCGATGCTATAAGCGAGCAGCCATTTTGTAAACGCAAATTGCATTTGTTTCTCGGTCATTGCCACTCCCTTGTTTCGATCAAAAATGTCTGCAATTGCATTGGAATAGTTTAATGAACTAGTTTTGACAGTGTCGTGCAAAACGTGAATGCATTGCATTTGTAAGCACAAAATTCTACATTTTCACTTCCAAAGGTATATTTGATTTACGCACTTTGTATCTCGTTGCTATCTATCACACGAAACATACGACGTATTAACGCGTGTTCATCTTTTTTTTGAAGGTGCATTTCATTTTTGCCTTATCGGGAATTTTGATAATAAGTTTTATTAATTTTCGAATTTTCTTTATAGTAAAGCTAATCCATAATTAAATGTTGAATTTTTCAATTAATTAGAATGTCGGTCGATGATATCTGCTCCAAATATCTGAAAATGTTAAGAGCTTGCATATATATTGACCAGCGACTTCTATAGGTAAAAATCATGAAAACGGCTGAATTCGATGGTTTTGACCTCCGTCTACATAAAAGAACAGTTATCTATTTACTATTATCAAACTAATAGCATTTTCGACCTACGTAGCGTTTGTTGTTTAATTTAAAGAAATCTGCCGCCGAAGCCCACCAGACACGTTCAGAAGCATATGGTAACGGTGCTCCATCATATCCCAATACTTAATTTTGGTTTCAGCCATTGATGAAACATGAAAGTGATTTTGATTTTGATGTCAATGACAAAAAACGGTCTGGAGGAACAAAAAAGCCAGAAACGAATGAATTGCAAGACTTATTGGACGAAAACTCAGCACAAGCTCTCAAAGAACTTCCGATTAGCTTAGCAGTTGATGAACAAACTTTTTCTCGACATCTACATGCGATGGGGAAGATCCAAAAGGAGGAAAAACGGCAAATTTACTGAAAATGCCATTTTGATCACTTGTTGAAAGAGTTGCCCAGAAATTGTCAGTTCACCGTCTTACCAGAAATATGGTAAAATGTTGTACAAAATGATGGAAAAGTTTTGGTTAATATATATTGCACCAATTTTTGTCAATAGGTGCCTTTTTCAAGTGTAAAAATGACCAACATACATGCAAGCATCTAAAAAAATGATACCCACACAAAATACAAAAACAAAAAAAATTGAAGATTTTCCCCAATTTTCAAACTGTTTTGCAAACTTGTAGACTGCTCTCTTCATTTTTGCAAATGAGAGAGTGTTTACTACAAATACTATGTAGCCGAGCACTCGGAAATTCGCAGTTGCACTCCGAATTTGGAACTGGCCATGAATTTATATACTTTATAAGACTTTTGAAGTTGGCTTATATGCGTTATAAAGTCTTTGGAGAAAAAAGTGAATTTTTATATATTATAATATTGCGAGGGTATTCTTTCCAATTTTCGTACAGGCACCAACCGCGTCATCATTCAAATTCCTGTACATTTATCATTTATGAATAATGAGTAAAAGACCAATTTTTAATTCCTTTTGAAAAGACAGATACGTGGTTCTGTAGGCGTGTCCTTCGACCGATTTGGCTCATTTTCGCCACCAACCTGCGTGCAAGACCTCTTTCTGTCAAATTTAACGCCGTTAGCTTAACTTTTACGACCAAAAAAATGTTTTCAACGATTTAGAATTTGATGCTGTACAAGAATATATATAGTTTGCGGGACCTTTGAAGTTTCCTTTCGGGCTTTGCAAACTTCTTGACAAAATGAATACATAAAAAAAAAAAAAAAAAAAAAAATTGCTACAAATCTTCCAAGTCTAGTAAAATTTTATGTCCCCAAAAAAAATAAGAAAGGACATCATGGCATAGTCGAGGGCTGTGAAAAAGACAGTTTTATTATCATCATCTAACCTAGAAATGTGGAAGAAACTTAGGCATGAGGCGCTAATCATTGTCTAATTCAAAGTATGCAGTTGTAAGTATAGTATAGTATCTGTAGTAAACATTCCCCAGTTCGCATAGTATAGTATGAAGATGTAGCTCTAGTTTCTTTACTTTCGGAATACAATTTCCTGACTTTTGTACATACACGTATAGATTTTATAGTGTATAAAATTTCTGATAACCACGACTTTACGCATTCATTATATCTAGCAAATATATGTAACATATAAAATATTTTTCCAGCTAAGCACATCTTAGCAGGTAGATCAAAATATGTTTTGTCGGGTTTGTAAACTTTTATATGAGAGTTTAGATTAATTCCATAATTAATCTTAAACGTTGTACTTTATAGTTCCCGGTAATAAATACTTTAGAATTATGAACCAAAGTAAAGTTCACTACATACCACATACAATTACAGGCAAATACAGGACATAGAAGCTGAAAGAGGAAACTCCTACACGCTATTTCAAATTTTAATTATTTTTACTGAATTTGTTGCTATCTACTATTTATTAGAAGGGAACGGGTGCTGAGTATAAGACAATATGTTCAGGAATAGAGAGACATTTTTCAATCATTAAAAAAAAAAAAGAAATGAAAATCTCATATTTGGTTAAAAATTTCTATTTTCAAACGTAAATTCAATCTTAATTTTTTTTGTATGGGTTTCTCTATTTTCCTTTGATAAACCTGTTTCGTTAAAGTTTTTCTTTAATACTTGACTTCCTTTAGAAAGTTTTGCTTTCTGAGTGAATGTAACGCCATTTAAATAGGATCATGTTTTACATTTGATGTACTTAGTATTTGAATTTAATTATGAAAGATGTGTAATTTTTCTTAGGAAAAAAAAAAAACAAAATATAAAACGAATGAAAAAAAAAAGAAGAAACATTCTTACAAGTACTATAATTACACAGCTTCCGTTTATTTACTAATGCCCGTACTTTTGGAAATCCCATTCTCTATTATCCAAGGGGCATACTTGACGTGTTTTCAACCAGCGGGAAATGCAATGGAAATGAAAAGCATGATTACAAACGCCCCAAGCGACAGTGCACTCTTCACTAGTAGCTGAAGCTTGATTAGCTTGACATTCTATGCATAAATCCATGATGTGGTTACGGCAAATAGCACAGTTGTCGACAACAATATCTACGAAGATACATATATATATATATATATATGAATCAGTTTTTAAGGTTATGTTTTGTTTTCTTTCAGGGAAATCAATGCATCGTTCACTTACCCCAAGCCCATAAAGCAACGGCATTCCACTGAAATTGTTTATAATAAATATGCAAAGTCATTGCTAATTATACAAGAAACTTATCTGTCAAAAAAATTGCGAAAATAAATGTAAATACCTTTTTCACTTCGAACCGTTTCTTCTCGCCTTTGCTGCTGGATGAGGGCATCTCAAATTCCTCTTCATCTACTTCCATTTTCTAAATAAATTAATCTTTCAATATATGAAACTGAACGACTTTTATTTGTTTAGATTTTAGCTTAATTTCCCAATTCCTTTGCTACGAAGAGTAAAGCTAGTGTTAACCGATTAATGATATTATATTATGAATGATATCGATAAGTGTTAGTGATAGCAAACACATCGCAGATACAGATGTTTTTTTCTTAGAAAATGGTCGACTTTTTTCTTTGATAATTAGGAAATAACACTAAACTAGTGTAAGCAGCTTAACTAAGCGAGGAAGATGGCAACAGATACATTCGAAGTATACCAGAAAAAATGCTGGGGGATGATTACATGCACGATAAGTGAACGATATCATTTTGGCATATAATATGTTACAGTTTTTCCTTCAGAGTATGGTATGTTATCAATTCCATGTTCTCGCTAATTAGTTTCTTTGTTATAAGAAACAAAAAAATAAATAAATTAAATATTTACTTATTGTACTTGCATTTCATTAATTTCTTGATTTCTTTTATAATTTAATTAAGGTTTCACTAAGGGCTTCCACGCAATGATGTGTTATTCCTATGAAATTTTACGAGACTTTGTGGAAATGGTCACATAATATGATTTTGCATATACACGCATAAAGAAAACAAAAAGAAGAAGAAACAAAAGTGGTTTATTTTAAATTGAAAAGTTATTTAATTAAATTATTTACGTTTATTTTGTACTAATTTCGATCTTTTTAGGTTACATGATATCTGATTTATAGTTTACCTATAGTTTTCACCTGACTTGTCCGGTTCATGGCGGAAGAGAGATTGTTGGGTTTAACTTAGAATTAAGCTTCTCCTGATTGGGATATGGTAAGATTACCAGAAGCAACCTTGATGGAAGTCCGGAGCAGGTGACTTTCACTATCGTCCACGTTGAGGGACTGACTATTTCCGCTTGTGTTTCTTCTGAACTCGCCGTCGCGCGAGAACGTAGTTTTTTTCTTTTTTGTTTTCCTCTCTAATGCGCAAGTCAGTAAAGAACTAAAGAATAAAATTTCATAACGAGTGAAACGATGCCCAATAAATAAATTTCTTGCGGGAGAGATACGTGTACCCCGGTGAGTTAGCCCCGGTACCAGAGTAGCGGCAGTGAGCGGCCTCGCCAGTTTATTATATTAAAGACCAATTCCAAATTACGGATTAATTAATAAAAGTAAAAGTCTTGGATGGAGTCAAAGTTGAAGCAAATTACTAAGATGAAAAATAGTTAAACAATATCTGATTTCCTAAATTTGGCGTATTTGGTAGAGTCTTTGATTGATAGAAATGCTGAATACGTCAGAATACCTCCATCACCCACAAGACAGGGCTCAGCAACAAGACGTTGCAACTTGTGAAATATTGTAAAAGGCATTCATTTATTTGTTAACACAAACACGTACCTTTAGAAGTATAAAACAAGTGGGGACATAACAGTCGGACTAAGGCGACTATTACACATTGTCTAACACCATTTTTATTTTTGTCATGGAACACAAAAACTATACCATGTTTTCGTATGATTTTACTGCCATGGAATTGTATATTAAAAATTAGATCTCTTTGCAAATAAAGGCTTACTTTTCATAAGAATAATTAGGTTCAAAAATTGTGATACGTATTCAAAATTATGCATAGTTAATTTTTATATTAAATTACTATTATGGACGCAAATCTTCATATAGCGGTAGCATCCAAAAATATGCGTGGGTGCTCCAAATTTGGTAAAGTGATTTTTTTTTATTTTAAATTACTATTAAGGGTTAAGTTTCATCATAAAATATTACAATTTAGACTTTCCTGCCTTACAAAAGAATGAATTTTTGTAAAAATCCATATATAGTGTACGATCCAAAAAATAGGGCGAGATGGTAAAAATTTGGTACACTTAATTTTGTTAATTACTATTATGATTTGATTTTCATTATGAAGTATTAAAAATTAAATCTTTTTGTCATATGAACTTCAGTTTCCGCTATATGAGAGGGGATTCAAAAAATTGCCCCACCCTGTTGCAAGCTTTTATACAAATTCAGAATGACGAAATACTATTACTTAGCCACTTTTGTCGAGAAATTTTGAAAATCACAATTTTTTCCATATAGCGACATTTGAATAATGGGCTTCATTATGATGTGGCCGAAAAAGTGGACCGATCCAAATCATTTTCAACAGCGTTCGTCGTTAGGTCAAAATACATCAGCGTATTAAATTTCATCAAAATATCTCAAATATCAGGCGGCCTGCAGCCCGAACACGCGGATACATGGACCGGTGTAAGATGGACAGGCGGACCGACAGGCTTAGATCGATTTAGAAAATGATCGGTATAATGGAAAATCTTAAGTCTTTCTGCGTGTTATATACGTCCGCACAAACTTAATATGCCCTGTACGGTGTGGGGTACAAAAACAGATACCGATCTTGGGAAACAAACCGCAGGTATGTGTTTGCCATCCATTGCATTTAAATCCATTCTTCAAGAAAAAGTTTACATTTAGTTGAAATGGACGATAGGATTGAATTTTTATGAAATTGGATTTTCGAGAAATTCGTATAAGAAATCAAAATCTCTCGCTTATGTCTCCACAGTTTCTTGAAATTTTTAAAATTTGCAGATACCTTTGCATAAATGTGTTTATTTTTTCTTATAAAATAATGCGGTAGCGCGGTGTTCGATTGTTTTCCCGCTTGAGTCTTATTAACATAAAAAAAGGGAATAGCGTATTATTGTGTTTAAGACGCAAGTTTATTAGGACAATTTTTTTCATTATGCTATGAGTGGAGATTTTTAGAGTTATTGGACTTGCAACTGGAACGCATGAATTTAATTGAAGTTGAGTGAAGTTAAGGTGAAGAAATAAGATATAAAAGAAAAAATGATAAATAAATAAAAAAATGCAATAAAAATTTTGCTTATTCTGTATCCATAAAAAAAAAAAAACCTGAACTAACTCTTGTTAGCAGTCATTTTTTGCCCTTCCTTGTTTTCCCTTTTTCGTTAAGTTTTTTTTTATTGTTAACAAAGTTTTTTGATTTTGAGCTGATGTGTTAGCGGAGGAAGTTTCTCCTTCAAATTACAACTTGAAGTTATAAACACCGTAAAGGGATGATACACTGAAGACTGACTAATTCCGTTTTTCGGGTAAATAAGTCCCACGAAGCTGCGCCTGTCACTGTTAACATATCATTCGTCTGGCTTGAGAAGTCAAAGTAGAGAAATCAACATAAATGCAAGCGACAAACGCAATATTAAGAATATTAAAAGCAAAATAAACTCTTCCTTGATTAGTGAAGTAATGGACGAAAGCAAATGTGTTTAAGAGAAGGATGGGTTTCATTGAATTGCTTAAATAAGGCAAAAGTATTACTTAAAGGTACTGATCTGACAAAAATAGTTTAAATTGAAAATATATCGCCTGCGAGGATCAAAATCGTCGCTCCTTTTGGTCCCACACTTAGTTAAGTTATCTTTATGTGTTTGTATACGATTTGGTATACGATTAGCCAGAATTACCAACCGATTTACCAAATTAATGAAAGACCGGGGATGAGGATTCTGGTCCAAGACGATCAGACAAAGTCATTCAGAGACAAGGGAGAAGAATCCGTTCGTTGTTTTTTTTTTTTAATTTCTTGTTTTTTTAGGGTGAGCTGTTAGCAGGAGTGTACAGATCGTTCCTTTTTGTTGTTTGAGCTGTTAAAGGGTAAAGATCGGAAGAGGAAGTTCGCTAGTTTATGAAAATCAATATTGATATGCTGTTAGTGAATGGAGGAGAAGACATGGAATTGGATTAAAATACATGCATCTATGAAACGCAGTGATTCGAGAACAGTTTAATAAGCTTGTGCGCGTGAGAATATATCGAAATCGTCAGAATAATATCGAATCGTGGAAAATAATGGTGATAAGTGTAACGTTGTCCGGAATGGTAAACACTGGAAAGGTCCAAATCTTAGTCGAGTTCCAAGGAAAACTAATTTTCTTGGGAGAAGATATACTCTTCTTGGATCGCCGAATAGCGAAACCCCGGCGTGTATTTGCTCTTTGTTTGTTGTTTGTTTCTCATTCGTTATAAATTGAAATTTTAAACCATAGAGCATAGGAAGAGACGTAAATTATGACAAAGTAAACGTGAAGTAGAATTTTGATAAGGAAGGAATATTGAATGTCGTGGCAAGAATCGTAATGGTATTTCGGCTTTCTAAATTGGTGTAAAAACTTTGGATCGAATGGGGCAATTTTTTGAATTCTTTGCCCTATAAAGTGAACCTTCATATGGTAAAGAAGCGTAACTTTGAGTACTTCTTGATTAAAATTCGTTCATAATAATAACTTAACATAGAAATTAACCCTAATGAAGTTGGACCGCGTAGATCTATTTTTTGGCTTTCAATCCATATAAAGGTTCTAATGTAAAAATAAGCCTTTAAATGTTAAAAAGTAGAATTTTTAATATTTCATGATGAAAATTCGTCCTTAGCAAATCAATGAATGGGGAATTTGTAGAAGATGGCACTATTTTTTGCACAGTGCTGTATATAGGGCTATATAGGCTCTCGTGAGAGCAAACAAAGTGTAATTTATGGTTTTTATAACGGAAGCAATTCGAAAAATATAATAATATCTTTGACAAGCAAGATTAGATTTGATAAATTTAGACCTGGTTGACGTTTGGGTATCGTCCCGTATGAGGGATTCTCATCAAAAATTATCCATCCATTTACACAAATAAAAACAATGAATAATTTTTGGTGTACTACTAACTAAGCAAAGTGGTGTAGCGTATCTATGGTCGATTGCTTGCTCGACTGTAGCATTTTTACTTGCTGTGTACATTAATTTGTTTGCAAAGTTCTTATAAAGTCTGTGATGATAAGTTGTGCAGACATGAAACGAAACCAGGGAATTTTAGCTTGAATCGAATTTATTAGCATTCTTTACCGATTTTTTGTGCGTAGTCGCACAACCAACTTTATGTACAAAAACATTTGGAATTCTAACCGAATAGAAAGAATGTAATAAATAATTCAGATGAGTGACGCGTTCAAGTTCATCGTTAAAAATTGTAATTATAATTTTTTCAATAGCTCTTGCGCTAGAAATTCATGATAAAGTTTCCATTATACAGAGTTGCTATTACTTTTTAAAGCCGACACATAGATAAAGTTTAATGAAACATATAAAACGTAACACTGTGGTTTGGTTTACGGATAGATTGCATGAATTCCATTGTAAAGAAGCGGTTCGCCTCCTTACTAAGTATTACTTTGTTTCCCTACATATAAACATACATACATACACACATACATCCATACACACACATATATATAATCAACATTCAAGAGAATACCATTAAACTGTAGTAGGCACATTACATTGTATAATATAAACAAAAAAGAATATAAAATAATAATAATTAAACAGAAAATACATCGGCTACCTAACGAAGGCTCACTATATATTATTGTAATCACTTCATATATCCCATAACTGTAAATAGGTAAAGCTGGTTAAGTATACACTAAACTGCATGAAATATACCTAACGGTTAACATAGAATAAGTAGAACGTAAACAAGCATAGAAATAAGCACAGCGAGCAGGTAGATAAGTAGCATGCCTAAGCATAATATGTAGATATAAAGGCAAACAAACAGGTTCGATCAGACAAGAGTGATCGAACCCAAACCAACACATATAAGAATAGCCATAGAAGAATAACATTGTATAACGGGATAGTTTGGTGGCCAGCACTATAAAAGAGCGCATCGCAATACGCTCAGTCTCTTATTATGTCATAGCCGCCGTCGAGGTAAGTAAAGCAAAGACATACTACAAGCTGGCTTTGACTATTAGGGTTTTTTTTGTTTGACTTTACGGATAGGGGATGCGCTGGTTTAGCTTTAGTCGCCATCCCTGAAGGACTGAACGGATTACTGACTCTACGGATAGGGGATGTGCTGGTTTAGCTTTAATCGCCATTCCTGAAGGACTGGTGAACATCTTTTTTTGTGACAAGGAACAGTTAGGAAGGGACCCACGGCTGCTATGACTCACGCGAAGTATTCGTTTACGGAATTAAAATAGAGCACACGCGTGCAAAATCAAGCAACTCAAGCAACGAGAAAAGTCGAGGCCACCAAGCTGGTTTTTTTTTCATCCCAACGCTCTGAAAGCGCGTCGGTAATCTCTACCAAATAAATGACATAAGTAAACTAAATTAAAACCAAACCCGAAGGTCCAACACATCTTTTATAAATTGTCTTGGAAACGGACTCTGGATTGGCTGAGATCTACCCTGCCCAAGAAAGTACCGTTACACCATTTATGTCTGTCTATACGTAACAATGAAGTCAGCTACCCGTTATCTCTGTAACTGTTTGCGTTCATGCTTCCATGCTAATCTACTTGTGTCATTTTTTGTTTTTTGTTGCACCTGGGGAGGAATGTACTATGCAGTTTTACTCAATTCCATTCTTGCACTTCTGCAAGACACAAACCCAAATGCCCGTCTTATAACTTATAGGTGTGTATATATAATAAATGGGCTCTACATGGGCAACTTCATGGGCTCTACATGGGTTAACAAGATTAACAAAATTTCTAAGTGCTTGCACAATGATGTTCTTAAGTGATTGCCTTAAAAATTTTTGAAAATTTTGTAAACGATACAAAGCATCACGCAGTACGGGGATCAATTAAACTCAAAAAGTAATGACGCGACCACCAACGTAAAAATCATCATTGGTTTCATCTACAGCCAAAAAATCATACTAATTGCGGGAAATGTTCAAGTGTTTCAAGTCCATATCGCTTACGTTTGCGTTACATTGATAGCATTTTGGAAATTTTATCAACTTTTCATAAAAGGCAAAAACACGGCCCACCTACACTACCCTACCGCTATTCATGCAACGACTTTTCAGAATTAGGTGTTGGTTGAAAATGGGAAGTGGTGGAAGAAATGATCCGATTCATTATTCGCGTTCTTGGGCTAGAGCATGTCAGTGTATCAAATTTCATCAAAATAGCTCAAAAATTGCGGCCTGTAGGCAGGCCTGTACAGGCAGGCAGGCGGACGAGCTTAAATAAAATCAGAATTGAATGATTCTGATTCGATTACTATTACAAAAAGTCGATCTATTTCAAGTCCTTTTGAATGTTGCATGCATCCATCCGAACTTGACATATTCTCGCAAGCGGTGAAACAAAAAGAAGAAATTACCTGATAGGTAAATAATAGTTTGAAGCGCTGCTGCAGTAAAGGTATTCATTTTGTACGCTTCAACAAACATGTCCGAGATGTTGGGTACAGTTTTTCTTATTTTCTTTCTTTTTGCCTGCATTCTTCAGCTGTACGTCACTACGTCAACGAAAAAGGAAAAATTTCTAAAATTCATATAAAAAATATTGTGGCATTTGGTCATCTAACCAGCTTTTTAAATTTTTTCCAATTCCCGTTAACCTTCGATTAGTAATCAAGAACTTGAAAAAAACCTAGATTGAAAAATGATATATGCTGGCTGGCTCGAATCCAAAGAGTACGATCAAGTATTCAATACTATATGCGTCGGTTCCGTGGCCAAGGGCAGACATGCGCTTCCTTTCCAAACCGGACAAATGCAAATATTGCGTCTTATCTTGGGGTGAATCACATTACGCTGTTTATATCGGGACCAAGAATTTACACGTAGGGGTTATTTTTTAAGCATTGATTATGACTGATACTGATTTGCTCGAAAGTCCCTCAATAAAACCAAGATTTGACAAACTTGTCCGTAATATATATGCGGGAAAGAAAACCACATGTGTCGCTTTTTAAAACAAACTGGCATGAACCGAATGCTAATACCACAGAAATGAAGGTTTTAGCTAGGCTAGGTCGCCTAGCCGCGATACCCGAAGCTTGTATACATAATGACAACGATTAAGCTGCAATTACACAAGAATTTTCACAATTTATTTCGTTGTTATCTGTTTCTACCTACTGCGGAAACTTGAATATTGGTGGCGATTAAATTGGACTTTTGGAATTTTGAGGTCTTCTGGTTTAGACTTTGTTTATGTTCATCAATCTTACCTGTGCCTCAAATTTATATTATAATAAATTTTTATTTATAAAAAGGGTTGTGTGTTTGTGCAAATTGATTTTGTTTCAAGATATTCTCTTTTACTCTTTTAAGGGGCGAACGAGAAAGCGCTACCCTTCGTTAACGACTCTAGTATCAGTCTTTAACAATTCACTGCATTTATATCCAGAGTGGAATGTTGGCGATATGTTTGCGCAAGCTTCTACTCGAAGACAGCTAACTCGCCTAGTTGAGTAGTTCAGCGCGGAGGCGCCGATTTCTTTTAGACTCGATTTATATGAAGTAGAGTCTACAAAATTCTGTTCACTGTTTTGCATTCAGAGGGCACCTTTCATAGGCGCAGGAACATCATTAAAAGTATGTAGTGAACTGCAACTTTTTTGAACTGGGGTGGTTTTCATTACATTGATATTTGAGATATATTGGATAGGTCTTGAAACTTATATCGTGCTACGACTAAATCGTTGCATTCCAGACATTAAAAGAAATTAGGGTAAGTAGTGCAATCTCACAAAAAGACAAACGAAATCGAGGCATTTTGCGGCAAATTATTCTCAATTATTATTGTCTGAGGAGGTTGAGGGGTATTACACTTTTCTAGACGGTAAATATTATATAATGAATAGAGAATATAAAGCCCTTCTTCGTCTAAACGTTTGTAATTACTTGCCTTATACTCCCAACTCCTGTTGTACACGATAGATAGATTCCTTAGAAAACCGTACAAAAAAGATCGTGTAAAGAAATGTTACACAGCTACAAATATCGTGCAGGATGAAAAAAAAAACCTAATTATTATCTCAAAAGGCAGTGGAAAAGAATTAATAATGACTGCAGTCTATGTTATTTATCTATGAAACAAAAACAATTCATTTTTATTATTAAAAAAAAAGAAAAATTAAAATTAGTGTACTTCGAAAATTGAGTCCATCATTGAGTACATCATATAAAAAATTCAAATTCAAGTTAAAAACACAAAGTCAACCTCGCAACTATTCATCGCTACTTGATAGCAAGCGGGCGCCTTTATTATGGACTCGACTCAAGGTGCTATCATCAGTAGATGTCTCGCAAATGTCTAGCACAACTGAAGAAGAGAGAAAACAAATTTTTTTGGGATCCGCCCTAGAACAAAAAATTCGCGTAAAAATTTACTTCTTCTTATTGGTGAACTGTTGTTTCAAAAGCGGGTAAAAATGGACCGTGTTGAAGAAAAGAGTTGGGTGCACATCACTTTACTATCAATTACTCTTTAAAGTCGCCATGTTTTGTGTGACAAAATTCACTTTAATTTTAAAATCAACGATTGTCCTAAAACCCATCTCAGCTCGTGGGGTCTTTTTCTTGCGTACACAGATTAGAAGGGCGACTATATTATCGAAAAAAAACCCACTATTTTCTATTTTGTTTCTATTGGGTACAAGTATAAGAAAAGCGAAAATTTGATTAGCTTCCTTCGAGACATCATTATGCCTGTCAGGTTTTAATTAATTTTTGCTCAGATATATCACGTATTTATAAAGGTCCAAAAAGCCGTCCCAGTAGGTGATGTGGTATCGTGCAGCAATACTTATTGCTACAAGAAATTTCAATACATTTTTGACAAAATTAAGCACATCTCGGTATGGAATTTCAATCGCAGAAAGTGTCAAGTCATCTTAAACTCTCTGTTGCCAATTCCGTCTCGAAAAGAAATATTGACAAGTCCTCTATAAGATCTCTTTGCCAGGAAAACTTCTATATCTATTCTAGCAAGCAACTATTTCGGCATATATGGCACAGACGGTAACACTCTTGGGGGACGGGACACTTGGTAACACTCTTTAGTTTCTCGGTAGTTGAATATCGGTCAAATCGAACAGACAGATTTGCTTACTCTACACGATGGATAAGTTCTTGTTGTTGATTTGCTGATACGCAGAGAAAGAAGAAGAAGAATAGAGAGATTCAGAATCACAGGAGAATTCAGAATCTGTAACCTTTGTAACGGCTATGTCTCGAAATCCTCGCTGTCTGTCCGAGTGCAGAAATACTGATTTTATTATTTTTAGGGCTACTTTTAAGGGCCACTTCAAGAGGATTAGAGGCTGTATGAATCGGATGCATGTGTCACTGCTGAGCTAGCTGAGAGATCGGAAAAACGGTTTTACATCTTTCTGGAACTACTTGCCGTTTGATATGTCGTAAAATAAGCGACTAGAAAGTGTCAGAAAAATACTGTTCTATGTTCACTGGCAACAAGCGTGCCCTATACCAGACACAATCAATACGTCCTCAAGATAAATCATATGCCAAATAACTGTTTCATAGTGCGGTTTCAATTTAAACGGAAAAGCTAATCTCTACGCACGCTAAACACAGCCACGCGTATTATCAAAAAAGAGATCTTCCAATAGTTAAATGATGAATATATTGCTTGATGAGTGATTGCAAATAGCAAAAATGTTTGCCTTTTTTTATAAAATCCTTTCTCATCCTTTCTTTCGTTCAACCTGCAGGTCATAATTTTTGAAATATTTTGATGAAATTCGACGTGATTTGGTACATTATTAAAAATGGTTCGGTATGGTCCACTTTTTCGAACGCCGTCTACATATCGTCCGCTTTTAACGAATCGTTATACAGAAAAAAATTGCCTGATAAAACCATTTCGGTATGCTAAATTAGTGTGAAAACGTTCGATGGGATGGGCGAACTTTTTAAACGCCCTGCAATAAAAACTTTCCTACGGCACTATAATCTCTATATGATAAAAGGATCTAATTTGCAGTACTCCTTGGTGAAAATTCTTTCCTCATAATTCTTTGACATAAAAGTTAACATTATCGCATTTAGGCCACGTCGATCTATTTTTTGCATCCCAACCATTATAAGGGTTGTAATCAAAAATAAGCGTTTAAATGCTAACAAGATCTAACTTTTACTATTTTGTGATGAAAATTTCTCCCTTATAGGGTATCGGCCTTGGTCGGCGTTACTCGACTATAGCATTCTTATTTTTGATTAATATTTTGCAAACTCCCTGTTCTGTCAGTGGTCATGGGTTTAGATCTTAGTGCGGTAGACATTGCAACTAGCTGTATATTATATATATTTATTTGGACTTCGGTTGGTTTTGAGTACTTTAAGCCTAAGATATTGAAAGAAAATTATATTGAAGAAAATTTCTCCCTTATAGGGTGTCGGCCTTGGTCGGCGTTACTCGACTATAGCATTCTTATTTTTGATTAATATTTTGCAAACTCCCTGTTCTGTCAGTGGTCATGGGTTTGGATCTTAGTGCGGTAGACATTGCAACTAGCTGTATATTATATATATTTATTTGGACTTCGGTTGGTTTTGAGTACTTTAAGCCTAAAATATTGTGTGCTATTCACTTTACCTTTGCTGCTTGTTCTTCTGATCTACGATATTATATACTATTTACTTTACCCTACGTGCCTGCTTTTCTGATTGATGTCATAGTTTAATATTTCGGCTTAAGAACAGGTATTAATGCTTTAAGCCGAAAAATATGCTAAGAAATTGTTTACTTTGTAAATGGAACTGTTAACTTTGCTATGCTTTCTAGAAATAACTAAGGAGCGATGTGTATTTTTCAGTTCCACACCACAGAAATTGTAAAGGTAGCTTCCACAAAGACCACGCAACATTTCTACGTGTCGAAACATGTTCAAAATTATTTCCACTAATCCGTCTTGAGTTAGCTCGCGTAGCAAAAAGTTGACAACGTTTATATTGCTTTAGTAGCTTTTTGAGCTGGGCAGTGAAATCTTCTTTAAAATTGTGAAAAGTACAGTGCTTTGTAATATTTTGCTGTAAAGTTGGATTGTAAACGTAGATCGTATTTCATCAGCTTCGAAAGTAGGGAAAAACGTACCAATTTATTATCGCGTTATTAGGTCGCACATAAAACTTCATCATGAGTGCTTTAAACTGCCTAAAATAAATTGAGAGGTGCGGAGAGATTGAAAACATTTTCGCTGCTTCCGATAATCGGAGAGTGAGATTCGTGATATTTCGAAGTGCTGAACCAAAAAGTAAATTTGTTTGATAAGGACGCAGAAAGAAGTGCACGTCGGTCAAAAGGACAAAAATTCCACATAAGATTTCCTAAAAAAAAGTAAACCATCGCGAAAGAAATCTTATGATATGGATCTTATGATATAATCCAGTATGGATAAATTTGTATATAAAAACTTGTTTTACAGTACAATGCTGTCGTATGCCGAAGAAACTATGCCTGAAACTGCAAACTGAAACTGGTATGGAAATTCTAGCAGCCTAATAGCCCGAAGCAGTAATTTATTTTGGTAAAAGCGCGGTTCCTCGATTATATCTTGGATGCCATTGAATGGCCAAGTCATTCTCCCGGCCTCAATCCTGTTGAGAATGTCTGGGGAGACCTAAAGCGCCATGTTTCCTGTAGCAACAGAAAAAAACTTATGGAAAAATATTCAAAACGTATGGTATAATATTCCAGTAAAGTGCGCTGCCTCAACTAATTTCATCCTTGCTTTCAAAAATCGAAGCTGTTCTTAAAAACGATAGTGGTTACACCGGCTATTGATTGTCTGGGATTGATTTCTACAAAAATCATTACTTTGAAGTGCAACATATTATGCTATTTTTATTTTTAATATATATATATATACATGAATGTATACACAGCCCGAACTATTGGCATTATAAAGCTTTCTATTGACTTTATTTAGATTTTATAATATAAGCAATTTTTCTAACTGATTCTAAACTTATCCTAATTGTAGTGTGGACTGTCTATTTATTGTTTTTCTTAATGAGCTTTGGCTTTATAGGTTATCTTCCATACTTCAAATAAGCAAATTGTTGAATGGAATCTATAAAATATTGCCAACGGCATTGAAACATGCGTTATAATAGTCCAAGCCCAGATGCCAAAGAAATCCATATGAGTTTCACGGAAAACGGCGCGTCCCTTTATTAATGTATTCATTAACCATATGGCTATGTTCGCAATCAGTAAGAATGTAATAATTTCGCGACCCGGCTTGCGGCGTATTTGTTTGGATCCTTTGCAACGACGATGGCTTGCATGTAAAATGAACAAAGTCTGCAACGAGGTTGAGAGCAGATCGAACACTTCAGCCACGATGCCTTCAATGCGATCGGGTACTTCGTGCGATTCAGAAAAGTAACTGCCAAATATACTGAATAAAGCATAAAGATAAACACCTAGGAAACAGAAATTTCAGATAAATATTTTTCGATCTCATTTAAGGGCAAAAGACCTATACCTGTTTGTGCCACTACCAACAATAAATTATCTAATTCCATAGATTGATGCTCATCTGATGTGCCCTTAACATATCTTAGATCACGCATTATAAACATGCCTGACGGAAGACATGGAAGAGTAAATTGAATTCGCACAATTTATATAAAGATATTTACCTGTTATGACGGCGGCAGCACACAACAGATACATGATCGTTTCCCATAAAGTTACTTCTTGTGCGGCTACTAATTCGTAGCCGGGTTGTGTGTATAACACAAAATACATAATCATTGCAATAATAGTCATTACTATGATTAATATACCGAAGAAAAGGCCTTTGTGCGACTGGGAGCAGTCGACCGAAAAATGATGGGCAGGCTTCTGATGTACTGGCTTAATGGAATTTTTTCGCGAACGATCTATATCAGGTATGGATTTAACTGTTTTCCACATTTCATATAAAATAACGGCACAAATTAATGAATATTCTATAGTGCAGGGGAACAGAAATGGTGAGAGTTTCTAAAAGGAAAGCAAAAATACATTATTTTATTACAAAAAGATACCAAAAAAAAAAAAAAAATATGTATATATATATATATACATAT
>KK502424.1:1910451-1924999 GCA_000688735.1 Glossina austeni | reverse complement strand
ATGTATATAAGTAAAAGCAATACAAACTTGTACTAAAGCCCCCATAATAGTAGTACGCGAGCAACCATGATTACTTTCCGTTAGCAAATCGTTATGGCCTGTGGTAAGATTTTGTAAAACATGCTCTACTGCCGCTGTCGTCAAGTTCGGGCTATGAATCTCACTTTTTATATGCAACGTGGAAGCAGAATCGAATGTTAGATTAGCACCTACGGGGATAGAAGGAGCATTCTGACCATACTTATCCGCATGTGCATCATGATGGGCAATATGAAAGATTTCGTGTTTGGTCTCTTCTACCAATACATACAACCATTCGCAGAGATTCGTGGCCACCATATGCATTAAGCCGAAACGCGAGAAAACCTTGTGACGCGCCATATCCATATAGGTAGTATTCAGAAAAATGAATTGAACCTGTACAATGCATAAGAGCATGCGGCATATAGGTGTGATGGCAACGAACAAATCGTGACAACCGGATTGTCCGTTAAGCTCAAAGAATTGGCCAAATTCCAGACCCGAGTAGACCATAGTACCGATGGCAAATGCAATCGCACCAACTCTTAAATAAAAGCTACCGAAATGCGTGACTTTGTGCTTCAAGAGAACACCGCTACTTGTTTCGTCTGAAAATTGAGAAGTTTATGCGACATTAACAGGCGGCCTTACAAAAGCAAGCACAAGTAGCATAGATTGCCTAAATAGCATTGAGCATTTAGAAATCAAAGTTGGTTCATTGCTATTCCAAAATAATTTCATGGGATAATAAACTAATAAGTTTTTAGTTTATCTCCTTATTAACACTGTACTCCTTCAACCTTCAATGAGCCTCAATTGACCCTCAGTAATAAACTGCTTTTTCAGATCTCTTTCAATGCTCACAACATCATTTATGGAATTTTACGGACTCGGAAAGAAATCTCAGATTAATGGATTTAACTAAAACCTCTCAAGCACACAAATTCTTTCAATGCTTCGACGAGTTTTGAATGACGGGACGGTCTCTGGGTGAGGCGTGTTTTGAATTTCGATATTTTCTTAGCGGAACCCATGGACCTATTTTCTCGTTGCCATCTCATTGGCTCTTTTCCGATTGACAACGCGATTAGACTTTCAATGCCTTAAGAAGACGAACTTACGCTTTAGGGAAAGAAATTTTGTATATCTTTCATCTTAAAAAAGGTCGTCTGTCATGCGATATTCAGCTTAATCCGCTGATTCATTTATCTAATTTAATGTTTTATTGTATATAAACTCTAATACGCTCAATACTTTTTGCACATTATCTAATACTTACGATAATGTTTAAGGGCATTAAACAGAGTGCGATTGCGAAAAGCGGAGATATATAGAAACATAACGAAGGATATGCTTAACGAATATAAATAAACATAGAAGCCTTGATATACATAAATGGGAATCTGGTCGGATATAATTTCAGTGATTGGCAAACAAACACCTAACAGAACCAAAAGTTTGCAATAAGTAGCAGATAAAGCGGTACTGACGGCATCACTGCAGAATAAAAAAAAGGAAATTCATTAAAAGCAAAAAAAAAAAACGAAAAAAAAAAACAAAAATGAACATTTAGTAAATTGTAATGAATTATTGAAGATTAGTATTTTGTGATATAATTCTACAGCTTGAAAGTCACATTTGTCTATTTGTTAAAACAATGAAGAGATTTGTAATGCAATTGCGTCTTCGTTAATCTTTGTCATTAAATCTTTCGTAACCACATATATAGTAAAAGTGCATTATTATATTTCGCTGTAATTAGTTTTATAACACAATTTATGGAATCAGTTTATATCGTTTATATTGCCATGAATCTCTCTCAGCGTGCATAGGATATTATTTTATCAAATATTAGATTAAAAGCTGAAACCTTTTCAATTGTGAAACAATAAATTCCGCGTAGGAAAACTCTAAACTTACATACATATATCATATATATGTATATAACTATATGATAAGATTCATCGGATGAGATTTATTAAAAGTAAAAGCTTTTTACTTTTTTACTTACTTGCCCTGACGTCGATTTTTCTCTTTTGATTGTTTTGCGTGAAAACCTTTCGCTCCGCCATCGCTCTGACCGTTTATAGTTATTGTACTACCAGCTGCTGTCCCATTCAAAGTGCTGACATGGAGGCAGAAAGAAATGAATTTATTATTATTTTGATGTACTTATTTTGATAAACAATTGTTTACCTATTACCGCCTCGACTATTGCGCGGATATTTTAAAATATTTTTATTGCTTAAGATTTCCTGTAATAACACTGATGGTCGGTGTGTAACTTGTATTGTTGCTTGAGGCATTAGGGAATCATTACGAAGCATGTGTATCGATGTGCTAGGTACCAGAGCTTGATTCATGTTGATTGTTTCAATTGTTTCCAAATTTATTTGTGAGTTGCGCGTATGATCGCAAGAATCATAATTAGCTTTGGCGTAACGTACACGTACTGGTGCCGGTGAAGCCGGTGGCGATAATGAGGCGGGCGAGGGTGGAAAACGAGAAACCGAAGCCGATTTTGGTCGCTTGACGGTTGTAACATAATCGTCTTCATCGTTCGATATCTGTGTGCTGAGACATCGAGAAAAGTGTAATAAACATAATTAATTCATTTAATCCGAAATTGCATATAAGATCTCGTAAATCTTTTCAGAATCTTAAAGGATCGTGTAATTTTCAAATGGATTTAATAAATATTTGATACGAATTTTCTTTTCGGCTCTAGATTGTCACCTTTTTTTGTTTTGAACAAAATATATTGAAGTTTTTAATTTGAATTTTCTTTTTAAGCTCGCTTCATTTTATTGTCATAGTTGTTGAGAGGGTGTTGGTGGTAAATGGTTCACGTCATCGTTCACATCTAGTCTACGAAACGAATACGAGCGTATATTTTACAAATTTAATTTATTAGAATGTTCTCGGGTGAGACAAGCAAAGTGATGAAAGGGCAGGTGGACAGACAGATGGATATCACTAAATCATTTCAGAACCTCTGGCATTTATTACCAACGACGAAAGATGCATTCATGCTTAAAATGGTCTGTCAAGAGTAACAAAAATCATACACATACGCACGTATATATATATATACATATATATATATATATATACATATGGACACACTCGTATCTTTTTACAGTTTTTTAATCTACTAATACGAGCTCTTAATTTGGAAAGCGATCTAACTCGATTCTCACAGTATATACTAAGGCAGCTATTTTAATATTTATGTGTCTTCGTCATTTTTTTATACTTTATTCAATGCATGTATAAATACAATGTAAAGATACTTCAAAAAGCAAAAAAAAAAAACAATATATGTACATGTACTCCCAACTTTTTTCCCATACGATAGATACGTTCCTTGAAAAACCGTGCAAAAAAAAAAAAAAAAATGGTGTAGAAAAATACATGCGCCATATGTTAAATTTAAAAAATCGTGTGAGATGAGAAAAGTCGAAATATTTTCCCAAAACCAAGCAAGAGAAGCAATAGTGAAAAAAAAAAAAATCAAAATTAGTGTACATGCGTCCTAGAACTTGCGGAAATGTCTATAACGAAGCAAGGGGTAGAGCAGACGTAGAGGTACTTTTCGGGGTATACCATAAATGCAGATATCTGAAATCTAAAGCGAGATTTATGCGAAACTTCCATACACGACAGAGGCATTACAGCGCAGAAAAGCCATAGTTGCAAACACTCTAATGATTACATTTTTGACGTACACCGGTACCAATATGAAGTGCATGCAGCAGAATATTATGAAAATAATCATAAATTGGGAGAAAATGAACGAAAGATTGATTTTCCACGAGCCATGATTGCAGCATACACGCACGAATTCGGCGAACGTTGCGTTAGGAGCTTCCGAAATTCTTGGGCCGACAACGTGCCGATTTAGAATATACTAATTGAAGAAATAAAAAACAAATTCAAATTGCATAAGGACTAGTTTTAAATATTTTATTCATTTATTTAATTATTTAATTCTCGATAATTATATAACATAAAAAGACGCTATGTAAAATAACTCTTATGCGATATGGAAAATTGAATGTATAATGTGTTAAATAATTGTGTGTGAGCAAATAAAATTAATAAATATATAAATAATAAAATAAATTATTGCCCTACAACATAACTCCTTTTATTACACGTCTCTTAATATGAAAATTTTCATTGAAATTGATTGAAGCATTTGGCGAACACAAAATTTCGAATTCTTCAATTCTTCAAAATAGACGATGAAAAGAAAACAAATTATATTTGCAACATACATACCTGCTGTTTGATCTCTTTTCATACATACACACACACGTATATGTATACCATAGCGCATATTCACTTAAAAATTTGAAATTGTCTCACTTTTATAGATAACAGATACGCAAAAAGGT
Organism: Glossina austeni; assembly: GCA_000688735.1. NCBI lineage: Eukaryota > Metazoa > Arthropoda > Insecta > Diptera > Glossinidae > Glossina > Glossina austeni. The sequence goes on along the minus strand of KK502424.1, from coordinate 1,920,578 downwards.
CCTAAGATTCACCTAAACTCAACTTTGAACGAAATGTTCGAACATCTAAACAATTAGTTGTCTCTGGTATAATAGTATATTAGTATTTTTACATTAATACATACGTAAGAGAATCTAAATATTAAAATTTTATAATTAAATAGTGTGATGATGAAGAGTAAAAGTGTAAGCGGGGTGTGAAGGTGGACGAGTATAAGATTACGTAAGAAGAATGGTAGAGGTGCTGCCTACTGATGATGAATCGAGGATATAGTAAACTAACTAAATGAAAAGTAGCTGAAAGGCTGTCCGTAGTGCGGTAATAACACTATGCCCGTGAAACTTCAATGAAATCTAAGACATAAGCGATTTTATGTAAAAACAACATTTTATGTGTAAGAAAGATTCGATATCGAAATTGTTTGCAAGAAATAAATTTCAAGGCCATGGAAACTATTTTTCATAACTGACAGTAAGCAAGGAGCTTCTCGACCCAACGTCTGGTGTGAATGAACGAACTGAAGAACATCGGTGTAATTTGTAGTTAAAATTACATAACGTATTTTAATCAAAAATCTGATGACCATGCGCAAGGTCTGCGAAGAGATCAGTGTCAGGTACAAAATTTCAAGTTATTATTTAGCAGAGGAATTGAGCCAAAACTTATTGCAAACATTTCGAACGAACATTTAAGCGCTTAATGTAGACAAAGTACAAATTGTAGGCCCATTGATGAGCTCACGATTGTTGCTCGTGAGTTTTGCGACCCTATAATAGATAGTTAGCTCGTTTCGATCGTTTCCGCAAACATTTTGTATCATTATGTTCGAGTAATCTATTGAATTACTTTTAATGCTTTTTTTTTTTTTTTTTTTTTTTTTTTTTTTTTTTTTTTTTTTTTTTTTTTTTTTTTTTTTTCATTTTTGTGTAAAACCCTAATGTATACGTAATGTGTAATAAAATGTGCAAGGTTTATGGGAATATGTGTATGTGTATGCGTTTGCTTTCTTTATAGGTATAAAATTGATTCATTTTAAACTGATTAGATAAGGATAATATTTACATTCAGTAGATAGACATATATATCTGCACGCATCCGTACAAGTAGTTATTAGTAGTTAAAGCAGTGATTAGTAAGTAAACGGTTGCTTTAGTTAGGTACTTAAAGGCGATGCATATAACACAATCATATTAAGAAATTAAGACTTAAATAAATCTGGATGCAGTGTGTATCTAGTAGTGCGGAGACATATGTTAATTAAAGGGAAATTTATGAGAAATTTTTACATAATTAAAATGCAAAGGTTTCACAATCCCAATAATTGAGCCTATTGTCATATATATAACTTAAATGAATATATAAGATCGCTTTAGCTTCACTATTCTGTTTGTAGGTGAGTCCCTGTGACTCGGTCACTTTTACATAAGCCAAAGGTGCGAGTTTGCTAAAAATTTCTTTACATTGTCGCATAGTGTTTGTCGAAAAGACGTTGTCGTGAACGATTTCCCTCCGTCCTCTAAGCGTTTGCTTGCATTCAAATCTCCCTTTGTTCACAAAAGTCATATCAGTCATCAACTAATTATTTCCGCTCATCAATTAATTTGTTGTTCAAAAACTGCAACTTTGTTCCGCAGCTTTAGTTGCGGATATTTTGCAATAGAAGTAAAACGTGGAGGATCGAATTGTGTATCTTTAAAAGGGAGGCTACCTAAGCATCAACGGAGCATAGTCTACGTTATACCACTACTCAAATGTGCCGAAAGTAGTATTGGGCACACATTCTCCACCCATAACCATCAAAATTCTTTGCTGTACGTGGTCAAGAGTCGCTAGACAAGCTCTGCAATCTCCCATCAACATTTATCAAATTCGAATTGTAGTACAAACTTGGCCGTTTATATGGAGTGTGAAGTGTGTGCAAAATTTTCCACGCCTTTGTTTTTTTTTTTTTTATAAGTTGACAGTAATTTGTAGTACAAAGATGTATTAAGTTTGTGCTGGTGTACGCAATATTAAGATGGTTGTGGAATAGATCCATCTTTTATTATACGGATCGCTCCGGATTACTTCACAATTAATTGTGTGTCTGTACCGTCTCGTATTTTTTTGTTCAATCCGGTATGTTTTGGCGCAAGGAAATGGATCGGATCGAACCATTTTTTCGACAAATTGCCGTATAACGTATTATTTTGAAATTTCCTTATCTGAATAATTGTGGGGTCCACAAAAATTTTATTGCTGTAACAAAAAATTTCAGATTCAATTTTCGTTCAAATTTCGGGAATAAAATAGAGTCATCCGCATGAGTGGTCGAGAGGCAAGACTCTCGACTAGCAACTCAATGGTCGTGGGCTCAAATCTCATATGCGGAAGAGTTTTTAATAAACCCGAAAGCCTTAGACGCTAGTGCTAGTGCTAGATGCTTTAGTCTTGCAATTTATTCTCTCGCTAAACTTATAATAATAATAATAATAATAATAATAAAAATAATAAAAATATATAGTCATTATTTTATTTTTTTTTTCAAATTGTTGGCACTATTTTTGACATCTATCCACATTTTCATGTCGATATAATCAATCGATTGTTGGACGATTTGCAAGTACTTTTGTATTATGTGGAAAAGTGCATTTTTTCAAAGTTTTCTATGTTTGTAAGCAAACATGATTTCTGACTACCAGGACGTCATGAAATGCATTATTGCGGATCTATGCACACGATTAGAAAACAATCGACTACTCGAGCAAATATCTTGAAAAAGGTCAACCAACACCGACAAACATCGCGCCAAGGCCGTTGAAAAATCAAAGTCATTTGACAGTTGCCAGTTTTCATGGGCTATCGCGATGTCATGCATTAGAACATTTAATAAGGGATACTATTTGAGTGTTAGGAATGCGGTGAAGGCGATGAAATTGAAATTTTGAAGTATAAGTAAATTGCGTTCATTTTATAAACAAATTCATCTTAAGTCGTTAACTTCGTTGGTCCTCCTCTAACTTCAATAATATTACTGATATGATTACGTCACTTATTGAAATGGGAGATTCAACGGGACGGCACACGGCCGTCAGTCACATTTAAATCATTTTCTTGAAAATTCAATCTGCTGTAAATCTACTGAGTAAGTAAGATGTGTTTAATATTTAAATTTTCTGTAAAATTCCTTATGGTTATTGCCATAATTGCGGCTATAACATTAATATATAGCACGACTTTTTTACATATATTGACGCATTTATATTTTCATATTTATTTTATTAAATATTTATATAAACATTTCAATTTGCGGAAAATTATCACTTTTTATACTCGTTAACACATGAGAGGTTATATTAGCTTTATATGTTACGTTCATACGCATACGTATACGCATGATGGGGGAAGGCTGTCATTGTATACGCACACAAGTTAAGTTAGAGTGAGGAGCGTGAAATTTTAAATTGATTTGCATTTGATTTGTGTACCCGATCATTATCAGTCTGTCCATTAAGTTTTTTTTTTCAATTTATACATCAGATCACACACTCATTAGTCGTCCGTCCATTTGTCCGTTTTTCATCGACATATTGATTGATTCTGTCTTTTTCTTAGTGTCATATGTTTAGCCGATATTCATCTATTTTCTTCTCCCCTCCCTCCCCCCACATATGGATCCATCCATTCGTACACTTGTTCGTCCTCTAATTGTCTTCTTCTTCTGCCAAATTTTTGATAGAAAATGAAACGGTTCCATATTGACTTGTACCAGATCGACTCTATATTTCTTATTTTACATAAACATACACATGCACATACACCCACATGCACACATTATATATATACGCATATATATTGATAGTTACACATATATATGCGTGTCTATCGGTAATAATTACTCTAGCAAATATATATTTGTTAGTGTGCTTATGTTGATCTCGTTAATTTTTGTTATTTCATTGCCTTAACAGATGACGTTGCTTCATTTTTATTAAACGACTAGTGTGTGATGTCATTATTTTAAATCACGTTTTATTTTATGAATTTTTATTTACAATTCATTTTTATTTTTATTTGTTTATTTATTTTTTTGTTTTTTCTTTTTAAGATTATCGGATAGATAACCGAAACACTGTCAATCTGGTTAATTGATTTTAAATGAACCATAAAGATATTAATATAAATATGCTTTGGCATTATAGTGTTATTGATAATGTTTTGTATTTTAATCGATTGAGTCGTTTAACGTTTCTATTTTTTTTTTTAAAGCCTGAAGCAATGGATATCCATCCCATTTTTTTTTTTTTTTTTTTTTTTTTTTTTTTTTTTGTATACGCATTTTACAGATAATCATCTCACTTAAAAGTTTAAACATTTCAATGAACAGTTTATAAATATAATTATTTAATTAAACAATAATTGCAATATATATATATATTATTAAACTATCAGTTCATCATGTTATTGCGTACATGTGGGTGGGTTCACAATTGGATTCAATTACATAGATCCCTTACATTTTCATTTCTAAAGTCATTCTTCAAGATGAGTTCAATTCAATTTTTAGTATTTTACGAATATCTCAGATTTCTTTACCCATTTTTCATAAACTACCGTCAAATTGCGGTCGTTGCGGGCGCCTCAACTGCTAGATGAACAATTGAAAATGTTATGGAAAAATTAAAATTGTGAGCGTATCACACATACATTTTGCAATCGTTACCGTGCGAATAAATTACCGAAGCGCAAGGATCTCAAAAGACTATAGCAATTGTGACGCGTGAATATTTTTGAAAACTTGAATTTATCGATTACGCATCGTTCACACTTGTTGGGGGCACTTTTTCTTTTTTTTGCAGCACAAATTGCAAGCACATTTCATACCTTTAAGATGCGATTAATTTCAACAAGAACGCTGAGTTGGTCATAGAATTGTCTAAGGAACTGAAATGTTTGAAATTAAATTTGATGAGTGGTAGTAAGTATTCCCCGAGGAGAATAATTATTTTTTGTCTTTCCATCATCGAAGGATGAGGGAAAACGTTTGCAACGTCCAAAAGAACGCTTCAGAGAATCCACAAGTTTTGCATATGTTCTTGATCAGCATAAAATTCTGAAGCTATGTAAGCATGTGCGTCTATACGTCTATGTAATGTCTGTTGTAGACAGTCTTCTGGCTGCGAAAATAAAGTTATAAACTTCAAATTTGGCAAAAACGTTGGAAGTTCTTTGGCTGCGGGTCGGTATGGAAGTCGGGCCAAATCGAACGAAGGACACGCCTACATGACGATGTAAACTTAGACCATCTCTGTTTATCAAAAGAAATACAAAAATTGGTTTTGTTCTTATTACTCATGAACCACTGCAGATAAATCTACGAAAATTTGATGATATATTCTTTGGACAACGCTGTAGTATCTCTACGAAACTGGAACAAATTAGCCAGGCCTATGCAATTTTGTTGTAAAATATAACTTTTTTTTTCACTACCTTTGTAAGGCGTAGAAGCAAGTTTCGAAAATAAAGTATACAAATTCTTGGCCAGTTTCAAATCTTGACTTCATCTAAACAGACGGACAGCCTGTGTCTGTTTGCCCAACTTTGTAACATTGGTGGTGGTAAACATTCATCCGTTAGCGAAAATGAAGATATCGTCTAGAAATTTGTATAGGAATTTGGAATTGACCCAAACTTTTCAAAGGACACGCCTACAACGCTCACAGGCCTCTACTACAAAAGTTTTAGTTTTGAAAGTAGAAGAAATCAATGCTGCCCTCACTTCACATTAGAGAGCATGAGAGTTTTCTTCTTTTGTCTTTTTTCGGGGTAAACGGTGTTGCGTACAAAAGATTCGGTCTCGACCGAATTCAATTTTCTTACTTCTTTCATAAAAACCATGGCCAATCTCAAATGCGGAATGCATCTAAGTTTGCCCGTTCGTTCGTCGGCCCATTTGTCCGTCTGTCCAACCGTGTAGTATTCCTAGTAAACATTCTCTCGCTTGCAAAAATGAAAAAATCGATTACAAATTCGTAAAAGAATTTGAAAGTGACCCAACCTGATCAAAAGGAATGTCTACAACCCTCATACGTCTATGCGACAAAAACTGTGAAAACCTTTGCTTTTCGTTACTCATAATGTACAACACATACATCATATGAATTTCTACTTTTAGTCTGAAAATAGAGAAAATCCGCCGCGCCCATCGACTATTATAGAGTATGAAAATGTAGTTCCTTTACTTTTTTTTTACCCTTTTTTAGGATCACGATGATGGGTTCACCAGATACGGTCACGATCGAGTATAATTTTTTTACTTGTTTTAGTCTTGTTTTTTTTTTTTTTTTATAAACAAAAATGAAAAATTAGAAAAATTTTTTTTACTATTTGTAGGAAACTTATTTGCAATGATTTTGATTGTTTTGAAACTTATCATTTTATTGCTATCACTTCAAGGAAAAGTCCTTGCATTTGCAAACAAAAGTTTTGTTTTGTTACTGTTCATTTCAATCGATTCGATCGATTCGATCGATTCGATTATATTTGATAGGCACATGCGTGTTCAATGTAACACCAGTTCAGTTATTTATTTTGGTTAATATATTCTATACATTTTTATTTATTATTAAAAATATTTAGAGAAGAAAAAAATTATTTTAATTAATCATATAAGTCATAATAATTAATTTGCTGTATTGTAATAATTAATGCGTTTTTTTTTTTTTTTTTTATATATTTTTTTCTATTACTTCCACACAGAAATATTCACGTTTTATTGAATTTACCTGAAGGTTACGTTAGGCATATTGTTTGATTGTTGTTGGAGGCAAAATTAAAAAAAAAAAAAAAAAAAAAAAGAAAAGATAAATTATTGTTTGTTTACAAAGATATTATTTTGCCATATTTGCCTAAATACAAATAAAACCACGTAATTTGTTTATTTTTTTTTTTTTTTTTTTTTTTTTTTTTTTTTTTAATATTTAGTAAAGTCTCTTATGAACTTTATCCGGCTGCTCCTTACGCTTCGTGCAGTGCGATTCAGTCAAATAGTCGGAGTATTTGAAACTGAATAAATGTTAAAACAGACGTTGATATTTACCCAAGACGTCAATTGTTTAATTCATTTTTACTCTTTTTCAGTTTTTATTCCATTCAAATACTGGTGTTGTGTATGGTGATCTTATCAACGTTCTAAATACAGATATTAAATGTGAATGAAACAAGTTCTCATACTCTAACTGTCATTGCTGACAATTGTTGAAAGGTGTGTAAATGCTTCTGTGCGGAGAAGAACTTCACACCGCTATACCGCTATTATCAGAGCATTTAGGTACGGTATATTAAACAGGTGCTCGACAGCACTTGATTATCTATAAACTTTAATATTTATGATCGTTAATATTAAATGAATAAAACATTGTGCGAAAAATTCTTTAAAAATCATTTGAAACTACATTTTACTTAAAGCCTTTCATAAATGTGCTTATGATCTTGTATTCCTCAACTTTTATTCACTCTTATAACGTTATTCTCACTCGTTTATCACTCTTATACTATATTTCCTTATATGCTTATACTCTTATATACTTATATTTGTTATTGTAACGCTCTTTATACCTTTATACCTTTTTACTTTTGTATCCTTATATTCGTTAAGTTATATCCTTACACTCTTATATATTATACGCTTACACTTATATGGTCTTATGCTTATATTTTATTGTACTCATATGCTCATACAATATTATTCTCTTATACTCTTATGCTCTAATTCGCTTTTACTCTTACAATTTTGATTGTCTTATACTCTTGTACACTTACATCTTATACTTTTATGCTCTTATAATTACATACTATTATAATTTCATACTATTATGCTTTACATCTTTACATTTACTATTCTTTTACTTTTATATATATTCTTTAGTGCATATACTCTTATATTCTTATACTTTTAATACTCTTATACGCTTCCTCTCTTACTCTTCTTATACCTTTATAGTAATATACTCTTATGCTCTCACACTTTTATATGCCTATTCCCCTATATACATCTTCACATTTATACCGTTACAATCTTATTTATACTTTTATACCCTTATATGCCCTTATCATTTTACATTTTTATATTCATACATTCATATAACCTTATAACTGCCGCGATCTTATTTGTATTCCTTCCTACACCCTTGTGCTTATTTAGTCTCATATTCTTATATTCTTATACTTTTTAGAGTTAAAAATAAACCAACTGCTTATTTTGCTATAACCGTGCGTGCGTGCCCGATAACGGTTTGTTCTTCCTTTTTTGTGCAGTGACGATAGAGGAAACTTATATTTCTTAATAATTTGGCGAAATACGGAGTTATTGTTCTACGATAGCTTTCTATGTGCATACAGGTTTCCTCGGTCTATTTAAGAACTTTAGAGAGATAACAACTAGTTGGAGTCAACAGCCAAAGGTACGGGATAGTGTAAGCTCAGCTCTTTTATTATATCGTGATATTAGAAAAATTCATTTAAATTGTATCGTTGCAGATTCGCTGCAGGCGAAGCTGTCCAAAGGGTAGTCCATAATTTAGTTGTTGAAAATTATTTCTAGATTCTATGCTCCTAAGCTATGATCCAGTTACAATCTTGAATTTTAAGGAAAAAAGCACTGCAATTGCGTTGCACTGTAAAATTTGTATATGAACACGATTTAGAATAAAAGTGTCGTTTCAGAACAATTTCAAGCACTTACAAATTTTTGCAAAAAAAAAAAAAAAGCAAAACAACAGACAATTTTCAAAGCTAATTTACTTCCAATAAACAATACTTCACTGACATGTTATTGTACTTAACGGCTAATAACACAAATTTAGCAAATTCTAATTATTTTAAATTTTCTCATTCAATTTTTATAAACTTCTCAGGCATATACGGATGTGTATGGGGCATCAGCATGATTCACAGTAAATTCAGAGCAAATTTTTGCTTTTAGTTACACTCCTACCATTCTCCTACCATTCCATTTATAATACTTGGGAATGTATTTTTAAAATCCACACAATCAGCTGTCTGTGCGCAGTTAGTTCAGCTATCCGCGCGCGCATCTCTCTTTTGCTTCCGGCTAACATATTTTCCAGTTAAGCTTCTCGATAAACATGCTGAAATATTCATAAAAGTTAAGAAGTGAAACCATTTCTGAAAAAGCAAACTTATCCACCAACTATCCGGTGTTATTATTGAACTTAACTTGGTAATAGTAAGGAAGAGATGTTTAAGACTTAAGAGGAGAGAGAAATCTTGATTTTAATAAGTAAGCAGTATCACGAACAGACACACCGGCGTTCACGTTAATCATGAGAACATATCTGGCCCATAGGATCTCCTGATAAACTGACAAACTTAATGAACACTTTGAGCTGCACTTGGTTTTATAGCAAAATCGTAAGCCGTGAACCACCCTAATGTACATATAAAGTTTTTAATTGACTGGCAGACAACTTGTCAACACTGCTTTTTTTTTTTTTTCTAACCATTTTATTACTCATACATGCGTTATTTTTGAACGTTAACACTCCGTATAATTAACAGTTCTATTGATTATCTTTTTCCAATTCTTTATAAATTTCAAGTTTATACTTTCAAGTAATCATTATTAAGTATGAAATTAGATCAAAACAAACTATTTATGACAGCATTTATTATTGATTTTCTTATTCATTTTTATTAATAAACATTAAATCCAGCAAGTACGTGGAGGTTATTTTATAATTTCATTATTAAATGTTAGACATAAATTTCGTAGGTAATCTAACCCTAGTCTAGATCGCCAAGTTTTTAGATAAGTTTTTTTCCTTGTGATATCTGCCCCGCCATTTAGTTTTTAATATTCAAAAACACATACATGTACAAATATGCTTTCAAGCGTATGCATAGCTATAATGCTGAGCAAATCAATTCATTGAAAGACACACTTTGTCAATGAAGCGAGAAAAAAGCGTTATCCGAATCTCTAATCACAGAGAGGATAATGTGGATCCACGATCTATAAGGGATTATTCTGAATCGAGGCGAAGTCGATCACGGGGTGATCGTATCTGCATGTCTTAGAGGCACAAGTAGGCAATGTGTTGCTTAGAAAACACACACACACACATACACACACACACACACACACACA
>KK502424.1:1886428-1910286 GCA_000688735.1 Glossina austeni | reverse complement strand
ACACACACACACACACACACACACACACACACACACACACACACACACACACACGCACGCACACACACACACACTCCGCTCCGCTGTAGTTCCCAGATTATTGGTGCGCGGTCACTGCGGGTATAGATGTTGCTGATACCCCCTTCCGTATAGAATGGCGTGACCATGCAGTAATAATCTGGCAACTACAGCAGGCGAACAGGATAGAACTCCCTCTCAGAGGTCCCAAATGGAAACCAGAATCTCTAGACAAAGAACTCTTCGAGCATATGTTGGAAGAAGCAGAACTCAGATAATCAGTTCATGCTTCCGTTGCGGAGGTTATAACACGGATTATAAAAGCCTGTGAGGGTTCAATGACAAGACGTTGCTTGTATAAGAGCAAGGAGCCAGTAAACTGGTGGACAGACGAGATAGCCGAACTAAGGGCTCAATGTAATAGAGCGACGCGTGTCTACCATAGATCGAGGGGGACTAGTGCTTATCTCAGCCACCAAGAAGAGTTCAAACTCAGGCGAAGGCTTTTTAAAAAAGCGATTATGGTCAGTAAGAAAAACTGCGTCCAGAACCTGATTAACGAGATAAATGAGCACCCATGGGGTATGGCATCTAAGTTGGTATTGAAGAAGCGAAAATATTCATACCAACCAAGCTGTGCAGAATTTGTGGAAGAAATAATCGGCACCTTGTTTCCCCAGAAAGCTATATTTGTACATGGGCCACTGATGGAGGTGAGAGATAATATTAATATCACCGGGCCTGAGGAGATTGTTGCCATTGCAAGGGAAATAAAAGACAAGAAAGCGCCGGGTCCTGATGGCATCCCAAACTGGGCTATTAAGCAAGCCATGTTGGCAAGGCCTGCTATGTTTGCGAGCACATTGAACGCTTGTTTGAAAGAACAAATTTTCCCAGATAAGTGGAAACAACAAACGCTGGTGTTGCTGCCAAAGCCAAATAAGCCGTCGCATATTGCGAATACATACCGCCCTATTTGTCTATTGGATACGATAGGCAAGATGTATGAAAAGATCATTCGAAATTGTTTAGAAGAATCACTGGAGAGCTCTAAAGGGCTGTCGGACTTCCTATTCGCCTTCAGGGAAAAGAAAAGCCCTATAGCATTAGACATTAAAAATGGATTCAACTCAGCAAACTGGTATTGTGTCATAGCTGCCCTAAAGGAAAGAAGAGTCACACCGTATCTTGTAATCATAGTCGTTAGTTGTTTTAGTGGCAGGAAACTTCGATACGTTACAGATAAAGGGTGCAGAGAAAGGCTGATCACTGGAAGCGTACCTCGGGGATCAGTCCTAGGCCCTACATTGTGGAACGTAATGTACGACGATATCCTACGACGACCTCTCCCTGAGAGAGCATCCATCTTGGGTTTGCTAACGACATAGCGATAACTATCGTGGCAAAAACTTTGGAGGGAATTACCGCCGACATGATTAAGAGGTGGCTGCGGTCAGTGGATTTAGATCTGGCGGAAGAGAAAATAGAAGCGGTCTTAATCTCTTCTAGGAAGAAGATTGAGAAAGTGATTATCCAAATGGGAGACACGAGGATACAGTCACAAGAAGCCATAAAATACCTAGGAGTGATGATCGATTGCAGACTTTCGTTTAAATGGCATCTGCAATACACGGGCGAAAAGTCGCTGGCGCGCTTACTGCCAAACTTGCGTGGCCCTAAGCAAGACCGCAGAAGTGGTAACTGCGACAATAATGTACGGCTCTTCTGTGTGGAAAAGGCCCTCGCTATAGTGTCATACACGAGAGACATCCATCCAATCAGCATACAGGCTATGCGCTCTAAGGGTGTGCGCCGCACCGGACGGTATCGGAAGATGCGGCTTTGGTTATCGCTGGCATGATACCAATCGACTTGCGAGCTAAAGAAGGTATGTGTAGGGCTGAATTTCACAGATTGTCGGCTAAAGCGACTAAGCAGCGTGCAAAACAGTGACTACTGGAAGAGTGGCAGGAGCGCTGGAGCAGAGCGAGTGAGGATAGATGGGTGGACCAGCTCATACCAGATTTACAGCCCTGGGTGAATAGGCAACATGGTGAGGTTGACTTTTATTTGACACAACTAATTAGCTTTAGGTCATATTTGAATAGGTTTAAAATAGTGCAGGACTCGTTCTGTAATTTTTGTGAGTGCATCGAAGACGCTGAACATGTTTTCTTTATCTGTCCGAAATACCATAATGAACGACAGAGACTACAGGCGGAATTTGGAGGGTTACCGCTCCCCAATCTTGTGACAAATATGTTGTGCAACCTGAAAATATGGAAAGCGGTAGGAGCGTTCGCCGCAAACCTTATGAGAAAACAAAGACACGAAGAGCGTCAACGTAAGCTTTTTAAGTAGTGCCTAAACGGCTACTCTCTGTGTGAAGGTATACCTAAACGGTCGTGCCATAGGGAAGAGAATAGGAGGGGTGGTTTTTAGCGGGTTAAAGCCTCGCACTGCCCTCATAGGCATCTGTTGATGGTTTTCGACCTCACAAAAAAAAAGAAAAAAAAAACACACAAAGATCCTGAATATCAATTTGAATTCAGAAATGAAAGATGCACTGTAGACGCTGTTCAAGCGGTAAATGCTGCAGTCATTGCTCCTATAAAAGAGGAACCTTGGAACGCTTACCTCTTAAATCTAATCCTTTGTGTAATATAAGATTAGAGAAGGCGCTGAACATATCTTTTTTGTCAGGCCGAAATATCTAGACGAACAACAGGGACTATAGAGGAGAAAATTGCAGCCTTTTCTTTTCCCGGCAAACATGTTACACAACATAAAAAACGAAAAGCGGTAGGGGTGCTTGTTGCAATCATACCGACGAAGTACAGAAACGAAGAGGATTAACGTAGGCTTGTAGATAAAGCCTGAATGCTAACCTTTCTTTTGAAAATATACCTAAGCTGTTGTGCCATAGGGTAGGGATACGAGAATAGATGACTTTTACCGCGTTAAAGTCACGTGGTACCCAAAGTGGGCGGTTCTCGATGCTTTTCCATTTCAAAAAACACACACTTATATACACACATATAGAAAGAAAGAGAGTGAGAGAGTGAAAGAGAGAGAGAGAGAGAGAGAGAGAAAGAGAAAGAGAAAGAGAGAGAGAGAGAGAGAGAGAGAGAAAGAGAGAGAGAGAGAGAAAGAGAAAGAGAAAGAGAGAGAGAGAGAGAGAGAGAGAGAGAGAGAGAGAAAGAAAGAGAGAGAGAGAGAGAACTGGAAATCAATAAAGGACTCCGCTAAGGTTCCATCAAAAGAAGTTAACCAATAGCGTTGTGATGCTTAAAAGTGGTCTATATGGTGTATTCTACTTGGAGTGTCTACGAAGCCTTCCATCTCCGGCTCGAACAGCGAGCACACCAAAGCAAGAATGACCAAAGGTAATTGGCTTTAGGAACCACCATATTATCTTAGGATCGTCGCATCACAATTTGAACTACAAAACTTATACCTTTAGTTTGTGGCTAGACGACTAATTTGAAAATACCTATGATTAGGTCTAAAAAAAAATACAAAATATTCTATGCAATAATTTGCCAATTTATTCATTAGCAGACCTCGACTCAAACGCTGAACGCAACTGTTTATCACGATCAAGTACGATCAAGCCGGTGAGAAACAAAAGATGGACGATGATTATCTGTAAACTTATTCACAAGTGTGTCTATAACTCACTTTCATTCCCAACTTGTTGATCTTTTCATCATCAGCAAATTGCCCGACCTTGTCGAAAGCACTTGACGACTGGCCTGTCGATATGTTAAAATGACTTTCATAAAAGTAGCAGAAGGAGCGAAATCAAATGAATCTATGTAGCGATTTCATGTTTGTTTGAAAAGAAGAAGAAGACGCATATCGAAATCCATAGATCGTGTCACGACATATATAATATTCTTGTTTCCTGCACTCAGCCTTCTTGAGCCCAGACGCAGTGGTCTCCGTATTGATAATGCGCGTAAAACAATCGAACTTAAATTTAAGAAATAGTATCTTGGGAATATCGTAAGATTCGCTTTATAATGCAATGCAGAATTATGTAAATTTGCTTTGAAGCATTACAAAGTGTTTGAAGCGTTCATAGAGTTTCCATAATTAAGTCGCATATATTGATTGACATAAAATCTATTGAACCGTTAAACGGGTAAGCAATGTAAGCAAGAGATGATCATTAATTTTGTTCCATTTAGGCAAACTTAACGTTACAAATGTTACAATATTGATAACCGCACGTAAACACACCCATAACCATGTGTAATGTTTTTAAGCTAGTGAGCGCACTCACCTATACCTAAATACAATCTATCGCAGCCTACAGCCGTAGTCAGGCATATCATATATATATATATATGTATATAAATTTGCATATTATTCACACTGTATTAAACGCTGTTTATAATTTTCAACTGGGCAACAAGTCCAGTTAAACATAATTAATTGTAGTACAAGGGGGTAAAGGGAAAGACTGTAAACCCTTTATGGGTATAAGTACAACGATTAATAAATGTATTCTTTTTTCTTTGTTTGAATATATCTTGTGTTAGGTGTTGAAATTGTTGCTGTCATTTTAAAGGGTCAACCTTTTTCGCATCAAAACTATTTAACCATCAAATATGTTCAGCACAAACGCCTTCAATTTACGGTCGAATTGTTTATTGCACATTGTGTTATTAATACAGCGGCACTGTGTGCTTAAACAGTATTATTATTACATGAGAGCACAGCATCTACCGTGTGTCATGTAAATTGGTTTTTTTTTTTTTTTTTTTTGCGCTTTTGTTTTTGTTTTAAAAAAGCAAACAAACAAAGAAAGATGGCGGCCAAGCCAGTTCATTGGGCTCGTATCAATGAAGTGAGAAAAGCGTAATTAACACGCTCGATGTGTATATGCGTTATCTTATGCAACCAGTAGTCGCAATGCACAAATTGTTGCAATTGTTTTTTTCCCTTTTTTTCTCTTCCTTACTTGGTTTTTCGTTGCGTATTTATTGCTTTTCGCAATTGCATTGTTATTGTCAAAGTTAGGTGCGTGCATACGTTTAGCTCTTCTCTGACTCTCTCTCTTATTGTTTTGTGCATTGCTTTGCGTTTCATGTTTTGTTTTTTTTTTGAATTTATTAAAACGAAGTATTGTTGAGGAAGTTCATGAAAACAAAGCAGTCTCTTCTTAGGCCGCCCCTAGTCACTGCGTACACTGTGTACATACGTCAACTCATTCATACATTTTTAAATTATTTATCTAAGTTTAAGTTGTTTAGCAAATCACTTCAAGCTTCAAAGCTTAATGTGCTTAGCTAAGCTATAAGTTAATGCGAATAAAATTAATTTTTTCTATTTCTTCAAGTGTTCTTTTCTTAACATAGCTCATATGTTATTAAAAGATACATAACTGGTTTAGAAAATAGTTGTCTTATAAAGTTTAACTGTACGAAAGATAATCGCGGATATATTTAGAAGTGAAGTTAAGTTGTCATGTTGTTGAGGCTTATGTCTTCGCTAGAGACTCGATTTAGCTCCGTTTTATATCTTTGTCAAATCATATTTCATATCGATGTGAAGAAGAATCGGCAAAAGTCAAATCGCAAGCCAAGCTATCCGCCCGCTCTTCGGATAGTGTAAGCAAGAATTGACATGAAATACTTGTACGTGTAATTTGTGGCCAGAGATCAAAGCTTGAAAATACTTGTAATTCACATTACGAAGAAATGAATATTGATTTAAGTTTTCTAACCCAAAATAGTAAATTGGATCGACAAGGATCAAATGGAACGATCGAAAAATAGTCTAAATCCAATGTTATAGAGGACTCATCCGTGAGAAACGCGATATATCGATGGCTCTGCAATATTCAGAGTTTTTGAATTACTCGTCCGTGAACTCGATGAGTGGCATAATAGTTTTATTCTAAATAAAAATTTATTTCTTTGTATTTTGTTTTGACTACCCACTCAGGGGATATCCTCTTAACGTACAGGCATGTTGATGGTCAAAAACAATTATAGGTGCGGAAGGTTTAAACATAAGTGTAACAAAGTGATTGAAAAGAGCGAAGTCAGGATGTAAGGCCAAATTTATTGCATATGTAAAGGTAAACTTTCACAAGTACATAAAACACAGTAACAGTTCAAATAAAACAAAGAGAAAGTAGCCTATATTCAATCGTACAATTTCTATATAAGTATGTGTGAATAGTTTTTTATTTTCGGAAAAAAACACGTTCAATTTAATAGAATGATAAAAACTGGTTTATTCAATGCATGCTTAATTACATAGTTCCACCTTGTTCGCGCGTTTCGAGCAAATTACGGGTACTTTTTGTGCGGTAAGAGGAGACAGCTTGGCAAGCAAACAACATGGGTTAACTCTTTCCAGTGGAGTGCTTCCAATGTTTTGCGAATCGGTTTTGCTGCATGGATGGACGGATGGGGGGATGGATGACATTTCGAAAGTTTTTTAAACTGGGAAACGGTTAAAAAATCGTTCGATCCTTGTTGGTAGCGTTCAGTGTTTCGCTGGACTTTAGCAATTCGCAATGGAACACTTTTGCCAAAACGATTGGGTCTTGCGCTCGATGTGAATGATGCATCTGGATCTAGCTGTGATCATTTGCGTTTGGGATTCTCCATATGAGCCTAGGTTTTATTTCCAGTAACGACACAATGTAAAAGCGACTCTCTTTGTATGTTTCGAACAAAATTGTTTATATCCGCCGCTCTTATTCTAAAAGGAATTTAAAAAAAAAAAAAACTAGATTTCATACTTCGGTTCCATACGTTCATTTTTGCGAAAGGGGGAATATTTAATCTAGATACTAAACAGTGAGGAGGACGAACAGCGGGACATACTTATGTGCATTCCGAATTTGGCACTAGTCGACAATGTATGTATATCTGGACGTTATGAAGGTTTTCGCAAAATAATTAAATTGTGATGCGCTATAATATGAAGAAGACATAACCGATCTTTTTAATTTTTGTACGCGTGCGAGTATCACCCATAGAATAAATACGCAAATTTTTATACGTCCATCCGCCATGTAGTAAACTGTTTGTAAGTAAAGTACAAAAAAAACTATTTTTTATTCCTTTTGAAAAACAGAGGTGCTCTCAGTTTACGTGGCGCTGTAAGCGTGTCCTTCGACCGATTTGGTCCAACTTCAATACCAGCCCGCGTGCACGAACTTCCAAGGCTTCTGCCAACTTTGAAGTCGATAGCTTTATTTTTGCAATCAGGAGAATATTTACAACAGACGTTATACGGACGGACAGACAGACAAGTGAAGATGCTTAAATCGGTTTAGAATTTGATGCTGATCAAAAATATATATACTTTGTGAGGTCACTGAAGCTTCCTTCTGGACAAAATGCACATACCGCTTAGTCTTTGGTAACGGATATAAAAATGCTATCCGCGAATGCTTTTTATTTAGCATAAATGTTGGCATAAGGAACGCAGCAAACCAATGCTACGCCATCACTTTTCGCACTTTACACTTTTTTACATGTGGTTGTTGTGTTTTAGTAAAGCAGCATAAATAACGAATAAATACACCGGCATATATATTATAATACTTGAGGCATAACCGGCAAACAACTGCTAACAGCATTAAACATTCAAATAATTCACTAAAGTTTAAGTGTATGTGGACTAATAGCTTGATTCTTACTAATATCTTTAATAATCTCCCTATTAATTGAATTAACCAATTTTTTAATATATATAAGTGGGGAAATTTAGATTCGATCGTCGAGGTAAGAATTTCATTCGTCCACAGATACTGTTTTAATTTTTAGACAGAGCTTAACATAAATAAATCTAAGCATTAAAAAAGGGCTGTACACGACTTTGGTAAAGCGTCTAATGTTTGATGTCCCCGTCAAAAATGTTGTGTTTTCTCAATAGAGTCAATACAGAAGCAATTGGGCTTGCAGTTCCTCCTTAGGTTGGTATTCGCGAATCTACTTGCGGCCAAATAGAAACAGGCTACGATTATAAGCCGTTTCTTTCTTCGTCAGACAAAAGCAAGTTTAGCTTAGATGTCTCCTTCTTAATTAAATTAATACATGATAGTATTGACTCTGTGGCGTTACTAAAAGAGAGATACATTTCTAATCTTCTAATCTTTCTTTAAGAAACTTTATATTGATAATACGCAGCCAACATGGACCTAGCTACGAGCCTCTTTAACTCGGGGGACCATGAGGTCCTTTGCAAAATTGCAAACGACTTCTATAATTTCATCTCGATATCGTAATATGTAAATACTACCAAGACAACTCTGTTTATTAAGCACGTGCTGCCCATGTCGTATCTAATTTATTTATTTTATTTATTTATTCATTAGGGCCCTACTAACAAGCAGATTGCTTAATACTAGTAGGTTAGAGTGACGTGATTACAATGTAGGAGCTATCAAAAGTATATAAAAAAAAAGAAAAAAGCAAAAAGAGTATGCATATGGTGGTTAAGAGAAAATATTTTAGGTAATACGTATTAAATAAATTATGACATACATAGTAGCATATATATGTATAGTAGCAGTAGTAGTAGTAGTAGTAATAGTAGTAGTAGTAGTAGTAGTAGTAGTAGTAGTAGTAGTAGTAGTAGTAGTAGTAGTAGTAGTAGTAGTAGTAGTAGTAGTAGTAGTAGTAGCAGTACAAGTATGATATACATAGTAGTAGTAACGAGCACTGTAGTAGTAACCATCCCTGTTCGGAGATTTAGTAATTGAAATTTCAATCCACTGCAAAATGCAAGGAGATTTCTTTACGAAATCTCATAGGGTCGGGGATATTGGATGGATGCAGCTTGGTAGTGAGTTCCAGAGTCGGATGGAGTATATAAAAAAGTAATGTTCAGATATGGACAATTTATGATATGCTTTCGTCTGCGCGATTGGATGAATTTGATTTTTTTCGTATAAGTTGTCTGGCTCTTTGTACGCGATAATTTTGTGTAGTAGGCACAAAGTACGACACTTTAGAAGATCATCAAGAGACATGCCATACAACCTGTTTTTAAAGGCTGATAATCGGTCATACCTCTTGAGACAATAAACATATCTAATGATGGTGTTGAAGATTTTGTTTAGCCTAACTTTGGACTGTCGAACACTATTGGCAAATAATTCACAGCCGTATAGAAGAGTTGGCATGAGGTACGTTTTGGTTTTTAATCTTTAAAACTTCGCATGATTTGCAAATTTAATTAATTATTTTTATTATGATCGATGGGTAAGTTTTTGCATGTTTGAATCGGTTTAGGAATTCAATCCTAGCTTGAACCTGTATCGGCTGCGAATATGCCTCTATCTAACATGCCTTTTGTTGTTCCTTTTTTCCCTTGACTTATTTCCTAATGTTTAACAAAAGATTTCTCTTTAAGAATCCATTTAATTCGGTTGTTATATGTGTAAATAAATCAATAAATAGGTGCTTGCGTTTATTTTGATCATTTTTTTACTTGAGAAAAACTTGGACCAATCAAAATATTTTCCGTCATTTTCTACAACTTTTTCCCATCTTTATGGCAACGCGGCAATACCGCGTTGGCAGTGATCCATTTTTGCACTTCTTCCGGATTCCGAAAACGCGTGCCAGCCAAGCCATGCTGCATCGATCTGAACAAGCGATAATCAGAACCCACTATATCTGGTGAGTGCGTTGGGTGCAGCAGAACTTCCCTTTAGAGCTGCAACAATGTATCCTTAAGAACTCTTGCAACGTGTGGTTGAGCTGTGTCATGCATGACTTTATGTCGGTTAACCGCTATTGCTGGTCCTTTTTGCAACAATATATCAATCAATTTGTTCAACTGACGTCAGTAGACATCGTCTTAACAGTTTCATTCTGTTTTAGCAGTACGTAATACACTACACCTTGCTGAACCTATCGTATGCACAACTAAATCCTATGGCTATGGATATTGTGTTTCGATATCGATGTAGCTCTCCTGCACTAGTACAGGACGTTTTGCGCTCGGGATTCTCGCAGAACGTGAGCAAATAGCCAATTTTTTAAAGGAGGTGTTCTCAGTTTACGTGGCACTGTGGGCGCAATCCTTCAACCGATTTAGGCCATTTTAGATGCCAAACTGCGTGGAAGAGCTTTCAATATTTCCGCCAAATTTGATGCCGATAGCTTCTTTTTTGCGGCCATGAGAATGTTTACAACAGACATTACGCAAACGAACCGACGGACAAACGGACATGCTTAAATCGATTCAGAGTTTGATGCTAATCAAGAATATATATACTTTATGAGGTCTCTGAAGTTTCTTTTTTGGCGTTGCAAACATGTTGACAAAATGAATGTACCCCCGCCTTACGGTCCGTTCGGTAAGGGGTATAAAAATGAAGACTAACTTATTTGTGATAAGACTATTGATGTAATAAGAGATCGGTTTCCTTAAGTTAGAGTTAACAAGGCGTCCTTGTCCTTGATATTTTAAGTATGTAAGCATTTCATGTAATTAATTTGGACATTACATTTCATTTAAATTAACGGAATGCATTCTGCGGGACCAGCCATGTAAAATGAATAGATAATGAGTCTTGTGCAAAATCTCACTGATGTCATGGATGTATGCATATACATATAACATATATTTTACTATGCTAAATAGCAATTGTTTTTACAATATAATTTATTTATGGTTAATTAAGAACAAGTGAGCGCTATAGTTGGACAACGCCGACTACTGAATACCCTACAGTATACCGCTTCGTAAAATTCTTCATTTATTCCCATAATAAAATATTAACAAATACACTTTGCTTCCATCATTTTACGGCAGTGTTTACGCGGAACAGGTCGCAAAACGTAAGCTGACGAGGTCTAAATTTTGGACATCACCCGCAACAAAGTTTAATTTTTAGTCTTTTAGAAGAAAAAAGTAGGAGGAAAGATAAAAAAATCTTCATCAAGAAATCTTAACTTTGTAAGTTTGGACCGCGTCAGCTGGCGCTTTGCCGATGCCGTCATATAAAGGCTCTCATAAAAAGTTTGCGTTTGCGTAGAAGTAAAATATAATTTTTGATATTTTACCAGGACAATTAAGAAGAATTGTCTTCCTCTTCTTTTTAAATGTTGAGCCAGTCAATAAGAGATGACTCAGCGCGTTGTAATAAGAGAGACTTAATGTATACACGAAACGGGGGTTATCTTAAGCAAAGAGATGGGAACCTATTTAATGGCTTAGCCTTGGCCGACTATAATGCTTTACATTTTAAACACTGTGCAACATAGCATCACTATAGACAATGAAGGAAGACAAAGAGGTTTCAACATTTTGTTCAAAATTGACGTTTGCTCTTCCATTTTCATAACTTGTGTGGGCATGGATTCTGTTAATAGTTTCTCGATATGATGTCGCATTCTCTCAAACTATATACTATACGCTTTGTTTTGCACGATCTAAGCGAGTAATTGGTGAAATGTGTGATCTCTCAGATTTCGAAAGAGGGCAAATAGTTGATGCTCGGTTAGTACGATGAGCCCTTTGGAACGAAAACAGCTGAACTATTTAACGGTCCACAGTATCCACAGTAATGGTAGCATATACAAAGCATGGAAAAACATTATTAGCGAAGCGGGATACATGTGGATTCACGTGTTTCTTCAAGTGGACTTTGGCGACAGTATGAGCTCCTTCTTTGCCTATGAAAGTCGCTATCAAATTCAGTTTTAATAACTTATTCTATGGGGATTTAAGACTTCTTCTAAATCAATTATGTAATTTTCTCATTTTAATTTGAACGTCATATAATAAATATAATACAACACTTGGAATAATTATGTTACCAAGAATTCCTTTTGTTATGTTAAATTTCGTTTTATTGTCATGCCATTAAAAGTCATGTTTATATTTATATATATACGTCTTGTAAGCATTACTATACGAAGCACATGAAAATCAAAATAAAATAATGTAGTTGCAGTTGCTTCTCCATCTTCTGCATCTTCTCCTTTTCGTTTTTCGCATGCATATAAGGTAAAATATTAAGTATTCCGTAGAATGAGCATAGCATAGTAATGCATATTATTTTATGCATTTGTGTTGTTATTCTAGATGAAAAACAAATAAATATTGCAACTATTGCATGTAGCATACGATAAATACAAATGCAAATATCACCTGATACGAATTTCAACATAGAAAAAGAAAAAACTATTCACGTTAGCATGTGTAAGTCACATAAGGTTTTGCGTGTGCCTTCCTCTCTTAAAGGAGCAAAAAATGAAAAAAAAAAAAAAATGTTTATATAAAATATCACCTAGATTTATGGATGCATAAAAGCATGGCTGTAAATTCCTCTAAAACCTGATGGTGTTACGTTTTATAAGATTCAATATATGCAAAATTAAAATATTCTATAAAAGCGTTGAGAGGATTTGCAAAAATTCTTTGTTTCCATTGTTTATTTTTTTTCTTCCTTGCTACCTTCTTAAAGATAAATATTATGCACTTACATGTACTCATATATGCGTGTGACTGCTTTAAGAATTTATCTGCTTATAGCATTAAATGAAATTATATCTAAGCAAAACAGTTGCCGAGAAAAGTGCAATTGTTTTCGTTACGGTTCACTTTCATAAATAAGATTAAAACGCGCAAAACAGCATTTACTTCGCTTACTAAGGAAAGAACGTGACATAATCCATCCACAAGTGTTTAGTTATGTCATGTTATGTCGCTCCTTCGCCTCTGCATCCTTTCAGATCGCAAGTCCCTATACTCTTCACTCTACTTTAGCCTTAAATCGGATCGTTTGCAATTTCTTGCCATTTCCTTAGTTTTGTCCATCTAGCCATATCTGCACTCATGCGTCCATATATTCATATATTCGTCATTATTGCTTTTCTTTGTCGTTTCATCTTTGCCTATATCCGGCAATCCATTTTCACTAATCGCTTTAAAATGTATTAACCAATTTGTTGAGTTTCTCATGAGCATTCTATATAAGTAAGCCATCGTTTATGTTTTGTGCCTAACCCTAAGTATTGTTAAGTGCCATTCGAAAGTGTGCACTGGAAAATTTATCATGTTTGACCACAGCCTTTGGCAGAACACTTTGTCATTTAAACGTCGTATGGTCATCAAAAATCAGTTACTGGAGCAGAAAACGTTAACGCTATGCAAAATCTGATAATGCAAAATGCGAAATGTGTTACATATCGCGGGATTGAGGTAACCTTAGGATTTAGGACCTTAGCACTACTTCCATTAGCATATATAAAATGTCGCGCGATCATTTTGTGGTGCAAAAGGTCTTTTCTCGTTGGATCGCACACATATTTCAAAAAAATTGCACAAGGATGCCGCTGTCGATTCGCACAAAGAACACGTTAAGGAATACAGAGGCGATGATTCAAAAGACGTCTTCAAAAATCCTAACAGATGACGAAACATGGATCTTTGCGCATGGGCCGGAAAATAAGCGGTAGCCGGCTCTATGACTCTTTCAATGTGAATCAACCTAATAAAAAGTTGTTGCTTCGAGGCAGAACAAATAAATGGTCGTTCGTGTTTTCAAAAAAAAAAAAAAAAAAAAAAAACTGGCCAACAACAGCAACAATGCCTTAAGAGCGACGTAAAGTTATTAACTTTGAATTCTATGCAACAATTTTTTAGCCGAAAGTCTTTGCTGAAATAGGGAAAAGCAATCAAGTGCTGTCGGATTATTCTTCAACAGCGCAAAGCAAACTCTTAAACATCTCTTTTAACAATCGACGATTTTAAGGCTTAAAAAAAATCGAACTTGTGGGTCATCCATCATCGTCGGCGTCAAAGCACTTCTGTCCCTTGTAACCGAACGTCAAAATAAGAAAAAAAAGAAAATACGCTGGGGAGTGATTTTGGTGACCAGAAGAAGGCGTTCAAAAACCATGTGTTGAAAGTGTTTCAACTCGAATGTAAGAAAAATGCTACGACGAATTGTGTGGACGACGTGTGGAAAAGTATGAATCGTGAAGGAGATTAATTTGAGAAATCATGAAACAATTTTCAAAGAGAAATAACTGTTTTTTTCATTATTATGCACAAAATACGCGCGTTTATCCCCGTAAGCATATTGTCATTAGGGTAACATTGAATGATTTTCCAATTATAGAATGTGGAAACAATCAAACAATCTTGAGTTCATAGAAATGCATAGGTACCGTTTTGTTTGATGAACTCTTGCAAGATTATTGGCAAGGCATCTGCCTACCTAGCAGTAAAACGTTTCTTACATGCTTTTAGACAATTTTAGCGGGAAGAAAACGATATAAATCGTAAGGTGACGTTCTTGAGTCCGAACTCTAAGTTATGTTAAGTCACACTTTTCATGTAAGTTAGTCTTAATTTCCGATAACTGCTTAAAAATGTATGTGAACTCTAGTTCTAGTTGTTTCAATTCGATTATGGCGTGCATCGATGGCTGATATAAAAAAAAAAAAAAAAAAAAAAAAAAAAAAATTAATTAAAAATCTATAACAATAAATGAAATTAATTAAATAAATTGAAAATCATGTGCTAGTTCAAAATAGTTTATTATTTATTTACTATTTAATAAATCGCATTATGGCATTGTGACAGATTCTTGTTTTTAAGAGATTGCGGCTTGATTACCGTTTTCATCTAATATGTTAATGAATTCATATGAAATTTATATAAACACGTAAACGAATGGACTACAACATAAACATGGGTTTATAAATGTTATGTAAATTTTTTAAAAATATCAAAAAAAAAGAAAAATGAAAATATTAAAACTACATGTTTACGTTATAAACGTAAAATAAAAGATTGAAAATTCATTCAATTAATTATTCTACCAGTTAAAGGATGTCTTAACTTGATTATTTTGTATACAAAAATTCGGAATGGAAGCATTAGAATATAGTTTTGATTTGCAAAATATTTCACTTGAGTGTAGGTGTAATTTGTCGTTGTTTTCGAAAATTCTTATTCAGAAATGCATTTTAAGTTGCTTGTAGAATGGAGTCCACTGAGAGCCTTTCTTTTTTTTTTTTAACGACCAATCAGGAGACTCAGGAGAGTGCGCACTACAATGCCGGTCACAAAGAAATCAGAAGAGAGAAAGAGAGTAGGGTTGCAGTCTATGGACTGTGCCCAATCGGTAAGTGTTATGCGCTCACTAGATTTGTGACTCAAATAATAGGTGCTTGCATGTATTTTGATCAGCGACATCGTAACTACGTTATTCATGTAAAAAAATGATGAAAATACATGCAAGCATGTATTAGATAGTAATACTACAGATTTGAAATATTAACCGTGAGCACAGTTCTCACCTACTCGGCTACTCATGAAGATTGCATTAGCAATAGTTAAAAAAACTACTTGGCATTAAATTGTAACTGAAAATTTCAATATTCTTTTAATCGTAACATACACCGACGGATCCAGAATTTGGAATTCGTTATATGTCTGTTTAAAGCTGGGCATAATCAATACCTGCATAATAGTTAAAGATATAAAATCGATTCACGAAATTTTCGCCGATAATAGTTGTGGTTAGCCTACAGTGCAGGAATTTGATACAAAGTTATGCTAAAGATATTAGAAACTCTGATTTGATTGTAGTTAAGTTTGGCGTAAGAATATTTCCGCAAAAACTTGCAAGGTTTTCGTGCACTTACTTGAGATCGCTAGGCTCGCACTAGGATAGTTAGAGGAGTAGTCTACGCATAGCGTATACTCGCTTAAATTAACTGTATATTCGTTATTAAATCATAAGCAAAGTGTAAGTGTAAATATATAAAGTGTGCAAAAAGGGTCTGTGGCAGCGAAATATTAGGTGGCAAGAATCTATTATAGGATTATTAAAACATGCATTGCCTGAAATAGTGACCCTTCTATGTCCTATCGTAAGTGGCCTAAAGGAAGGCACAATAAGGCTTCAATCATTTTCATAATTAGCTAAATTATTCCTTACTTACTTGCTATGAAATATAAATGCCGGGCAGATTGGAATAGATTCAGCTTTAGTCGTATACAACCTTGCTTGGGTTATTATTTTAGTATGCGATGATAGCATTTACAAGTGTGAACATTTGCATGAATGTGTTTTGTAATTGTCACATTGCTTGTGATATGTAAATGTTTGGTAAATACAATATTTGAAATACACAACATGGACACATACTTACTACAAAAGTTGATATTGTTTTATATCGAAAGTGTATGAGAAAATATAAAATTAATAAACTAACATTTCTCAGTTATCTCGCAACAATGCATATGTACATATAAGCACTTAGCAAACACTTTGATAATAAACATGTATATATATATATATATATATATATATATATATATATATATGCAATATGCATGCACTTGTATATATTTATTTCTGAATATATATTTGCATTAATATTTTGCAAAATTTTGTTCTTCGCAAATGCTCTAAAATATTTTCTGAATATATGTACGTGCGTAATAGTAATAACACCCGTCAACAGCGTCGTCGTTGTCGTTGTCAGCTATATCGTCATAGTTGTCGTAGTCGTCGTCATTTTTATGAACAAGACCAGCTATTATTATGATAAGAGTAACGGGACCGCTTGAAATTTCAGTAATAAACATCTGGTCTTTCACAAACGACACACGTCTTATTTCAAGACAAGAAGTGCAAATTGCCCAAAAGCTCATTTCATGCCAATAAACTACTTGGAAACCAGAACCGTCAAAGAACCACAATCAGTAACGAAAATTCAAAGAGCAATCAAAAAGGCAAATAAGGTCTTAATAGTCAATATTACATTGCTATATATATATATATATATATATATATATATATATATATATGTATATATATATTTATATAAGTTATCATTATGTATGTCTTTGGTCAAATGTGCGCATCTTTGGTCTGCTCATGCAGTTGGTCGACTGTCAAAATATGTCTGCAAGTCTCAACTCATCCAGTGTCTGTTCATATTCTGTTTGCATTTGATGAAAATGTTTCATTTTCAATTTTCTTCATTTACCATCAACACATTCGACACACAGTTGTATACTATTACTACTACTACTACTACTGCTATATATGTATATATTGTGCAATAGTATGTATGCACAGATAACTCACACTCTTTAATTGTTGTCTACGTTGTTTAAGGTAGATTGTTAGTTAGATAGATAGGTGTAAGCATTATATAAGTGGCTGAGTGAGTGAGTGAGTACTTGTGTTTGTTATTTTCTCATCTTCACTTTCTGGTTGTTATTGTTTTTCGCACTTGACTTTGTGCAAAATGGTTTTTTAATGGAAAATTGGCTTTTAAACTCATTTTCGGTACTTTGATGTTATTAGTGAATGTATCCTTGAGTTTCTTGTTCTTCTTCGTCTTTTTGTTGATAAACGCTGTAATTTGAGTATAAAATTTTGCACATATGTGTTAGTGTGTATGTGCGCTGTTAAAATTTCTTTACATATTTGCTAAGCAGTTTGCTGTTCTTAGGCTTATAACTGAAATAAAATATTAGGTTGGGGAAAAAGAAATCCATTATTTTTTCGGTAGATGGCTGCACTGGTAGATTTCTCGTAAAGTAACGATCAAACAATTTCAGATTTATGCTCGTTGGAAAGGTGACATTTCGCAGTAAAAAAAAATACTTTTGTTGTTTTTTGTTTGGTGCATTCAGTTGTTGTGAGTTACAGCGTGTTAAAAATGGAAGTGAACAAAGAGAAAATTCGGTACATTTTACAGTTTTTCTTTGACAAAGGCGAAAATGCAAGCCAGGCGGCTAAAATTGTGTGAATGCTGTTTATGGTTCCGACACTGTAACAGCCAATTATGTGCAATTTTAGTTTCGTAGATTCCGTTCAGGAATTTTTGATGTTAAAGATGCATCTCGCACAGGTAGGCCGGTCGTCGAAAATTTCGATAAAATCGGAGAAATGATCGGTGTTAGCAGTCGTAATATCGCCCAGGAGCCAAAAAAATCGACCATAAAACAGTTTTAAACCATTTACACAAAGCTGGATTCAAAAAGAAGCAAAAGAAGAAGAAGAAATAATGGATTTCTTTTTCCCCAACCTAATACGATGATATTTCACTGCATAAAACCGGTTACGTAGAATGACTTATGACCGAAAATCTTTATTCCGAAATCATTGCATACGTTGCCGAACACGAAGACAATGAATAACTAAGAAACCGAAACAATTTCGAAACATAAACGATGATCAACTAAGAGATAGACATTTTTAAACGGACATAAAAATAAGGCGATATATGTATTAAGATATCAAGTGTGTGTTAAGTTCGTTGAAATGTATGTAACCGCCATCTTTTATGGCACCGATCAATTCAAAATTGTTTTCTGAAGCAATCTAAGCTTGTCGGCCCGTCCTGTTGGTTTCTTTTATTCAACCTACAGTTTGCAATTTTTGAAACATTCTCATGAAGTTTGGCACACTGATGTATTTTGGCCGAACAATGAACGCTATTAAAAATGTTTCAGATACGATCATTTGTTTGACCACTTCTTATATAAATAATGCCTTATTTTGAAAGAAAGTTATTTGTATCTTAGTAAGCGAAGTGGTGTAGGGTGTTTATTATTATGGCCGTTCCCCATCATTTACTTGCTTTATTTAAGGTACTCTTTAAGGATATTTTTGTTTAAAAATGCTTCATGTTTTCATGTAAATGATCGCCTATGCAGTATTTTAAAAAATTCTATTTCCAATATTTGAAAATTGTTCAACATACGCCTGCACTTGTAACACCAATAACACGACTAAATTGATTGAGTGTTTGTTGGTTTATTGGAATAAACCAATGACTCTTAATATAGCCGAATGGAAAAAGTTAGTGATCAGTTCGTGTCGACATTTTTGAAGATAACGAGGATATTGAATTGATTGCGTCAGAAGATGTATGCCGCGCCGCACCGTATTATTAAAAGCACATACTATCCAAGTCAAAATCATTTTATTCATGAAAAAAAAAAAAAAAAGAAAAAAGTAATACTCACGGTTCCGTGTTCATAAGAGAGCCAAAGTTTTTGCAAACGGCGTTTCATTCATTTTCTTGGTTTTTCTTCACATTTTGGTTCATAGCGTCGATAGTTCGTTCAGCAGTGCTTCCGAATGTCTCTATTATATCATTCTTTTATTTTCTTAATGTTTTACGGCGTGAATAGAATTTCGTTGACTGAATTGTTTGTACAAAATAGAACATTCGGTGTGAAATAAAATGGAGTCGTGAAATATGAAAGTGATTAAGTGGGCTTGTGTGTAGTCGATTAAAGACAAACAGCAAGTTCGGACCATAAGTGTAAATAAATCTTGTGCGAGGAACGTAAATTTCTCTCACATTATATATGTGTTACCCACTAATGTGATCACCCGTTACAATAAGTTGCTAGCTATAGCAGATATCCGTAAGGAGCTGCCGCTAACATTAGGTGGGCCATTTGTTAGCGCTCCCTTTTCAATAAACGACACGATATTCATGCCTGACGGTTTTTAAGGAAACTAGCAAACTTTAAATCACGAGCCTATGCTGCAATGCCATCTCAAATTCAGTTAATGTGATTCTCTTGATAGTGTAGAAAGCTAAAATCTGTTCTCTACATAACACAGATTCTCAAAAACAGTCGTGATGTTGAAGAAAAAATTTGCCGGAGTGCAAATTATTAGTTCGCAAGCGCGTCGGATCGTAAGAAATCAAAGCAACGGATTAAGGCAGCATGGCAGAATTGCTGAGCTCAAATGCTTAGTACATGAAACGAGGGCAGTTAAACAATATTGATATCGGACAACTTGATCGTTATCAAGTCCCATACGAAAAATAAAATTTAAAAAGCAAGAGAAAAGAAGCAAAGATATTGAAATGTGATGAAAAAAGATGAAGAAATGTTTCCAAACTCGATTATAATCTCGGAGTTATTGGAATTAAAATTTAGATATTGAAAAATAAGCTGCAAAATTTTTAAAAGGACTGATAAAGAGACATACATGAACACACATTAGCGTATTAACAGCATTAGGCCTAAACAATCTCTAACGTAGAGGGAAGGAAAAAGTTTGTGAGGCACCAGGCCATGCTATGACGCATTTGAAAAATATGAGTTCGCCGACAGTTAAAAACAACATTGTGATCTGTGTGTTAATACAGCCGAAAGTAATGAAAATATTCGCTTCATTTGGCAAGAACGCGCCGATTACTGTGATAACGCTTAGCCTGTAAAAAAAATTCGGAGAGGTTATGATGAAAATATTTGATCGAAATCAGCTGGAAGCAATTTGATTTCTTCCCTGAAAACTTCAATGTTAACGCTGCAAGCCGTACTTCTTGAACGATTGTTGAAATCTTTCAAAGAGTGGCAAAAGGCCGATATATTGTCGCCGTGGCCGAAAGCATTGACCAAAAAACTGTTTAGAGCCAGTTGCGTAAGGCTGGCTGGTAGTAAAACAAGGAAGAGATCGTAACTGAAGATGCATCAGGCTGCCCAAGCGATTGAAAAAGCCAGATTGACGTCACCCAACGTACGCTCTTACGTTTTGTGGAAGTGGATCATGTATAACATAAGCTACTCCGAGCTGGTCATCCGAGTGATTACATTTTTTACTGTCATGATCGAGATAAAGCGCCTAGACTTGATCAATAGGACAAGCGTCGTTTTCCATTATAACGATGGCTGGCAGGCACCGCACGACTTGGCAAGAATTGAGATGGTTTCGCTGACGAGTTTCGATGGGGTACACGGCATAGTTCGGACTGCCAAACTTTCTTAATGTTATAAAAGGGCCTTTTAAAAATCGCTTGGACCACTTTTTCCTCCAGAAAGTCGAGAAGTTCTATTTTGATGGCGTATTGGTTTTATCGGAAAAATGGGATAAATTTGATTTAATAGGCTTTAGTTAAAAAAACGTGTACTTTGAACGCTACGAACCCTTTCCTTGATATATTAAGGCCAACAGGAGCATATGGCTATTCGATAGGCTAGATTGTTAAAAATTCCAGATGCCGACAGGACAAGGATAAGAAATCGTAGTATAATACTTCTGGTCTAAATATCTTAAATATTTGCAGCAAATAAAGATGATGCTGTGATGGTAGTAATAGTTAATGTTGATCGTCTAACATTTTAGGTAATTTCGTGCAATGCTCATGTCAGTCTAAAGCTTTCCATCACTTTTTGCACTTACCCGTTGCCTGCTGCTTGGGTTATAAATCAGCGCCGTCAGAGATTTTTCTGAAAGACGGCCTTAGTTTATCTGTGCATTTTTCACCCTGTTATTGTACTTTGTAAAATCTTTTATCAGCATATTTTACGGTATAAGTTATGCCGCTGAAGTGAACATATCGGATTTTATTAAGGGTTTTGAACAGCGTGCCGCAAGATGTGTTACTTTTTCCAGTCAACTTGAAGGAAAATGCTTATGAATAGTGACTAGTGATGAACGATGGATACGTTACAATGTAGAAAGCGAACAACAGCGATGATACATGGAAAGGGGTTTATTAACGTCGACTTTAAATATAAATACACTAGTCTCTCCAAATTAGGGGAATTAGTTGAGTGTAGTATGTTACAACCGGCTCTAACCCAATGAAACCACTGCTGAATATTAACTTTTGAAATTTATTGTGTCGATCAATTAAAGAGCGACCGCGATAGGTGAAAAGACATAATAGTTTGATTGTTCGGTATGGTGAGAGTCAGCCACTGAATTTGAATGTGCTACTACCCACCGCTATGATTGCCACCGATTCATCTCTTAGGTTGGCCAACGGGTTATTACCTGTCTAAGCACAGGACTTCCGTTTGTGAGATGATATTCAAGAAATGGTAACTTGGGCAGGCAGTATGAAAACATCAGTTGTCCTGCTGGTACGGAATGTGTATGTGGAAGAAATACGCAGGTATCGAAGGAAAACAGTTAGAATAACCTATTTTCTATCATCTTCACATGATATGATAATAAAAACTACGCATGTCATGACATGCTTCTACATCTGGTCCATCATTGATTATTCTCCATTGCCAGCGTTCGCTGACCGTTACACTATTTTTTTTCGACTTAAGGATTTGCTTGAAATCATCAAATATTTGTAATAACGCCATTGCATGAAGAATGAGGCGAGCGGTCTACCTCAGTAGCATGCTTTTGCCAACATTTCTGTTTCCATATCGATGGCTCTAACAAAAGCTTAGTCTATTTGAAATTTCCTTGGACATTGCTTAGATATGCAAAATTCTAATATACGCAGTGAATGATGTAATTAGTGCTATATATTATTTAGTATATGTATTGTCGTTAAAAAAATGCAATGCTCAGAGAACGTTATAAAAAATTGTAAAGGAAAAATCCCAGTTACAATTTTTTTTTATAGCTTAATGAGCGTTTAATAGGTATCAGTACAACACAACTTTCTTGAGGCGTAAAAAGTTCAACCTCATCGAAACCATCACACACGTTACATCTGTTATGTACGTAAAACCCAAAGAAAACTGATAAAATATAATAAGCTGAAGAGACTTTGAAAACGCGCAGATCACTAGGTTCTTCATTATGTTCTTGCTAACGTAACAGAATAAGAAGAAGATCTATTATTTTAGCAACCATTTGAACTTTTGTTCTTCATCTTCACTACTTGTATGGGTAAAAATTTAGTTCAAGTTTTCATAATATGACGACACACTGAATGAAATGTTTACGAATCAAGACCACAAACGCTTCTTTCAAGTGCGCATACACCCTTTGGCTTACATACGTAAATGGCTACCTATACGAAAGAAAACAAAGATAAGATTTGGGAGCGCTTGAAGCAATTTAATGGAAAAAATTTATTTTAGATAATAACCATTTTTCCACGTATTGCAGAAAAAAAATATATCTGAAAAATACTCACTGGTCTCCATCATTACTATTTGTCTTTAAAACGAGACGCTCTTATTTCTTAAATAAAAAGGCGTGCCAAATAGATTATGTCGATTATATGTACAATATATCCGCATAGAAAGCTAATTACAACAGCTCTGCACATAAGTAATAAAGTATGAATTGTGGACTTCCATGTCAGAGATTGCACCAGCGCACGCCAAAGGGAAAGGAATGCTAGGCTATACGCCAACTAACTGAGTTTGAACGAAGTCTTGTTTAAGTTTCTAAAGTTAAGCGAAAGAGAAAAGATTTAATTGCAAATTTGGAACGATCACTAAAACCGATACGTGTTATAAGTGATTGGGTTCAAAAGAACAACACATTTAACAATCCCGCTACTAAAATTTATAGTCAAGTAAACAGGAGATTGCGTCTTATCTAATTTACAAATAGGGCACACACTAGAACTAGGTTTAGAGTCCATGTTGAAAATTTTTTTTACAAGTTTTAATTAGTAGTGGAAATATCTTATTGTGCGAATATTTGAAATTCTTAATTCGGCAGCATGATTATCTAGAGCATAGTAATCGGGAAAATAAGAAGAGATTCGAATTTTAAGTGTCATGTTGCAAGTTGACTACTGAAGTTATGTTCGATTTCAAGCATGGATACGTACAAGCAAGAATAACGCATTAAAATTATTCAAGCTTATCATGAAGATCAAAGTTCTTTGAAGTCATGAACATAACATTGGATGGGGCAAAATTGGGAGAGCACGCGCCAGTTGTAGACGCAAATATCTCCTATGCGTCTTTATGTAATATATTAGGGTTACCCATAACTAATCAATTATTTTATTTCAATTATAACGACGCCTTGAAATCTCTAGTGGAGTCCGATCCAAGGTTAACTATACAGGAACTATCAAGAAGCCTTGGGTCTACCTGGTCCACCGTACAAAAGCATTTAAAAGAAATTGGGAAGGTAC
>KK502424.1:1864877-1886128 GCA_000688735.1 Glossina austeni | reverse complement strand
TTACAGTCCGCACTCATAGAAGAAAGACCAGCTTTGGTAAACAGAAAACTCCAACAAAATAATGCCCGTCCTCATGTAGCGGAGATTACTCAAGAGAAAATTAAGCAGTTAGGCTGGGAACTTCTACCGCACCCTCCATACTCCCCAGACCTAGCACCGTCGGACTACCATCTGTTCAGGTCACTGGAGCATTCGTTGCGAAATAAAAAAACGCACCTTGAGTTATATTTTAAGTCACGCCCATCACTTTTTCAAGAGGGGGGTTGAACTTTTGCAGGAACGATGGCGACAAGTCATCGCAAACGCCGGAGATTACATAAACGATTAAAAAATAAAAATGTCATTTCAAAACAACATTTTGTCTATGAATGCAAGATAATTGATTAGTTATGGGTCCCCCTAATATTACACGAAAAATTGAAGTGAAAAAAGCTTTATACAGGATGGGGTGGCTCTTCTGCGATCAACGGAACACCCGTCCGCGTGGGCACTTCAAGGAAAAATGTACACATTTTTGAGACTAATTAACGCGAGTTTCGTCGTCGCTACGTAGTTATGATTGAAACATCGATTTTTCGCGCCACCAGAGGGAAAAAATCCTCTTGCGATTGTATAGCACACTAAGTCATTCATGAAACACTGCCTACGCAAAATTGTGTGAATTGCGATAAATGCGAGAAATGCTTTTAAATTATTTTAGTAGATGTAGCCCCTAGCGAGTATTTTCGATTCGGAATTCGCAAAATGTGAAAGTCTTGCAAATGTTTTGCGGCCCATGTTCTGAAATGCTCCACAAGTTTTATTAATTGAAGACTCGGTTTATTGATATAAAGTTAAGGGCTGTTAAGTCTAATTATACGAAATAATTTATGTTCTTCTGGTAGTGATGATAACATCACATTTGCGTTTTAAGTAAAGTGATATCAGTACCGAATAAGTTCATATGCTTTACGATTTCCAAAAATCATTTGATATCCAATAGAGATAAAATTTGCGTTCAGTATTTATTTAGTTACCGGAGGAAATAAATCGCTTAACTTCATTGCTGCTCATTATATCCTTGTGCTGCAGGACATGTCAAGTTCGGGCGAATAATTGCTGTAGGCCACCCTTTTATTACATCGGTTGACTCACACACATTTTCTGGATCGATTTAGTCTTGCCTATCTGTCTGTCTATGTGTCCTTGTGTTCAATCTGCAGGTCGAAATTTTTGAGATATTTTGACGAAATTTATCATGCTGACGTGTTTTGGCATAAGGGCAAAGTCTATTCAAAATAATTTGGGTCAATTTTTATGAACCCCACCCCATATACTTATTCCTACGAAAACCGAGTCCTCATATAACAAGAAACGTACAATTTTTAATATTTTATAATGAAAATCTGTTCATAATAATAACTTGACCCAAAATGAACTATGCCAAAATGGAACGAGATTGCCCTAATTTTCGCATACCATTCCTTATAAGGGTCTTTCTGAATAGCAAGGCCTTATATAACAAAAAGTTCAAGCTATACCCTACACTACTTGCGGTACAGGGTATATTAGGATTGTACAAACATGTCTAACAGCCAGAAGGGCTTCTGATGGACCCAGCCTCTATTATAGCGGTCTGTCCGTCTGATGTCTATAGCTCGCCATTCTTGAAATATTGCGATGAGATGTGATACACTGGCGTGCTTTGGCCCACGCTATTGAAAATAGTTCCGATCGGTCCACTTAAAATCGTTATATGGAAAAAATCGTTATAGGGAGAAAATTGCAATTTTCAAAATTTCTCGACAAAGTTCCCTCTGTAATAGTATTTCGATCTGTAATAGTAGGGACAATTTTTTTAAATCTCTCTCGTTCCGACGAAAACTGCATCTTTATATAGTATATATAATTATAATTTTTCATTTTTCATAGTGCAAGCCCATAATAGTAAATCGACAAGGAAATCAAAATTTGCCGATTTTAGACCAAATGGCTCTATTTTTTGGATACCATTACATATAAGATTTCCCATAAATAGTAAGCCCTTCAGAGAAAGGTTTAATTTTTAATATTTTATAATGCAAATTGGTCGGTAGGGAATTTGGATCACATAGACCTTAACATATATAGGCATTGTAGCAAGTCTGCACATGCCGACACACTCTAATTTGTAGTGTTGTTGTATTTTTTCACAAAAATAGATAAAAAATAATAAAAGCTTCAAGAAGAAAACTAAATTTACCAAATTAGGACCATTTCTTATCCAGTCAACGTTGCGGACAGTCTCCAGCATAAGGGCTTGTATGAAACGTGTGGCTTTACGTGAAAACAGAAGGTATAGTTTTTAGGGTATTACCACGAATATTAATAAATAATTTTTTTACGCGACATATATAAAAGAAGTTAATTCGATTAAATGCCGCTTCTATTGGTTTTTGTTTTGGTTTTTTTTTGGCAACCTTTTAGGTTTATTTTAATAGAGATACGGTGTAGATGACTTTCAAACGAAAAAAAGGAACCTTGATTAATATCAGATTTTGTACCGATTTAGGCGTATCCGGCTGTTTCTCTCTACTATATTCCTAGATTAAAACTACAAATAAAATTAAAGAAAAAAATAAAAAAGAAGAAAAACAAATGGCGACGGATTCTAAAATGAATTATTCACGCTTCTCCATCTTCCCGAAATAGAGACAGAAAGTTCAAACTTGATAGATACGATACGTTCCTGCTTTATGTTTATAGATCGAATCTCGGACAATCAGAATTGGATGAATATTGTCTCTCACCTATCTAGCGAATGTCTATCATTGAAATTTTCTTTTCAGTTTGTCCAATGATAAAGCAGGCATTAAGCTCTTATCGCTTTCTTTCAAGTAGAAACGAAAGAAAAAAGAAATATTTTTCATAAATTTATTGTATCTATATATATATATATATATACATATGTATATATATATAAAGAGCTTTGCAAAGGTTTACTTAACATTTTATTAAATGATTTGAAATTAGTTCTTAATTTCACTATGAACGAACCCTTTCAACATGCATGCATCCTCAATACACTGATGGCTGTGTGTATAGCAAACAAAATGTTATTTTGCACGAATATTGTGCAATTTCTAATTTGTGAAACCGGATATGAAGTGCTGTAATGAACAATTTGCTGTACCGGAAAATGCTTGTGACTCTTCATTTTCGTAGTTTGTATTTTGAGACTTGTTTAGCTTCTATTTCCTTAAGTGTAAATTGTTGTTGTTCTTGTTTTCCCATAGTCTAGTGGCACTCAGTTTTTGTGTACAAATAAAATGCACGCGCATACACACGCAATATATAGTTTAAAAATTTTTTCCAAAATTTTGTGTGGCATGTTGCCGGCATTTCAGGTTTTTGCTTTATTGCAATTTATGCGAATGTATGCTTTTGCCGGTAAGAGTGAAAATCTATGGGAAGCGATGGCAAAGGCGACGGGAGGGAAAGAGATTTACATGAGTAAAGGTCACATTTTCGGTAAAAGTATTACAGTAGGTACCACATATATGCATTATTACATATAAAGAATGTAAGTCTATTGCATGAATGTTTATCAGAATTGCTTGTATGTTACGTTACGTGTTATCGTGGTAAGAACAGATGATACTTTTTCTCTCTTCTTTGATGTCTACCTTTGGTTTCGTTGTGTTTACATTTCGGTTAACAACTTGTAATGCATTTATTGAGTTATTTGGTTTTAAGTCACAAACACAGTCATTCATATCCCTTTACAAGTTTGTACCTAATACAAACTTGTTCATATAAATTTTGTATGTGCATACAGTAGGTACAAGTGGTTTTGCGTTAAATGTTCATCTCATCCAAGTCAATAATAATCATCTTGATGAAAAGATATTAAAGATTTTTTTAGTTCTTTTCCGGAAGATAATTGCTTTTCAAAAGGTGTTGATGACTAAAGATGCTTTTTACCATTGAATCATGCTTTGTGGTCTTCACAAGGCGATATGCATAAGCCTGAAGATTATTGAAAATTAAGTCACAGTCCTATTCGTTTGTTTATGGGATAAAGAATTGTATGAAAAGGTTGTACATTGTGGTCTCGATATCAGCATATTTAGAAATCAGTTTGTTTGTAATACTCAGCAGCATTCCATTTTCAGTCACCATGACATTTATAGTATTTCTGAGAGGCTAAGCCTGAGAAACTTTCACATGCCTTCAAGCCTAACTATTTTCTCGTTAGTGTTGTTTCAATTATTGACCGGAATATTGGTAAAGACCACGGAACACCGGCATATATATGTTTAATATATGTTTTGCAATGAATTATTTTATTGTAATTTACTGCACCGTACTTCAAGGGTAATGGCAGACTGCTAGATCTTTGCTTTGCCAAGTTCCCGGAGATAGCGGTAAATTGCCGTCCTCCTTTTATTTTACCTGAGGATCCGTATCATTTACTATTCCAATTTACATTTCCTTTCATTACAGGCATGATGGTCCGTTGAATCATTCTAATGTGACAAATCTAACTCAATCCCTCAAATACACTTTACGCTTTTAATAAAACCGATCAATATCTTATCCTTTAGCTCTTATCTTTCTCACATCATGTTCGATTTTTCTTTGTCGCTCTGTAATTTAATAAACTCAGCTACTTCTGCATCCGTTGCGATCAAGCAATCTCGCCCTCGAAGCATGTGTCCGCCATGCTCTAACAAGAGTATTAAAAATAAAAAAAAATAGGAAAAAGTAAATTTTCAAAAAGTTTATAAAAAGTGCTTCTCCTTACTCTGCTGCAAGGCGTAGTTTTAATTACCTTAACCACCAATGCTATTGCAGCTATCTTTAGATGATAAAATCATCACTGCTTGTTAATCCTACACATTTTTTTAAGTTTGTCAGACCCAAAGGTAAAATCTTCATATGTCCCTTGCATGATGATATTGAAACCTCGTATCACTTTGCTGAATACTTCAGACGAAATTTTTCAACTGTTGATTCCGATTTAATTGTTAAGTACCCGCATCCGGTAACTAACTCGGTTTCGATTCCTAATTTGGTCGTTTCAGAAAACAACGGTTTACATGGTTTGAGGTCTTTAAAATATAGTTGTGCGTCTGGGCCTGATTGGATCCCATCACGTTTACTCAAATCATGCTCTGCGGAGGTAGGTGGTGTTATTTCAATGATTTTTAATCAATCCTTCACATCAGGTGTTAGTTGTTGTGTAGTTGTGTGAGTAGTTTTTTTAGTTTCTGCTTCACAACTATGGAAACAGATATCGCGTTGGCGGCTATAGAGGCATTGCCGCGTTGAGTGTTTTATCTAAATTGTTTGAGCGCATTGTTACTCAGCATTTAGCTTTTGCTATCAAATCTTATATTTCTCCAATCCAGCATGATTTTCTGAAAGGGCGATCAACTGCTACGAATCTCTTAGAGTTTACTTGCCATGTTTTCAAGGATTTTTATCTTTTATTATCTCGATTAAATCACAAAGAGGCAAAAAACTTTCTTTCTCAAGGACGAAATGATTTAATTCTGCGCATTTCATTCACACAAGTTGCAAAATGTAGATTCGTTCATCGAGCTCTCATTAAGTGTAGCTAGGTGGACGCTAAGTTTCATTAAATGGTGGTCCAAAGAGCTTAAGGATCCTTACATTAGAAAACGGCTATACATGTGCTTAGTTAAACCAATACATGAATATTCCTCTGCTGTGTGGTCTAGGTAAATAAAATAAATAAGTAAAAATAATGGCTTCGGAGTTACATAGGCGTCAATAAATAAATAAGTAAAAAAAGTTAAGTGTAAACATTTTAAAATATTAACCTAATTGTATATTGACCTATGTTAGCTAATAATCTGAATTTTTATATGAAAACACAATCTTTGTTAGTTAAGCCGATGAACTGATTCCGATTCCTATTTCGACGAAATATGTAGGTCAAAAGTCAATAACGAAATTAACCAATTTTCATAAAGAGAGCTTAATGATGTAATCGGCTTGCTCGGATCCAATTGGGATTCTTCTACTTCAACTTCTTTATCTATATTTTTCTACTACTACTTCTTCTTATTCTGTTTCTATTTCTATTTTTATTTCTATTCCTATTCCCGCTTATATTCGTATTTCCATTTCGACTTTTGCTTACTCTCTTTCTATTTCTATTTCCATTACTACTTCTATTTCTACTTCAATTTCTTCTTCTATTTCTATTTCTATTTCCATTTCTCTCTCTAGTTCCATTTATATTTCTATTTCCATTTCTACTCCTATTTTTATTTCTACTTTTATTTCCATTTTTTTTTTCTACTTCTACCTGTACTTTTTCTTACTCTGGTTCCGTTTCCACTTTTAATTCTATTTCTAATTCCATTTCTAATCCCATTTCTACCTGTTTCCACTTCTATTTCTATTTTTATTCTTATTCCTAGTTCCGTTTCTATTTCTAGTTCTATTTCTATTTCTATTTTTGTTTTTTGCTACTTCTATTCCTATTTCTATTTCGATTTCTATTTCTACTTCTGCTTCTAGTTCTACTTTTACTTTTTCTTGTACTTTTACTAATTCTTTTTCTATATCAATTTCTACTTTTACTTTTATTTTGACATATTTTTATGATCCCCTACATCTACACTTTCATTATTATATTTAAAATTTAACTTCAACTTTACTAAGGCCCACACAAAGAACTCTGGGTTCGCATTGAGTCTTTTTAACACATCCTAGCGAACTACTGCTTGTTAATTTTCTGACCAATAGAAGAAGACGAAGGCATTTTTTTTTCTAGCTTTTGGTTTCCTTCTCATAGTTTTACTTCTAATAGTTGTACTCAAGCCGACATATTCAAGTCATTTGTTCCTTTCATGTTTATCCGAGTCTCGCAGAAAAGTCTTGCATGCAAGCTCTCATTAACTGCTCCCTTCGGTCGTCGATTTTCGATGCGTGCTACAAAATAATTAATAAATATATATGCGTCAAGTGGAGGCATATAAAATGCGATAAAAATACGACAAAATGAATTCTCCGTCTTTTTGAGCATAACATAAAATTCTCGCTTATCGGAGCATTCTCCTCATTTCACTTAGGTCCGGAGTTTTTATTCCCACCGTATACTTTGAATTAATGCCTGTATTAGAAGCGAATTCCAGGTTTTTGTAATTAAGTCAATCATCTTTTTGCGAGCAATAAATGATGGAACAGAGCGCAGAAATGGGGAGAGATTTTTTCTTTAATTCTTTAGCTTGAAAGCTTTATATGTTATGATCTTTGTATATTAATGATTTAATGATGTGAGCTTTATTTATGAAGTGATTTTCATGATGAACTTTATATTATATTAATGATCCGCGATTTTTGGTGATAGTTAATCGATAGTTGCTTATTCCACGTTATATGCAGGTTTCGTCGACAACGAACTTAGTTTTATCGTATACAGTGCGCTGTTTACGAAACCCGATTTCAACGTGGTTAGTACTGTTTTTAGTATAAATTCACTTTTAATACTTTGTTTTTTTTTTTTTTTCTTTACCCTAACTGAGAAAACGTAAAAGATATAATTTTCAACAGTAAATAAACAGTAAATAATTCCTTTTTTTTTTGTTTTTGTTTTTTTTGGTATTTTATTTCATCATAAAACAAAAACCTAAGAAAAGCGAGAATGCTAAACAAAGATATACAAAAAGACATGTTTGCGCAAGGAATATGCCGTAAGTAATAAAAATAATTGTCATCTAAGGACTTTGGGTGTTGACTTCAAAATATATAAAAACAAGACTGCGGTAAATATATTATGTGTACGCGAATGAATATAAAACAAATACAGTGTACGCGTGTGCGGTTAAACGGTATATAAGTATATTAGCTTTATATGGTCTAAGAAAGTTTCGGTATGTACGTAAGTAAGAACATAAATATAGTCAACATTTTACTGATGCATGATAATGCATGTGGCTGGCGCGGTTTAGGTGACAGTAAGACAATGAATTGTCACCACAGCTTAAATTCAAATACTTTTACGATTCTGTTCCGTAAATTCTTAAAATAACATACATATATATATATATATATATATGTCTATATGTGCATGTCGCACATGTC
This sequence comes from Glossina austeni, assembly GCA_000688735.1. NCBI lineage: Eukaryota > Metazoa > Arthropoda > Insecta > Diptera > Glossinidae > Glossina > Glossina austeni. The sequence continues at coordinate 1,878,049 of KK502424.1, read as the reverse complement.
GCACATGTCGCACATGTCGCATGTAAACAATTTTACGCTCTCCAAGCCATCTTACGTTTAGTTAGTGTTATTTATTTTTGGCTTTCATGCTATAATTTTTGTTTGTGTTTGTTGATATTATTATCGTTATTATTCTTATTATTATTGCGACCCTATAAACATCACAACAAGTGAGACAATATCACTTTACATATATTGCATAGGTATACACTAAATGACATGAACTCAATGCTTAGGGGTAAGTTTGTAAGCATGAGTGACATGGCCAAAGAACAGGATAAATAAATAATTTGACTTTTTCAAATTAATGCGAATTTGCTGATTTAGGTAAAAAAAAAAGTATTCTTACCTATATCTGGTTTCGTTGAAAGTAAATCACAGTCAGCGCACAGCTAAAGCTTTTGTCACTTTCGCTATAATAAAAACTGAAAAAATGAACAAACCAACTAAAGTAAAGGAGTAAAATATTACAATTTCACTTCTCAGCTTCTTTCCAGGGTAAGTGAGTAAATGTGAAATGCTTTTTCATATTCTAACTTTTATACCCATCTCTCCGAAGGATAAGTGGTATATTCGGTTTATCGAAACGTTTGCAATGCCTAAAACTAAGTAACTTCAGAGACCCCACAAGCCATATATATATACTCCGAATCGATTTAAGCATGTCCGTCTGTGCAGTATCTGTTGCAAACATTCTCTTAGCCGCAAAAATGAAGAGAACGACTTCAAATTTGGTAGACATAATGAAAGCTTCTACACGTAAACTCTTATTGTAAATGGGCCAAATCGGTCGAAAGACACACCTACAGTACCACGTGGACTGAGGGCACCTCTGTCTGACATTGTGTTTTTGCTCATCACTCGTATCTACAGTAAATAAATGTACGAGAATATTCTATTCTATATTCTATATGGGCGATGCTTTAGTACTTTTACAAAAATGGGAAAAACTTATCACGCTTACCCTATATTTTAGTGTATCAAAATTAAATTTTATTTCAATACCTATATAATACAGAGAGATACAGAAAGCTTCAAAAGCTCCTTGGCCTGCACTCAAGTTTGTCCATCTGTCCGTGTGCCCAACTGTGCAGTATTTGTGATACACTACTACTATCCCATTCGCAAAGAAAGATTTGCAAAGGACTTTAAATATGGCCCAAAGAGATCGAAGGACACGCCTACACGTCTATACCTTTCCTTTCCGTGTCATTTACTGGTTACTTGCTTAATTCACAAACTGCCAATAGACAATATAAATTTCCACAAAGTTATTCTACAAGCATAGAAGAAATCAGCCATGCACATCTAATCTCACTATTATATTTTTCATCTCTTTCCTTTTTTTCTATCTTATAGCGCTGAGATAGTGCTGATGGGTATAAAAGATTCGACCACAACCGAATATAACTTTCTTACTTGTTTTTTTCTCTTTTTTATTGTGCACTAAAAGTGTGGAATGATCATATTTTATGTTTTTATGCATTGTGCTGAAAATTGAAATTTTTGCATTTTTCTTTTTTAGTATTATAGTCTCGAAGTTATAAAGCGGTTAAGGTTTATTAAATCCAAAATGCAATTGGTTACGTTATCATATAGCTAACTGGGATAAAATATTTCGTTGTTATGATAATCACAATATAATCAATCATTACTCTATGATTTTATTGAAGCTCTCATAGTTTTACTTTAAACATCTAAAGGGAAAATGTTTTATAAAAGTATAAATAATTATAAATTATTGATTATTTGAGCAGAGAGATCCAATCCTGTGAAGCCTTTCTACTTATTCAACAATCATACTTACGAAAGCTTTGTGATATTTCGAGTTTAGGATGATCGTTCGAAATTTATACTCTCGAAATACTTACTCTCGTTGACCGGAAATACGGTTTGCATTTCAGAAAAACTTCATCATTAACGAAAATAGATAGTTGTTAAGCGGGTAGTAAACAATTATAGCAAACGAACTATTGCTGCGTAAAAAAGTAGAACTATAATGCTAATGTTTTCTGTAAAATTAGCCGTTTTTTAGATAAATGAGAAACTCAAACTCGGCCGTAGTCTTATCACTGTAGTCATCACTACTATCTTAAGAAAAATAAAATTAAAATGCAACTTCGATATCTTACAATATTGAATGGGCGTGGCTGTTTTTTTTTCGCATTTTTGTATAGTCATTCTCCATACTCGGCATACCCCGTTTTTTGGTTTTTGAAAACGTACCTGCTTTCAGTTTATGTGTCAGTAGGTGTGTCCTTTCACAAATTTAAGCCATTTTCAATACAAACTTGGGTGCAATAGCAAAAGTCTTCAATGTTTTCCCCAAATTCTGATCTCTTCATTTTTGCGACTGGGAGTATGTTTGCCACAAGCAGATACGTGGGGAGTATGGGGTGCATGGACATATATGCTTAGAACGATTCAGAATTCGAGACTGATCAGGAATGTTGTATGCTTCTTAGGGTCTTTGAAGCTTTCTTCTACGTTGTAAGCGTTTTGACAACACCCTTGTAACCCAGAACTCTTGACGATATATTCAGGCTATTAGATATTCCTTAACCTAGTTGATCGTATCAAATTGTAAATTTGTATTATATTTTTATGTATGATAAACAAATGAATACGTAAACCATATATTCGGACAGACTTAACTTTAGGCAAACGTTAATAGGTGCTTGCAGGTAGTTTTCACGTTCGCCGATATCTGTTTTAATGAAAATGATAAAGTAATAAAGAGTAACAATGTACACAATGGTTAAATTGGATGATTTTGACTTTTCTCTACATAAAATAACAATTTTCGATTTTACTAAATTGACTTATTTTGTGTATACAGACGCAAGCATCCAATAAGACGTATTTATGATATTTGGCTTTGCTTTCAATTGCTTATCGCATTTTCATAACATTGCATGACTTCGAGAATTGGCTTAAGGACAAAGATTGCTTTGGTCGCTTATTAATCGTCTTATATAACGGTTTAATACTTCAGTTAAATTTATTGTGGATAAGTCAAATGGAACATACGATTGTTATTTATACTTTAGTAGAAAAAAGTTTTTACTTAAAGGTTACTTTATTCGAGGCGAGCTATATATGGTATTTTAAGTCTGTTTTTCTCTTCTTCTTCTTTTTTTTTTTGTTTTCTTTGTTTTACATTTTTTCGTAACTTTCTGTAAAAGTTAACAAAGCACAAAGTTGAATTATTATGTCTTCTGGGTGTGTTTTTGGTTACACTTGTTGGCATTTGTGTCTTTGACAAATTTACATGTTGTTCATATTAAAGTATTTACGATTATTTCAGTCTGCAATAAGAAAAATATTCTTTGTTATCACTTTAAACACATATATTTTGATTTATATTATATATATAAGAAACGGAACTACGTCATGGAATTAATTAATTTTCATTTTCTCATTTATGAAGTTAAGAAATAAAATAATTGAAATATTTAGAGAGGTTTACGAAAATCTATAATATAATTAAATTTAATTATAAATTTTATTTAAATTTAATTATAAATAATTGGGGGGAAAAAAATCAACACAATTCAATGAGATCGTATATATTATATATATGAGAGATAAGGCACTCGAAAAACAAAAGAGAAAAATGCTTAAAAGAAGAAATACGTGATGAAATTTCTTATCGAAAGAAGCTATTCGTAGTATAAAGCAATTTGCCTTGGACTGCAAAGGTAGCCAGTTTGCATCTCATTTTAGCATCTCAGCTACCATTCCCATCATAGTTCATAACTACCATCAATCGTTCACGATACCCTTATTATTGTTTCCCTTTCTGTTATCAAATATTGCCTTATTACGTGAATAAAATATGATTTTATTGGGAAAATGAAAGTAGAATTAATTAATACTTTCTGGATTTTAATAAAAGGCCTAATCTTTTTTTTACTCTCTTCTAAAATGGCTAACCGAAAAAGCGACTAAAGTACTTTTTGCCTGTCAAGCCAAAAATGAGTTACATAATTCCTCCTATGCCAATCTATGCAGCTCTGGCCTGGTGGCTTAAGGTAAAGCAAAACACGACAGCGATGGCACTAAACAAGATTCATCATCTCGTTTGCACTGGTACGATTGGGCCGATGAAATTCTGCCTAGAAGCACTGCTTGCCATTAGTCCTCTTTCGATGGTCATAGAAAAAGAGGCTTGCCTGGCCGCACTTAGATTGTCAAATATAGACAAACTAAAACTGGGGAATCTTCGGACCGCTTAGAGGTATTGAAAAACTTCAACCAACTTTTGAACCCAGGGTGGAAGCAACAAAATGGTACACCGACGGTTCAAAATTGAGCCTGTGGTATGCGGTCCGAGTTTTCAAAAGGCCATACCAACGGTATATTTTCCCTCCATACTTCAAACAGAAGTTTATGCAATCTCCGCATGTGCCTGTGAATGCTTTAGATGGCAATGCAGGAAAGGGCCGATCTGCATTTACTCCGACAGTCAAGCCGCCAAAAGGTGCATGGCATGAAAGAGTAAATAATAAAATCCAGGCTTGTCTTGGAGTGCGTTCAAACACTGAATGAGTGTAGCAAGCACAATGATGTGCACCTAATAGGGAGTGCCTGGCCATTCGTGGGCTGAGAGCAAAGAAAGTGCTGACCGTCCAGCAAACAAGGAGGCCCGAGAAATCACGTCAGATCCTGAACCTTTCTGTCGAGTGCCAAGAAGCCGTATTAACAGGCTAGTAGTGCAATGGGCACTGATTGTCATTAGAAGCAATGTGCAAGGCAATGGTAACTAAAAAAACTTACCAACTTTATAGCGCACAAATTACTGGAACGAAGAAGGTGCTTGGTCACAGGTTTCTACACGGGCCATAATTCCCTCAGCGGAAAAACGTGGGTATCTCCGATACCGATTCATGCAGATTCTGCCAAGGGACGACTAGCACGGCCCATCACATTCTACGTGAATGTGAGGCCATGTGCAGAATCAGACGCCAAGTGTTTGATGAGCACTTATAAGGCCGAACACGGTATAGTGTTGTGAACAAAAGAAGGTGGCGGGGTTTATAAGAATCCTAAAGCTGGACGGTTAACAATCGATATTTAACGTTGCGGTATGGATTGCCCACTCAATTGATAATAATTAACTTGGACTTTAACCGAGTATGCATTATAAGTTTAAATTAACGTGCAACTATAGGTGTATTAGCGGGTAGGAAACTGTTTGACATGAAATAAGTCAGAAATTTTGTTCAACTTTAACCGCATATTTTAAAACTCATTTCAATACCCATTTCATTTCATTTTTAGTTATTCTTTTATGAAGTAGCTATAAGGCCATAGAAGCCTATTGCCTAGCTCCATCCAGATACATTGCATGTGCAGAAAGAAAGTACAACATAAGTGAGTACACAAGTCAGCTGGATGGCTGCTGGATTTCTACCAGCAACAAGATATACGTTATGAATTTAATAATGAGGTTAGTTTTTTTCTAAAGGTCTTCCCGGAATCGTCGAAGGATTTCAATCTCAGTGGTAACACATTTCAATATCTAGCAACATGAATCGTAAAAGTTCGTCCGTCTGCTGAGTTAGACACACGGAGCAGTAATATGGAAGGATTTCTATTCGACTTACAGAACTGCAGTCGTTCAATTCAAAGGCTTGGGGAAGTAACCCGAATTTTAGATAATCGAGAAATGTGAATTTTAAGATAAGCATGAACAAAAGGAGGAGATGTGGTCTCTAAAGTTAACGCTAAAAACAAAGTGTTATACGGTTAACAATACTACCCAAGTTATAACTTGGATACCCAGCAGGGATTTCAATACAATAGTTAACATGCGTTAAGGGGGAGGGGGTAATGCGCAATGGTATACTTAACCTTTAGAGACAGATACAAATTTAGACTGTACAGTTTTCGGAGCGTGAGACAAACTTTAGCACAGACATTGTCAATGTAGGGGTGAAAGTTGAGTTCACGATCAACGTTACAAGATCAATGGATTACTCAGATATTTTTCTGTTAAGGTTGACTGATCCAGCACAAGCGAAATTGAAGAATAAGGCTTTAGTCTTACTGGGATTAATGCAAAGCATATTATCTATCATTGAGAAGTTAACAATTGCTTAACATTCGGTTAGCATTGTTTTCGAAGGAATGCAAACTATTTGCATTATCTCTATAAAGCAGAAAAATGTCATCCGCATAAGCAAGAAAACCGCAATTGTTATCAATTAAATCTCCAAGATCTCCAAGATTACGAAGAGATTAAACGATTGTGGGCCTAAAATGGAACCTTGCGGTACACCAGACATAGTCCGAGGTAGGGAAGAATTAAAGTCATTCACAGAAACAAACTGTTCACGATCCGAAATATACGACCGCATAAGCTTAGAAGCACTTCGACAAGACTCTTTAGATACTATAGAAATAAACAGGATAAATATAAAGGAAAAGCAAAGACATCTGGAGAACAGATGGCAAAATGAGAAAATCCAGACAGAGATTCATTAGACTAACGGACAACTGATAGGAAGAAGATTGATTGACAGGAGCTTGGTAGATAAATATCAGGTAGAAACAAATCGTGTGGGCAGTTATTTGACGGATGAAATGAAACCAACGGGCATGCATATAAGTAGACGGACATTCGACAATCACAAATCAGATGGGGCAGAAAACATACATCAAGAGACAGACGGATGGGCATACTCAACGCTTTTGAAAGCATAAGACATAAAGCATTAATACGGCAGACATCGGAATGGCAGAAGTCAGATGAATAGATACAGAATGGGTTGATTCAGGGCGGATACGGATCGGAAACCAATCAGATAAATTTAGTTCGGAGACTCTCTCTCTCTCTAATGACTAGACTATGGATTGACAGCGAATGAGAACACTTCAGATGGATAGGCACCGAACAAATAGTAATTAGATCGGCAGGCAGTAAGTGAACAAAAAAGCTAAGTAAGCAAACAATAAATGAAGAGATACAAGATGTCTGATACAGAAGCAGGCACCATTCAGACAAACATAAGCGGATCACCAGAGAGTACATGGATAGTCAAAAACATCTATTTATGTTGATTTTAAGAAGTCTTTGAAGAATTTCTCTGGTAATGCTTATAGCAAAAAAAAAGGAGATTTGAAGAAAACCAGGTTTAAGCAAAATAGTAACACAAGACTTGTATAAATCACGACGTATTAAAAGCCGGAAATAATTTCAGCAGAGAAAATTCGGACACGTCACCTTTACCCTTTACCCCTTTATATTATATAAAGGAAAGAGAAATTTCTGAGTAAGAGAATCACATATTATTGCCAGAGCAAATAATAAAAATAAATGGTTGAGCATAACTTTCCCATTTTTCCAGAAAATTGTAAAATGTTTTTCGAATAAGGTCAGACTTTACGGAAATCTATATAATGATAATGTATAAGGAAAACTTGATCGTTTCTTTTTTCCTTTTCTTAATGCAAATGCGATTAATTTGCTTTATTTTTTCTTCGATTTCTTACTTATTTCAAGTTAAAGCAGTAAACGTCTCTTTAGAAAGCAATTGAAACTTAATTTTCAAATTGCTCGTCAACCACATTTTCATCAAGTATCAATTTTAGCTCATCTTGTTTTTATGTGTGTTTTTGTTTTTTTTTTGGTTTTTTACTATCAACAAACTTGTTTACTGCTCGTGGTATGTTTTTCCATTTGTCTGTCCGTCCGTTTAAGTACTACTTAACAAAGTTGTATACGTATGTGATCACGATAAAAAACGATTCAAGTTGTCTGTCAACTTATGCTTCCGCACAATTTCATTGCCATTACCAAAAACATTGAAAACGAAAGAAGTTGAGAAAAAAAAAAAAAAAGAGAAAAAAGCTTAAGAAATGGAAAAAAAAAGATATGCAACAATCTCAATAAACCTTAAACACATATGTATTTCCATGTCGTAAAGTGTATGTGCATATGCGTGTTAGTTTAGTTTTTTTCAATAGCGCCTGTTGCTAAGAAAAAAAATATCTTAAAAAATGAAGTAAAATAAAAAAAATACAATGTACATATACGCACACGTATATATCCGCCCATACATTCACGCATGCACAAACACACACACACACACACGCACGCACACACACAGAAGCACAGAAGTACACAAGCACACCCATTTATACGTACACACCATAGATACTCTTGTTTAATTTTCAAGCAATTTTCTTCTTTCCAACTACACTTGAGTTAAGCTCTGTGCGGATTTCTTTCAACTTGCTTTCCTTTCCCCCTCCCGCTTGCAGAGGAGAGAACATAACGTATGAGTGTTATATGCTTTAGCTTCTCGAACGTATGCGTATATGTGGGCAGATGTGTATACATACGCATGAGTGTGTGGCTGTGTAAAATCCTTTAAGTAGCAGCTTTAAGAACACGGAAAGAAACATTTTATATTTCTTATTTAAGTGTGTGCGTGGGTGAGAGTAATCTCAGACGCCATGCTATTACGCTTACAGTTGCCATAGCAGTCGAAGTGGATTTGGTTACTTCCACTGTGGTTGTTTGTTGTTTTGTTTTTGTTTTCGCTTCTTTTTCATACATATATATATATATATATATATATGCATTTTTTTTTTTTGATTTGCTGGTGTTGACTTGTTTTTGGCTTGACTTTGTTCAGCTTTAGAGCCATGATCTGTCTGTCTATTTCTCTGTCTGGGGATTGCAACACAATTCCGCCTGCAGTGTATTTTTCAATTTTCTGCTATATGCGGACAACATTATACAAAAATAAGAGCAACAACAATAACAAAAAGTAGTTACCTCCTTCATTTTTATTTCCTTCTCTTTTTTTTTATTTTTTTTGTTTTTTTTTTTCAACTGTTTCTTATTATAATAATGTAAACTTCGGCACAAGGTAACCAACCAAATAAAGCAGACAGTGTGCCAGTCAGTGTTAGCATTAGCCGTATGTTCCGGGTACTACTGGTAGATCCTTAAAGTTTTGATTTTATTTATTTATTTGCTTCTTTTTTTTTTTTAATGTTGGTGTTCAGCATGATTCTTATATTCTCTCGTGTTCGTCGTTGGCTATGACCATTTTTTACTTTGTTTATCTTACGTACATACACGTACACATGCACACATTTATATACACAAACACACACACACACACACACACACAAAAAGCACACCTACGCACACATGCCCATTTACCTGGTGCATACGTTATAAAAATGATGATGACTGTGCTGACAGTATAGCGACCCTTTTTCCTGTTTGTTTAGCATCTATGAGAATGTGTTCAGAGTGTTTCGTTCGTAGTTTTTCATAACATCGGATATATATGCATTTTGTCGTTCCTTTCCTTACTTACCATCCATACTTTGCGTTTCAAGTTTTGAATTTTTTCATGTCGCATCTAAAAATATCGAAGAAAAAGAAAAGAGAGAAGAAAGGAATCTTTCGTTACAGTTGCCAGGCATTTTTATTCTGCAAGCGTGAAAACTCCTTCAAGAGGAAAATTTGCTTGATCTCCTACTGTTACGTTTAAACACGATAGAGAAATTGTCTAAGTTTTTTTGTTTTTTTTTTTTTATTGTTGTTGTTTTCATTGTTCTCAATGTTGTTGTATTATTATTATTGTTGTCGTAAGTCACGTGTTTATTTAGGTAACCATTAGAGTATGAGATGAAATTCAAATCATGCTTATGTGTTTTACAAATCATGCTTAACGGAGGCATAGACGCACTGCACTCTCTCATCCGAAACGAACAGAAACTTTTTCTCTTTCTGTCGGCTTCTCTGTCGAACAGAAAAGAAAGGGAAAGAAAAAAAAAGCAAGTTTTCGTTTCTTCTTAGACGTGAAACTTGCGTTCTATTCCTTGCAGTTGAAGCGGGTTTTTACTTCTTTTTTTTGCCAACAATAGTGCACAAGGAAAACAATGCCGCATCTTTTAAGACGCTTACAGATATAAATCTCAATAATCGTTTATCATGACAACGGTTGCCATTCCTTTTTCGTTTCGTTTGCCATCCGTTTACCATTCTTCTCTCACCTTTATATTATATTTATGCTCAGCGTGGCACCGGCTGTCATATGCTGCTGCTTCAGAAGAAAGAAAGAAAAAAAATGTTAACGTTAAACAAATTGGTGTTTGCACATTTGCGCTTTTTTTTTTTTTTTTTGCTCTCATCGTTTTGCCTGATATGGGTTGGTTGCCTTTTCTTATGCAGTATTCTAAACTGAAGTTAAACATTTTCCGAAGCGTTATTGCTGCTGTTTAACCGTAATCAAGATGAATTTGTTTGTTGTCAATATATATTTTTACCGCTATAATGATGGCAAAAAGCATATCCGTGGAAAAAAAAAAAAGTAGGGAAAAGAAAAAAAGAAAGAGAATTGGAATCGTGTATGAAACGATGCGATATATAAATTGTAACTTATTAAGGGAAAGGAGAATGAGCAGCTAGTAAAGATAAGGATTTATTGATGGGTTACAATCTAATGATGAAACAGCTTATTAGATGATTCATTATATTATGAAAACAAATAGGAAAACTGCAATCGCCGTAGGCCTATATATCTATAATCTGTAAGAGATTAATGGATATTTAAAAAGCATTAAACTTTTTGAGAGGTCACGAAAGTGAGAGGGAATACTTTATTACTAATTAATTATATAATTTGTTCGGTGGCCGTTTCGTAGCGCTGTAACCTTTTCTATGACTTCTGGTAATTCTGTATTGTTGTGTGCAAACACTAAAGCAAGTGATGGTTGAAATGGACAGGACTCAGGCCATAGTTTAAACGCCATGAAACCGAGAAGTTGCTCTCCGCTGCCAAAAAGTTGCTAAAGAGAGATAATGTTATCGTTTTTTTAGTGAAAATTCGGTCACTTTTGGAAATTCAAAAAAAAAAAAAAACAAAAAAAAAAAATAATGGCGGGATACGGATAATTGCGACCGGTAGGTTGAAGCCAAGAATGCATGGACAGACATTAAACAGGCAGATTGACATATGGACAGATTCAGGTTAATTCAGTCGGTATAATAAAAGTTAAGTCTATCTCAAGTCCTTCTGGGGGTTGCATGCGTCCGCATAAACTTAATACACATTTGTGCGACAAGTAGTGTAGGGTATAAAAAATGAGAAGATCTACAACTATTAGGGCTTTTAGATATGAAAGCAGTAAGTGTAGAAATAGTATCTCTGTGTTGAAATTAGTTGCTTTAGTTGCCGGCCGCTTCCACTTTTTCCGCAATTTCAGGTATCGATAATTTTGCCATTGATGAGGTTGCTTATACAAGCTGTCAATGAGTGTATATAAATCTGTAAAGAGATGGAAGCGAACTGCAGTGCATGCTACACTTGAAAAACATGTCACTGAAGTTATGGAAATGGTTAAGTTGGCTAAAATGGGATTTGGGAGATTTCGTGCAAAAAAATTTTAATCTTAGGGACAAAAAGGAAAGCCAAAGCCTTATTAACATTTGAACAATACCAAGCCCTGCTAGTTAAACTTAGTGACGTGCGTAAAGGAGAAAATCATTGACGAACAAAAGAACCCGAATAATGGTTTTGTTTCATGATAAACGTTCCTATTTGCCCGTCCGTCTTTAGCAAAAGCAGTTCAAGAAGTAATCCTGAACTTGATCGGGCAACTTCTGGCGATTGCGAGGCTTATTCCCCGGACTTATCTAACTACCTTACTACTAGTAGTTCAGATCAATGGAGTCATATTCACTAGATCAGCTGTTTTCCAAAGTGTAAGATTAATGAAAATGAATCGATGATTATTTCGTCTCGCAACGACGAAAACGCAGGGAACTTATTTCCACACCTAAAACAAGTCTCAAAATACATAAAAAAGGTTTTTTTTCTCTGATTTTTTTTTTTTTTTTTGATAAAATGGAGGCGTGGTCACTGCTACAAAACAATCTTTCGTTTTGGTTAACTTCTCATACCGCACTGCTACAGCTCAAAACTTCGTGCCTTACACAATAAGTTAACTACTTTCAAAAAATATATGTTGTAACTTAAAATCTAGTGGGGATCCGCACATTAGTTTTTTGAAAAACTAACTAAAAAAATTGTCATTTAAAATTTGATTTGATTTTTTTTTGTAAATTGTTCGAAAATTGTCCTTTGAAAAGATGGTTTAAAATACGTGGCAGAGATGTAGCTGAAGCGGAAGCTGTCGATAAAATTTGAAACCACAAAAGACTGGGCAAAGGCGGAAATCACCCTTGCGGTGTTAAGGAAAGCGCACGTAAAGCTCTAAACGTCAATTTTGTGAAAAGGTTCCAAATATTGCAAATTTATTTCATTTAATCATTTGAAGCTTTTTCCTAAGCTTTAAAAATTTTGCTTAAGATTGCGAAGCATTTGCTCAAAAACCGAAACTAGCTTGAAGTGTGTAGTTTTTGAATATTAGTTTGGAATTTATTTCAAATTGCGATTTTTTGTGGTTTGTGAGAAGGTATTTTTTCAGGCTATTACTGTAAATTGGAATAAAGTTTGACGAAAATGTGTGTCTATATATATTGTTTTCAAAAGTTTCAACAAAAAACAAAGCAGTTAGAGTTAGTACAAACGGACAAATGACGACACAGCTTCGGAAGCTTTGCACACCTCAAGGTCTATATCGAAGAAAAAAGAAAAAAAAACCCCTAAGTGGCAAACATGACTTTTTCTGCCGAATTCGAAGGATAGTGTTAAAGTGAATCATCACGGGTGATGTAAAATGAACGTATTACGAGACTAAGAACGACAATAGGCATGGTGTAGATCGACAGATCATTAGAGGTGGTGGGCGGGGTAGGGTAGGGGGAGGTTAGTGCGATGTATTGTAGGGTTAGTTCCTCCAAACAGAAGAAATCGTTAGACAAAACTATTAAGATCGGCACTGCCAAAAGTCGTGATAGCATGACATTTCAGCAGACGACGTTTATGATGCCAATGAAATGGAACCAGGGGTTTTCCTGTCGGAATACGCTCCCTTTTTCACCAAGAATAATTGGACAAGATTAGTTTCTATTTCCATACTTGATGTAGTGATTCCACATGTATCAAGAAGAAAGATGAAAGATGATCATAAGAAATCATAATATGAAAATTGTGCACTGAAATGGAATTTTTAACTCAGTATCAAAAATAATAGGGAAGTAAGTTATAGTTGGGCAAGACAAGGTTTTTTAATTACGA
>KK502424.1:1792377-1862377 GCA_000688735.1 Glossina austeni | reverse complement strand
CGGTTTTTCTCTTTCTTTTTTTACATTAAAAGCAAACAATAAACCATAGAGAATCCGTTTTTTTTTTTTATTTTGTTCCACATACCGATCAAATTTATATTGTCTTAAGCACTTAATCCTATAATGCCTTATAATGTACAAGTACAAGAAAAAGCAGAATGAAAGCAGAAAAAAATTAAGTGATTTTCTTGGTTCTTTTTTTTTTTTTGTTGATTTAATTTTTTTGTAATTTAGTTACAGCAACAAAATATCTGTGCTCAATATGCCGTAAGAAGAAGAAAAAGACAATTTTGTCTCCGTTTTTCTATATTCTCTGTCTTCTCATTTCTACCTTTAACTTGTCTTTTATGGAATGGTGTTTAAATAAACTGGGAAAAAAGTACAAGAAAATAAATAAGAAATTTGTTCACGTCTTGAGGAGAATTTTGGGTACCTATTAAATTTACTAACACTAATTTGAGCTACGATTTTTTTGGATTTTATTTCGTTTCTGTTGTAAGAAACATTCCAATTAGCATCACAATATTCGACTCGTTCAATATTCACATCACATTTAAATCGATCTCAACTATGGCTTATTAGTAATTGGCAATGGAGTTATGATTCTTTTGGCTCGGCAACGTTTACAGGTTTTCAAATTTAATCTCTTGTCATTAATCTAGGAGATGGAAAATTTCATTTTCCTATTCTCATGTTAGTGACTGCGATAATTTCAATAGTATGTAATGGACATGGCACCAATTCAGTTGTCTTGGCATTTCCCATCCCGTCACTACAGATGAACTTTTGTATAATACCTGGTGCGCTATACTGGTATTCATTATTATGTAATGTGGGTGTTATGCACATCTATAGTCCTGTTTAATGCGCTAAAAATTTGCGGATAATAACCAAAATAGCTTTCGCTAAAGATTCCAACGTTCCGTTGTCGGAGCGGAGAGGCCATCAGGGTTCAATTGATTAAATCTTTTAAAAAAGTATTGAACATCTTGGGGTCTCTGATATGTATACTTGAAAAATTTGTAGTTGGCGGGTTTATAAGTCAAACGTGTCCATTTTCAATGCGGCTCTGTAGCTGTTAACTAAGGCCGTATGTATCAAGTCTCAATTTAGATTTTATTAATGATAGGAACTGCAGTCATAGATGTTCGATGGATGGACAGATGAATGCATTTCCAATGCGTTACTCAAGTTGTTACGAACCATTAGCTAAAATTTATGTCCATCCATTTCTGGGTCGTGTGTACGAAGTCCACAAAAAATAAAAAAAGAATGGGGATGCTAGTTGAAATTTCCTGTTCACAATAAAACGAAAAAAAACGTTCACGTACACCTAAGTTTGATGCGGAAGCCAAATCTTGCAATTTAATCTTAATTTGTCAAACTATCTTGTTTGTCTTTCCTTTCGCTTTTACGTTGCGTTGTGAATCGATTTTTTATACCGATCATCGAAGTATGCGGGGTATATTCATTTTGTCAAAACGTTTGCCACGCCCAGAAGGAAGCATCAAAGACCCCACAAAGTATATATATATTCTTGACCAGCAACAAATTCTAAATTAATTTAAGTATGTCCATCTGTCCGTTTGTCTGCCTATCTGTTGTAAACATAATCCTGGCCGCGAAAATCAAGCTATCGTCTTCAAGTTTAGCAGAAACATTGAAAGCTCTTGCACGCAGGTTGGTATTATAAATGGGCCAAATCGGGCGAAGGACACATTCACAGCACCACGTAAACTTAGAACGCCTCTGTTTTTCAAAGGGAATGAGAAATTGGTTTTTGTTCACTACTCATAAACTACAGCAAGTAAATGTACAAAAATTTGAAGGCATATTCTCTTGGCGATTTTCTAGTAATTATACAAAAATAGAAAAAATGTACCACGCCCACCCAATATTATAATGTATCAAAGTTGAATTGTTTTTTCAATACCTTTATAAGCCTCAAAAACACCATAAAGTATGCAAATTTTTGCACAGCTTCAGCTCTGGTATGCATCTAATCACGGCCGCCTGTTCGTCTCTCCATCTGTCCATTTGCGCAACTTTGTAGTATTTGTGGTAAACTTTTTCCTGTTAACGAAAATGAAGACATCGCCTACAAAATTTGCAAAAGAATTTGGAATTGATCTAAACTTTTCAAAGGACACGCCTACAACGCTCAAATGCCTCTCCGGCAAAAACCTTAATTTTGAATATAGAAGAAATCAATGCTGCCCCTACTCCGTATTATAGAGCATGAGAATTTTCTTTTTGTACTTCTTTTCTGTTTTTTTGTGGTAAACGGTGATGGGTATAAAAGATTCGGTCTCGATCGAATTCAATTTTCTTTCTTGTTTCTTTGCTTTTTATTTATTTTTGTATTATTATTTTCTTCATCTTTTCTTTATTATCTTATTTGCTTGTCTTACAAAACAGTGTCGCTTTCCCATATATGTACACATACATATATAGATATGTTGATATAGTTTTTTACCTTTAATAAGTAAAATTATTTTTTTTTTACTTAACAAAACTAAATCGATATCACGAAGAGATTAAAATAAGCAGAACGTCAAGGGGGGAGCTTTTTTCTTTAAAGTAAAAGCAAAATACGCAAACAAGCCATGTTAAGCTTAGAGGAGAAATTTCGTTTATGCTCATCATTTCTATTTGTTAGTTTTGAGCCGATCATTGGATCGGACGTGGACCGCAAGCGTAGTTAAGTTGCTTAAATGGCTAGCAAACCTTCAAAACAAATTTCAAATCAATTATATTTTCTATAAGGATTTTTATACCCATCACCGAACGATGACGAGTATATTCGTCTTGTCAAAAGGTTTGCAACGCCCAGAAGGAAGCATCAGAGACACCACGAAGTATATATATTCTTGATCAGCGTCAAAATCTGAATCGATTCAAGTATGGCAAATTTATAATTTTGCAAATAATTGCAAATAACCATGTTCGTCTGTCCATCTTTCCGCCTGCCCATTCGTCTGTCTGCACAACTGTCTATTAGTTGTGGCAAGCATTCTTCCGTTAGCAAAATGAAAATATTGTCTAAAAACTTGCAAAATAATTTAAAAATGCCTACAACACGCCTACAACGCCCACATGTCTATATAACAAAAACTGTGAACACCTTTGCTTTTCACGTTTTTTGCTTGGTATTCACAAACTATAACACGTACCCCATATAAATTTCCACTTCATCCTGCAAATAGAAGATGGATCACGGTGATGGGTACAAAAGATTCGGTCACGATCGAATATAATTTTCTTACTTGTTTGATGTTTTTTTTTTTATTTTATGAAAAATATGCAAAAATCGAAAAACGGAAGATAGAAATCATACTCGATCTGTGTTTAATAATTTTGTGACGCTTAGCCAAGCAGTCTTGTTATATTATATTGGAGAGTACAGTAAGATTGATATTTCTTTGGTGAAAAATTGGGAGATGATTGGGAGATTTAAACTGGAATATTTTCAATCGAAGCCAAATATTTTCTATATATAAAAGAACTGACTTTCAGGCCCATCAACTTATTCGCTTAAGCTTTTCATTTTGTTTACATGACGATGATTGCATTATTTTAACATCAAAAATATTTCTGATGATTGCAGATGAAATGATTCGAAAAATCGAAAATTTAATAAAGCTTCTAATAGGTGGTCAGGTGAAAATGAAAACAAGAGTTTTGCATTGACGCAGCGAAAATATGAACCATATGCACATATATTATGGAAATAAAAGCCAGGAAATGCAAACAAAATTTTCAATTGTGCAGTCGGAATTTCTGAAATGCTTGGGATTATTATGAAATTGTTATGGCGTGGTTATCACCCTACTGATTGTTATGGAATAAAAAAAAGAATTTTTTTTTAATGAAATCATTAATTACGAGGATAGTTTGAAAAGTGCTTGAACAAAAAGAAACGTTAAAAATTTTGAGAAAACCAATCATTATATCTTAACTTAGTCTCCTATTAACTCGATACACTTTTGTAGCGCTTTTTGATATATTCGATACTTTGTTTATAGTGAAAGAAAGCTGCTCCATATATGCTCCAACACTTCGGTTTTGGCAAATTTTCCGAATTTTAAAAAGAGCAAATAATCCCAGAGAATAAATCTAGTGGATAAATTAGTTGAGGAAGCACTCTTTACTGATCTGTGAAATGATTGGTTGTCTTGATAGGAACTCTGTTGTCTATCCTTTCGCAAAATGCGACCGTTTTTCCTTGATGTCATCATTCAAGCCTTGTAATAGGTTCACGTAACATATGTTCGCTGATTATTTTTTGTCTTTAATGATACTCAATAAAATATATGTCACGTACATCCAAAACAAATAACTGATGGCATAACTTTGCTGGAATGTTCTTGCTTTCTTCTTTAGAGTAGATCTTCCTTCTTCGATTCACTATTTTGATTGGGTCTTTTAAGAACCCAAGGTTTCATCCATGATGATGGGGTGATGCAAAAGTTGCTAATTTTCTCACTTTTAATCGACGATCATCCGATACCACTTAGGGGGTTTTATTCATCATATTTGGCTTGATTTTCTTCTTGTTCGATATGCACGTTGATAAATCTTTTGGCCTCGTTTAAGCTTCACCAACTAATATTTTATTGTTAAAAACCAATGAACAATTTCTCCCAGAATAAATTCGGTTTCGATATTTATTTGATTGAAACACAAGCACCAGTGTTGTAATTTAGTGAAATAATTTACGGCCGATAGATCAAATAGATGATGAAAAGCCTACCTACCATCTTCTAATACCAAGTTTAAGCGTTGCATCGACCGCATCTCTTGAACTACACTTGTAATGTAAAATGTTTTCATCTTCATTAGTTTTTTTTTTATACAATATACGGAAATATGCTTTAGGCAAGCTAAACAATGGTTGCGCGTTTAGCGTTACAATTGGTGTAAAATTCTTTGTCCAATTAGGCCATATTATGTTGGATGTATTGCCTTCACATTAAATAGGGAAAGAAGATTTGGTTTATGCGATTATCGTAAATTAAATGATGGAATGGGGCGAGCTTAACAAGCAAAATCTGATTCCTGAAACAGATAAGCATTCGGAAATTTTACTTTGCCTTGGAGGCTCGTGCAACAATTGCTGCCATATTAAGCCAACCATAAATTAGTGCTATTGTTTCAGGAGATGCTTTGCAGATGAAGTCATTTGACGAAAAATAAATCTCGTCTACATCCATGTTATTATTTTCAGGCTGAGAAAAGTCAAGTTTAAAATATAAACATCAAAGGTTTCAATTTCAACGGCAAATACATGTTGTTTGCCAATAACGAGGTTACAAACTAATTGTCTCGTTCTATTTCTAACATGTCGAACGTACACGTCACTGCCTATGCAGGGATGTAGATTTTAAAAATGTTGAGGCGATTTAACTGTGCTAGGCCACTGATTTGTGTGGCTCTACGCGGTCTGGAAACTCCCCAAAATCTGAAAGAGATCTTTGAATTTAAATTTGTGTAGAGTTGATTTATTTACTTGAAATCAAGTTTAAAACCGACTATAATTAGCTTACAAATGCGTTTGAAATCGACACTGAATTCAGGAAATTTTAAAATAATTTTGTCAATAATAAGTTATTGTTGTCATTGTTGTGTTAATTGTTCTTTTTTCACATGCCTTTAAACGTCTACACCTAAATCTCTTTTTACACGACAGATATATTCCCAAAATATTCATCTAAAAAGAGTTATCGGCTAAATGGAAAAATAGTAGATTGGTACCGCAACTAAAGAAGCAACAGAAAGGTACGAGAAACAACATTAACAAATTCAAATTTCGCGTAAAAAAATTCGTGTAAAACGAGAATTAGGTGTGTACAGATACACGCCATTAAGTGACTATGCATTATACCGTATTTTTATTGAAAGATTACTAAGTAATAAATATTAACAATTTTTAATGATATCGTTGTAATAGTAAACGTTACAAGTGTCAAATGTTATTATGCAAGCCAATAAATACACTTGAGTATTAATTGATTCATATTTTGAAAGTTCTGTTGTATAAAAAAAAAAAAAATAAAAAAATATTTTATATCATTTTTGTTATTAAGACGAATCAATAAAGATTTCATTGTTATCACCCGATTCAGAAGACTTTCATAGTAAAAAGCTGGATAATTCTTAGGGACTTTATAAATAAGATAACATGACGATATTATATAATATTTTTTATTAGCCAAAAAAAGCAAAGAAAGGACATTGCATTTTAAAAGACATCGGTTATCAAGGAACGCGACTGATGCACAGATGTCGTCCTTAGCAAAAAATTTATATTATTTTTAAAAAAATTCCAAGTCTTAAACGCCGTCTGTGAGAATGTCATTGAGATTATTTTTATAAAAGCTACAGTTATTTTGAAAGCATTGGGATGCCCAAAATGTCCGAAGTTGAACAAATATTGACTTTTAAGGGGGAAAATATTAATCGAACTCAGGTTTGACTTGAAAAATATTATGGAAATTACTTTCCTTCCAAACCAAGAATTTTTTGCACCAGGAACCATCAAAAAATCCTAAAACTTATTCTCGATAATCGAAAAGTGAAGCTGTGATAGCCAGATAATAAACAGCTTGAAGATATCAAAAAGAAAATTTCATGAAATGAAGTTCGAAAAGCTGTCCCAGCCATTGTGCCGTGGGGGGGATGTTTCAGGTGGAATGGTTTGAACGAAATGGTAACGTCACTCCGGAAATGATGGCCATATTTTGCGAATCTCGACGTACAAATTTTTCGAAATGCTAAAGAAACCTTGGATTGATTTTTCTACTACGTGGACTATGGTGATGAATAAAATCAAAATTTTCAAAAGAAAAAAAAAAAAATTATTTCTCTTGCTTAGTTCCGGGTATTGGTTGAGGTATATATGTGTTGTCAACTGTTTCACCTAACTGTTGAGCCGGAGGGCAATATCTCGACGTTGCTTTACGACGAGATCTCTGTTCTTCTATATCTAGTGTTTATTATATGAGTCGTTACTTTTAATTCTCTTTTTTCTTAGTCTTACCAATGGTCCCTCAAAAAGTATGATGAATTTTAAGAGATTGAATAAAATGAATTTTCAATTTTCAAGCATTGCATGCATGTATGTATGGCATGCATTTCACTTCAATTTGTTAATCGTTGTATTTGAAATTAAATGTTGCTTTAGCACTGCAGCAATGCTTCTAGGGCATCCCTAGTTACAAGAAAGTGTTGGATCGTTGTTCGTTGAAGGTGAGAAACGGTATCCTTCAAATTCAAGTATCTCCGTAATATTATTAGTTTAGTTTTCATTTACATTGGATTGCCTTAACTGAGAGTGTTCACGAAAAATGAGAAAAAAATAATAAATAAAGACAAACTTAATTGGCCGTTCGCTTCTTTTTGTTGTGTAGCAAATTTTAACGATCAACGTACTTAATGTAACGTAAAAAAAAAGAAGTCGACGAATTAGATTATTCTTTAAGGGACATGGGACTATACGATCCAATTTGGTTCGTTGGCTTCGTTAATAAGCAAAATTGCTTCATATAGAATGCAATCGTGCCCCTAAACTTTTGACTGAGCTTTATAGCAGACGGCGATAACGACCATCGCACTATGCCAAGTGATGAATTTCGGAACATGTTCAAATAATTGGATATCTATAACGTTAATGAAAGCAAATGACAATGAGTATCAAAACCGTATAGGATTGAAAAGAAAAGTTGTCTTCTTTTTTGTCAATAATTGTTTACTGCTTCATACTCTTGATCTATGACGATTGAAGAGCTTTAATAAATATTATCGTATTAATTAAATGTTCACGTTTATGATAAAAGTCATTTAAGTAATTTATGTTAATCATTAGTTAAGTATGTGTTGCTTATTCTCTTAGTCTCACTTACGGCATATAAGGTAAAATAATATGAAAACGCATAGGAGATATCTGTAATTATATTATATTGACTATTGTTTAATGTGCTTGAAAAGAATGGTTAATTAATTTATTGCCTAAAATCATTTATAAATCAATTAAATAAATAACATTAAAAGAACAAAGGCTCTAAAGGTTTTATTAAGTAAAAGGGATTGCAACGATTTTTATTCATTCATTCATTCATTCATTCATTCATTCATTCATATGCAAATTTTATAGGTATGACAAAATATACAAAATTTCATTTTAAACACTTGGCATTAAAAACTATTACTTATATAATTATTAATTGACGTATAGAGCACTTATATAATTTTGTAAAATTCATATTATTTACGCACACAGAAATATTGAAAACGGCACGAAAACTACTGTATATCTATTGCTTTACATGTGCACATATGTATCTATGCGTTTATGTGTTTTATGTTCACATATTATTATATATATATACATATATATATATTTATATATATATATATATATATTAATAAATACTCAGACACGCTTTTCTCACACAGCAATAGCCCAGCAGTGTGTACATTTCGTTGTCAGATTAGTTGACTATAATTAATGCATAATCATATTACAAATTGCATAACTATGGTTTCAAGTCATGTCGACATTGTACCATTTATTAATCAGATTATGTGTATACAAATTTAATTCCAATTGTCTCTTTAGCTGACTATACACAAAAGGTCTCATACCTTGCCTGATTTGCTTGCCTAATTGCTCGAATTGTCTTTTTTAATATTTGTTCTAACTTTATTAGCCATATCGTGCGACGTTAGTGCATTGGGATGTCAATGTTTCATTATAATCGTATTAATTAATCGCATAGTAAGTCAACACGTTTCCATTTAATCATCTCTTCTCTCTTTAAGGAATTTTACACTTCCGTTTTTTTTTTTCCTTTTGAAAAATATTTGAAGAAAAAACTTAAAGCATAAATAGAGAGAAATTATGGAAAGCCTCATACGAATTTTATCCTATACCCAATATGATCTTATAGCTGAGGGTGCTTTCTTAAATCTGGTACTTTTCACGAATCGATCTTTTAAAAATGACATCACTTTCAAGAGATTATATATGTAGATCATAGCGTATTTTATTGGTCAGGAATGTAATCAAGGGAAACTATTCATTGCTTCGGACGCCCTTTTTAACAAGACTTGCTGTAAGTGAACTTTTAATAACCTTTTTACGGAATTCAAATATTCTAACTAAAGAGCTCGTGCGATGTTAGAAACGCATGCAAGGCAATTAAGTCATAGAAAGGTTATAAAGGAATAAAGGTTAGCTTCTAATCATATTTGAACGCAACACGAAACTTAACAGAAGTAAAGAGTGTTTCGGTTATGCTGGAAAGCAGCGCCTACTTGATGAATATCTTCAGAGGAGTAAATTTCATTCTTATTAGTTTATATGTCGTTTTGTTGCTTGTTTTGTTTTATTTTTATATTTGACAACCCATCGTTCAGAGAATGTCCCCTATTCGTGTAACACGGTGACAGTCAGAAATAAGTGAGGAAGTGAGGTGGAGAGGTGGTGGCCGTTGTGCCCAATTACTAAGTGTTATGCACTCTGGGAGATATGAAATAGTTTTACAATCACAATATTCTCTAGATCTCGCCACTATGAGCGCCTATTTTTCAATTGGAGAGCGAGTTCAAAAGATGATTGCTTGATGAGTCTTTTGCGACGAATGAAAAACTAGAATGGGCCACAGGCAACTATTTTACTACTACTACAAATCGTGTTATTTGAAATTTGGAAATAAAAATTTGATAAACTGTTGAGTTCGATGTATGTAACTGTAAAAGATGGCAAAGTTGAAAAATAAATTGATTTTGTCAAAAAAAGTGAATATGAAAATAAAATTTTTTTGTTTCAAATCTTAGAATTATATATAGCTGTAAACTAATATCTCTCTACAAAATCAAGTATCTTTAAAGCGATTTGAAGTTTTTCGAGAGATTAAAGCATTTCGTGATAAAAATGTTATTTTGATGAGTTTCTAAAACCCATGAGTTGGTAAAAATTTATCGCAATTTGAAAATAGAAATAGAATATGAAAGCAGGTATGACTAGAGTGAAATAGAATTGAGAAAAATCATATTAAAATTAAGAATTAATATTTATTTTATAGAATTTGTGGATTTTTTTTTTTTTTTTTTTTTTTTTTTTTTTTTTTGATGATGAGAATGACAAAATAGATGGACATTAAGCACTTGCCTTGGAAGTGTTAAAAAATACTTGCTTACACATATTTATCAAGGCTTACACATATTTATGTAGGCAATGTAATTGCATGTTTGGGTGTTTTGCGGTTTCTTAGTGTCTCTCTTAGTAATTCACTTTTAAACTCAATAATAATGACTTCTTACTCTACAAAAATCAATGAAAACATTCCTGGCGCACGCATGATGTATATGATTGAGTGCCAGGCCCTAAGGTCTTTCTAAATTGTATGTACTTTAATGTCTGTCTGCTACTATCTAACTCTTCACTCATACCAATAATTTTGTAGGCATTTGTAAAAACATTTTCCGTTTAACTTGAAGAGTTAGTAGTAGTGTACAATTTGTGTACAATTGTGTGAATGTCGGGATATATGCGTACAGGTGTATGCATACTCATGTATGCTTGCGTGTTTGTTTGTGTATTTGTGAATTAATTGAGTGCGTGAATTGATTTCCACTTGTGGTTTACATTTGATTTTCGCCCTAAAGCAATTCAAGCATCATCGAAACAGTATTTTGTGTATTTGCATTTAACTCACTACACATAGATTTGTGAATATATTAGTGAATTGTATCGATGAGATCGTTATATGGGATTTTGACATGTGAATTTCCTTATGAGCAATTGGGTGAGCGTATGTACAGATTTTACTTTATATATACACTTATGTATATAGAGACAGAATAAATGGAAAACTAAAATATAATTATTATGTGTAGGCATAAGCATAGCGAGGCGTTTCATATTTATTTTCAAACATATTCAAGAAAACGATTAATTATATTATTAAGTTTATTTTATAAATCTCAAAGGCCTTTTAATAAAAAAACCTATAATCAAAATGTAATAATTTTGTAAGTAATTTTGTTTATTATCGATGTTGGTGTAAGTGTAGTCAATTTTTATACACAAATCCGTACGGAGTCGACATAAACTTAACCATGCCTACATGTCGCTTGAAATTGCGATTGTCATCTCTAAAACTCATCTGTAGTCCCCGCACATATTTTAGTTAGGAAAGGTCGCATAATTAGCAACGCCTCCTTTAATATTGCGCGCATAGAACACTTAGATAATTTTGAAAAAGCGCATTAATTTCCTTATAACGTCTGTAGAAATGTGCAGAATATTTTTCATGTACACAATATATGTAGCGGCTTAGTAAAAACCGAACGTTACTTCATCTCTATTACATTTGTCGTAGAAGTGGTGAAAAATTTATTATTGCGCTTGTAACGTTCTGAAGGGCGCATCAAAAATCCGCTGTATACCCTTAAGTATACTCTTTACTCCGAATACTTCCGCTTGCTGGCCGATTCGTTGCTGGCCGAAGATCAAGTTTCGCAAATTTGTTGAAATGCCGAGTTGTAAGCTCAATGCACAGTCAAAAACATCTTCTAACGCTAAAGATGTAATGCAAATGACGTTGCATTGTCTTACGCCGGACGATGGACAGTCAACAATTTTAAATGTTTCATACGCTGTGTTTGGGTTAAACTCTTTTCAATTCTATGACACCTTTTCGTAAGTATATTTTCACCTACTAGCGCAATGAAAAGAAGGATGTGCATTATGTGAGCAGAAGTCTGCGTCAATAGAAGAGCATAGAGTTCGAAAAGTGGTGTAACGTTGAATGGTTTAAGTTAATAGTTTGCGTAATTGAAATTTATTCTGCAAGCAAACTTCTTAGGTAAGTGTTGATATAAATAAATTGTAAATAGTCTTATGCAACTTATCCGCACAAAGTCGTAGTAATTTTTTTTTTTTGTTTTGCCCCCTGATGGCGTCAGAGTCCGAAAATTTACTTTCTTGTATGGTAAATATTTGTAGAAAGCTTTGATTCTACTCAGTCTTATGGATAAAGCAACATGATTGTATGTGCTGCGAACCAAGTATTAGTTGTTCACCGAACAAACCTAAAAATTAGTTGTTATTGGCTGAATTACGCGAACAATGGGCATCCGATAGCGGACGATTATGCTTTGCTTGTATGGAAGCGGTAGCTTAAGTGTTAAAATTTGGTTGAAAATTCATACAAAAAATTGCAAATGTGGCGCTTCGTTTACGTTTGTTCCTTCTGGGTTTATGCCATATGCCATGCTTCTTCTATTCTTTGCCGCCTTTGTTTCTTTGATTTGACTCTGAAGTTGTACACATTATTAAGATTTTTTTTTTATCGCATTTGATCCGTAGTTCCTTTTCCAAGAGACTTATGATCGATCATCATAAAATTGTTTTTTTTTTTTTTTCTATAGGCCATTAGACTACACTATAGGCAATCCAAAGTGGGTCTACTTTTCCATTTTTGATACAGGGGTTTACAAACTCTTCCAAGCCGGTCCGCTAATAATGTAAATACAGGTGTTCGAGGAAACCGCTTTTCCGCTTTTGTCCACAAACGCAAGTAAAATAATGTACAATAACAGTTAGGCACAACAAAAATTGATTCAGGGACGTAAAAGACGACAATGGCTGATGGAAACACACACATACATTGAATGTTTCCGAAGTATAATTTGCGAATATTTCACAGTTAGTAAGAGAATTTTAGTTCTTGGAACCCGTACCGGAACGTGTCATAATTATAAAAAAGAAAAACTCTTAACCAAAAATCGGAAATTTTGCTTAAATTGTGTTTTGCATTTGTTACGTAATAATTTTTGAGATTTGCTACATACTCGTCAAGTGCATTATTATTTTCGATATCGGTTAAGAATGCCCATAATTGTGTTGTCTGCTTGTCAGAAAGAGTTAAGTTGTGTGTGTTTTCAGTTTAAAATTGAAATTAAGTAAAAAAAAAAGTTAATTATCCGTAAATAATAATTTGTTTGTTTGGTTTTGGTGCTGCTAACATAATTGTTATATAATAAGACTATAAAAGTATCAGCAAACAAGTAGCATAAGTTACATACATATATATTTGCATATGAGTATACATATGTAAGCTTTATATACGGACATACCTGAAAGGCAAATCTGCTTAAACATACAGTCGCTCGCTCATATACCAAATGCTAAATTAATTGTGGCTTACAATGTAAAAGACAAATATTAACTTTTGGTTTTAGTGTGGTTTTTAGTTCTGATGCAAATTGTACATAAATTATGACATTTCCAGGCAGTCATACATACATACATACATATATCTATATGTATATGTATATGTTATGAGTACATTTAAATACGTAACCGTATTCACATATAAACAAATGGCAAACAAGGTGTCCTAACCAATAGTTGGGTTTTTAGCTATAACATGAGTTGTAAACATTTGCTGGTAAGTGAGTGTCTTTCGTTTTGTTTTGCTTTGTTTGCTTTTTTTTTTTTTTTTTTTTTTTTTTTTGTTGTTATTTTGTTTTTCTTTTTTAGTGTATATTTTTGCATCTATATATATATATATTATATGTATGTATATGGCTGCAATAAGCTTAAAATTATGAGTTTGTTAGCTAACAATGCAGCAACGCAGACAGACAATTCTTATGTTTTTAGCTTTGTATACAAAGTTATTTTGTAAATTTTGCATATTTTCCCTTTATATCTATCAGTGTGGATATGTGTATACGTATATGTATGCATGTATAGATTTCAATGGATGTGCACTTGCATTTTAATGTATATGTTTAATGCATATGCACACATATGTATTTTAGTTATCAACTCTATTTATTTTAACAATTTGTCTCTATCTATATATATATCTATATATATATATATATATGTATGTATATTTTCACATATTTATTGGAATAAATTGTGTAAAATTTCACCAGAGCAATATTTTCATTATGTTACTTTCGAGTTTATACGTTATGCGGTTCTTTGTTGTGTACACTTTGTATTATAAAATTGGAGTGCAGCAAATTTATGGGCTCAAAATCTATACGTACGCGCTTATTCAATTGTAAACTATTTTAGTGCCTATGTTTGCTTGCCTCTTACATTTCCATTTCCATTTATGGTTAAACTTCAATATATTTCACTTATAAATATAGTTCGCTTTGCTATATAATAACATTGCATATAAAGCATATACTGATCACAAAATGCTCATAATAATAATAATAATAATAATAATAATAATAGTAACGAAAATAAAAATAATATTAGTAAATATTATTAAAATAATAATAATAAAAGGCGCTACAACTACCTGCTCTATACACCGTGAAGAGCAACCTCGGTATTGTTCGCAGGAAGCATTCACTTATTATCGAAAACAAGTAAAATGCAATTACTTATCAGACTATCGGGCCCGATCATGTGCTTGTCGATGTCGTACAAGATTTTGACAAAAATAATTACAAATAGTTGCTGTAATCACTGCATAATGAGGAATAATCTTAATAATCTCAAGTGAACAGACAGAACGCACAAGGGAACCCAACGATGCAAAGAGTAAAGGTCAAGTTATAAACAAAAGAATTTAAGTATGTCGTAACGTGATTACAAGAAAGCATTTGATTCGATGCCGCATAACTGCCTAATACAAGCCTTGTGAATATACAAAATCACCCAGAAGATAATTGAGTTTTCAAAGTATGCCACGAGCCGATGGAATGTCAGGCTATCTAACCGGTAATGAAACAAGCGACCTAATCCCAATTCAATAAAGGATATTACATGGCGACGCACTGAGTCAATTATAGTTTTCCTTAGGACAACTAAACAAGATGAACAATGCGGACGGGTACGGGGATAGATAGTGAGGATACTGATTCTCAACAAAGAAAAGCTAAATAGAGTAATAAAGAGGATCCATCAATTTAGTGAAGACAATAGAATGGAATTTGGATGGGGAAAGGGAGGATAAGGAGAACATCAGGCCCAGAAAACTCTGTGAACACGAAATCTCACACAATGAAAGCTATAAATATTGGGAGCTTCTCCAAGGAAAAGATATACTGGCGTGGTATGTGAAAGAAAAAAATAGACTCGCCGTTAAATAAGGGCTAGTAACGAGATTGAAAACTAAGTTCAACTAAAAACACAAATGGAAAGCTACTAATACTTAGGCTATACCAGTATACGTATACTCCTCCGGAGTAGTGAAATGGAGCAGTGCGGAATTAGATGGAGCAAACTGGCCAATAAAAACGTCCATGTACAAGTAAAAAATGCGCCATCCATGCAGCGCTAAAGAACGCATCAACTTGCCGCGCCAGCTCATCGAGCGTGGTATAACAAACCTGCCCATTGTACATGGTGCACATGTAAAAGCCTTAAGAACATGCTTTCGCTCGCAAGTAGGGTGTCCTATCATCCATATGTCGGTTAAAATATTTATTGTAAAATTATGCGCGATGTTTTTTAGTCGTTTTCTATTTTGTCTTTATGAGGTTAACGTGAGTTGGGAGGGTTACCGTCACCTTGGTGACGGTAACTTCACAACAGTGGAGAAATTCGAATTTCATGTGTTGATTAAGCATTTATTTCTAATGGGGGAAAAACTCTTTTCAAGCTTAACATTGAATTGAAAAATGCTATGGAATCTTTATACCATTATGCCCAAGAGGTGGTTACAAAAGAAAGAAAGGTGGCTGCAAGAGATAGCCGACAGCTTCAAGATATCTATCTAAAGGCATGAAAAAGTTGTTTCCTCAGTGGATAACGCATTTGCTCACATTAGTATAAAATGACTGTTGAGTTACTGACCAGTTCGATTGCAATGAGAAGTATTGGCATGACATGTGGCATATGACGATGGACGAAACACGATTCTATTCTAAAGAAAATAAATGATATGATAAAAGCTATGCAAAGCGATAAAAAACACAACATTCAAAGGTAAGGCTGCGCTCTTCAAATTTTGCTATGCATGTGGTATTCTTTTAAGCGACTTGCCTTTGAAAAAGAAAAAACAATAAACGATGGACATTGTATGAGATTTCCGGTTCGATTCGGAACAAAAAATTAACTTCAAGTAGTGAAGAACAAAGTGATCTTTCGCCAAGACAATGCGTCAGACAATTTTGCGTTAATTTACATCCGAGGCAGAGAAGTAAGTCATTCTTTAGAAAGCCAAAAATATTTCATTTATTTTTCTTATTGCGCCCTATATATGAGATTCAGCGCGAGAGTAGTAATTAATTTCTACACATTTTTTCCATTCCATAGATGTAATGAAATTATGTGCGCTGCTTGAAACTTTCGTAGAAATAAATGAAGCGTAACGAATGATTTTTTGGAGTTTTAAAGCGAGTAAAAAGGGGGAAATCGAATCCGCTAACCTCGCTCTAAACCATTGATATAGAAATTCCTTTTAACACATATTCGTTGTTTAATACTAAATCAATTAGTTATTTGAAAATTGGTAGACTGATAATAGACCAGCAATTATTGTCAGCTAAACACGCTAATATTATATGTAATCTATAAATTTCTTCAGTTAGTTAAATATTGCTTTTTGATGAGAAAAAATATCATTCGAGCTTAGCTTTGGCTTCAAATGTGTTATGGCGACTCTGCCCAATTGAACACAATAATTTGCCGGTGGTTGGAGGCCGTACCGACACTCTTGCTGCTAAACTCAAGGTACAAGAGATAGCTGACATCCTAACAATATCAAAACTCAGTATATTTTTTAATTGACGTGGAAAACCTGTTGGATATCGCACTTATTTACAGTAGTCGTCCCTAATACTGTGAACAGAAAATAAGATAATAAAATAATTTTTGATTTAAACTTTGCAGATAAAATGAAGTCATAAAACTATTTTTTTTTTTTTGTGGTTTAGTATTGGTGTCTTTGACATCTACGTAGACTTTCATGTCAATGGATTCAATGATTGTATGAGTCAGACGTGGTGGTTGTAAACATACGAAAGTGAGTTTTTTGTCGTTTGTCGTATGTTTATGCAGTAATAATTTCTGACTATCAGGCTATGAAACGCATCATTATCTGGATGGATCTATGAAAAGGATCCGGGAAAAACGAAAAATCGCGTAAATGTCTAGTAAAAAGTAAACCAAGACCGACAAAGCCCCGCCAAAGTCGTTGAATAAACAAAGTCACGTTGACGATTTTCTTCGATTACCGGGGTGTTGTTCCGGACCACACGGTAAAATTGAGATTCTCGAAGAATAAATAAAAATTTACTTTACTTTTTTATCATGCTGGTATGCATCGGAAGCGTCGATATGTTTAGAAAATAATCGAAATTCGACCGAGTGTATCGCGCCTGAAGGGTGCAACGTTATAGATGTGCATTTTGTAAAAAAAAAATGTGTTTGGCCTTACTTAGTCCCCTATATTATTGACCGATATTTACTTTATGTAAAAGGTGTGCAAATAAATTCCCACGATTTTTTGATAAAATTCACCGTTAGTTAAAATATAACTGCTACACAGCTTAATAATCGAAATATGCATCATTAGTTTCTATAGTCTCTTGCTAATTATTGGGTACCTTATGGATGCCCTACCCGTAGGAAGTTGCCGGTTTGGAGGCGACAGAGCTTTCAACTAATTTTCGCAAATCTTCAACTTCTACGAGTCGGTCACACGTTAAATATCATTGCATCGATCTAAATAAGTGGAAATCGGAAGTGGCCAAGTCTGGAGAATATAGTGGGTACAGCTTCAGTCTAAGCTGAATATTATTTCCTTTGGCCTCCGCGCCAGGTACGTCTTAAAGAGTTACCGATTTCAGCGGAAGGGATTACTTTGTACCCCTAATAGTTTTTTCACAAGTCGGTTCGACAAGTTTATTAAGAAAATATTGACGATCAAACTTTCAGTTTTAAATTAATTCTAAGATTTTATGGACTTCAATTTACGAGAAAGTATAAGATTAGCAAATATGGTCGAATTTAACTTCACTAGAGCATTGTGCAAAAATTGCTGAATAAATCTGGTTTGATGAGGTATAGGAAGCTAAGCAACGATAGATAAACATGACCATATCGATTACGATTACATTTTGTTCAATAATATTAAGTAAGAACGCTTTCAAAAGCCTACGATGCGTGTTGCAATAAATTTCGAATTTCTGTCGTGAATACAGTTAGTATTCTGATTTTTAAATACATATTATTATTATTATTATTATTATTGTATAAATTTAGCCAGAGAACAAATTCTAAGACTAAAGTCTTAAAGCACTAGCATCTAAGGCTTTCGGCTTTATTTTTATTAATATTATTATTATTATTATTAAAAACTGTACCGCACTTGAGATCTATACCCCCGACCATTGGATTTCTAGTCGAGACTCTTGTCTACTCGGCCACTCAGGCGGATTTTAAATTTTTCTACTAACGTGATATGTCACTAAACTTTCCTTCCAATACAATAATATTTTTCTTTGAGTATGTGGGCGGTTTGTTGAAACCACCTAGCAGCGATATCCCATGCATTCAGTATATCTCAACCACATCCAAGTAAGAAGAGGCCCTCAGTTATTATAACTGATCTTGTTCGCCAAAGAGTAGAAGAAGACGAAACGAAAGACGGAAATATATAGTTTCCAAGAACGTCTCCTCATTAAGAACAACTATACATTCTTCACTTTCTTTAGCATCCTTAGTATGTGTTTTTCTTTCTTTTTTCAATGAGGTTATTTTATTAAGAGCTCATTTTTAAGCTTATTACGAGAACAAGTTGATGTGAAAGTTTGAAAAATTGAAAGATCAGCATAAGCTCAAAGGAAGAAAATGAAAATCAAAAAATCTAAAAAAGCATTCAAACAACATCCAATC
Organism: Glossina austeni; assembly: GCA_000688735.1. Lineage (NCBI taxonomy): Eukaryota > Metazoa > Arthropoda > Insecta > Diptera > Glossinidae > Glossina > Glossina austeni. The sequence continues at coordinate 1,843,497 of KK502424.1, read as the reverse complement.
GTGATAGCTCGTTAAATGAAACGATAATTACGGGAAATTTAATATTAAAATTTAAATATTTCAGCTCTGTGCTGCTGTTGTATTTTATCAAAAAAAAAAAAAGGGAAAAAAATAATAATATTACTGTTATGTCTACTTGTTTACTACCACACATATAAACAATAAATTTTTATTAAATTTTTTTTATGGTTCTTTAAAATCATCTTGCACAGACACCTATATGTACTCACAATACTCCCATAAAATAATATATATATATATATATATATGTATGTATATAAAAACAAAACACCAAAAACTACTAAACGTTGCATTAAACAATGAATGACTTTTTCCCATAAAATAGAAGAAAGCAAAAAAAAAAAAAAAAAAAAAAAAAAAAAAAAAAAAAAAAAACGAAAAAAGCAGAAACACGAAGGAAGAAAAAAAAGGTAAATAATTCACTTAAAATCAAATAAAATTTAATTTACTTTCAACGGAAATGCACACAAGACCACTTATGTTGGCAATGAAACTAACTTCCTGTTAGATGTTTAACGGTTATACAAACACAAGTGTACATAGCACACATACAAGTATGTGTATACATAAAAATATGGAGCTATTTTAAATAAAAGCAGGTATTGTGTAAAATGTTGTTTCGTGTCTCTGAAAAGGAGACCAGCATAACATATCTCGTGAAGTGAGGAAGGAGTGAAATGGTAAATACTCCCTTAAGGTTAGCTATTCTGTTAGTATGTCTTTTACCATCTTTGTGCGTCCTTTTCAAATTTTTATGTATTTTGTTGTTGTTGTCTATATGTGTGCTATATGTCTTTGAGTTTTTTTTTTTTTTTTTTTTGTTTTCTTAATGCAAAAATTTAAACAATATCGCAGAGTTACGAAGAGCTATATGAGAGGGGGCGTTAGAGCAGTCAGTTACAATAATATCTACATTTAAGCTTTAAAATAAACCTGAATATGTAGTTATGTGTATATACTTGATTTTATATCAAGGACTCTAGACGGTTGCAGTCAGTCAGCTAGCCATCGCACAACAGGTGACCAAGCACGCTCGCAAAAGACAAATGTCTGCTTCCTGTTACAATACTAGTAACTGCACGAACAACAACAACAACAACAACAACAACAACAACTACAATATTGAAAGGTTGCTAAACAACCTCAGACTTAATCCTTATGATATTCATGAACCATCTTCACCGCTACCGCGGTACCTAATGGTGTATTGCCATACACACGCACACGTGCACACATATCCACGCCTTCGCCTGAAATACATAAATAATCCCATCTTTTTTTTGTGTTTTTCATTTGTTCTATCCGTTTGGTTTACAAATGTTAACGCCACGCAATGTGCTGCTGTCTCATTTCATCAAAGTTAATTTATCTACTTTTTCTTTCTCCTTTTCTTTCTTGTTTTTTTTTTTTTTTCATTTTATTTAAGTGTTGTTGTTTAGACAACAACTCTATTTTATTTTTATTTCTGAGTGAGTTATGGTAGACATTTAGACCACCAAGCGGGTAAATATTTATGTAGCATTTCACTCTGACTATTTATGTGACATCCATCGGAAAGCTAGATTTTGTTCGATTTCTTTTTTTTTTTTTTTGGCTTTTTATTTTATTCAATGAAATCCAATAATAAAAAAAAACGTGTTAGTCAAAGGTATTTGTTTTACTTATTTATTTATCTTCTTTTTTTCGTTCTTTTTTTGTCGACCATATGCTTCGCGTACGTTTTATTCATCTCCTTTTCTGTTGTTATTTTTAATAAATTCCTTTTTCTCTCAGAGTTTCGCTCTTAGCTTAACGCTTTCGCTTCTCCAACTAAATAAAGCATTATATAGTACTGACAAGAGTAGCCGTTACGAGAACGAGGCGAAAGAAGATATGTTTAAGTAATTTTAAATGAACGAAAGACAAAAAAACATTAAACAAAATTTTCGTTCACATACACAATGTATGGCAAAAAAAAAAAAAGGTTTTTTTTTCTATCTGGTCAAAGGTGAATGTGTACAGATGTGGGTAAAAGAAAACAAACGACAGGTCACCACATAATCCTCTAGCAAGACAATTTAATTCAATTGATACGAAATGATTTAAATATTATGTGTGTGTTATTCGGGTCTGTGCTATGATCTCATAGCTGCGGTACCGAACACTATCTCTCTCTGTTGGACATTCAAGACCATTATCGTAATTGGCAAATGAACTGTTAATGGCGGTTTTTCTTTCTACTCTTTCGTTTGAAATTCTTCACGTAATTTTTTCTTCCCTTTCTTTTTTTTTTTTCAGAAAAAATAGGAGAATAATAATGAAAAAAAGGTGCTTTTTATAAAATATTTATTTATATTATTTTTAGATTTAAAATTTTAACGAATAAATTCATTTATTACTCTATGAAAATGAAAATGAAAAAAACTACATTTCATATATAAATTATATATATTTTTTTATTAAATAATAAAAGCGTACTCTTGCTCCAAGTTACAGGTTGCTTGGATCGAGCATATTCCTTCAAATGTTGTACGTTGTCTAAAAAGTATTAAGATAACGGATATTTTATAAGACGCTTGGGTATCTGAATAAAGCCTTGCTACGGCGAACATAAATTCAATTGTAATGTTAGCTTAATGTTCAAATAGTATTGGAGCACGTACACATGCATACATTAGACGCATACATGAATTTTGCAAAATTTTAAATCAAAATTTTTAATTAAAATTTTAAATAAAAATTTTTAATTAATCAATGGTAAAAGCAACCGGTAAAAGCAAGAAGGTGAAGTTACTCACACCAGCGGCACCAATTGCAAAAAAAAAATCTGGAAATGAAAACTTGCCAGAGATTGAGTTTTTTTTTTTTTGGGGGGCGCACAAGAGTTAATCGCTTTCTCTTTTGCAGTTTGGCAATGGTGCCGTTGCGCATAACAGTTTCGTCAGCAGAATTCCTTGAATGCTGTTAACGTGATTTCAACAAAAATTTGTGAAAATTAGACGTCGTCCGTCACATTTTCTCAATAGCTTGATGCCGAGAGGACGATGGCGTCGTGACTAAAGTTCAAGTATTTAAAGATAATTTTCAAAAATCTTAAATGAATTTTTTCTATATACCATCAGACATAAGATTAAAGAGTTCTTCAATAGTAGCAGTGGCAAAAACAAGAATTCAATTCGATCGTGGCTTTCGTTTACTACAAATTGCACAATCAAAGCAAGTAAAAAGCAAAGCAAGTGGACCATGGCTCACTGCTAAATATTCCACACCAGTTGTACATATAACGACTTTTCAAAGTGAGGCGTTATATGGAAAGTGATCGAAAAAAGTTCTTATCCGAACTATTCCCAACAGCGTTCGACATTGGGCTGCATCACGTCACTATACTTCATCAAAATATCTCAAAAGTTGTGTGCCATTGAACACAAAAACACAGCGCAAGTGATTTGAGGTCGAACGATGTAATGAAAAGTGGGTCTGTTTCAAATCTTTCTATGCGTTCTATAGACCGGCTCAAACTTAAAAAATTATGTAGGAAGCAAATTAACGCTTTGCGAGAATTGTCAATGATTGATTATATTATGCATTTTGTTAATAGATCGAAATGTCGTCAAGATGAGGGAGAGAACGGAAATATTTTTACGCTTACGATTTCGCGTTGACTATACTGCACAGAAGCACGCTTCGGAGACTTCATAAAGACTTCATATGTTCGTGTTCAACAGCCAGCAGTTCTGAGTCTGTTAAACTTTATCAATCCCTTCGCTCATGTGCCAAGCTCTTTCTTCGTCTGTATGTCAATGGTCTCCTGTTGGAATGTTTAGTGAGATAATGAGTTAATATTTGACCTAAACATTCTTAGTTGGCAGCCGCAGATCAACTTTGTTAATGAATATTCATTGCCCTCATCCACGACGGTAATTTGCACTTTATTATAACGCATAATAAATGTTAGTCTAACATGTCAATGCTACGTATATTTGCAAAGAGAATCATGTAAGTCCTTGAGAAAGAAACGAGATATGGTGAGTAAGCTATTTATTTATTTATTTTTCATAAGAGTACCATAAGGCTTATGTTTAGTAGAAGAAAGTGCAACATGAGATCAAGTACAAATTAAAGATAAAAAATAATACCATTACCATAAATCAAAAATATTCTACGCATGTAGTAATAACTCAATAAAATGGTTAAGAAAAATGAGAAAAAGAATGAAAAAGCGCAGAACAAAATATAACTTAACGATTAGCTGCATTATAACTTCATGCTACCAGGCCTACGTAAGCCTTGTAACACTATCGATAATTAGTGAATTCGATGTTCGAGCATTCCATGATTTGGTAGCGTATAGGGAAAAGTATCTTTCAGATATTAGGCTCAAGTGCCTCTTTTGTATAATTTTCAATTCGATTCTTTGGGTTATTGAGGAAATCTATGTAAGCCGCTTGGCTTAAGTTTGCAATAAAAAATTTTTTAGATGACCCTTGTACATGTATACATATATTTTCACCAAGTCTTACATTAATATATATGTAAGTTGCAGTTACTTGAGGTCTTGAAACTTGGCTTATAGCCATCAATCGAAAACATATGTACCTAGTTTCAGTTGTCTATTCCAAGTCCTGCGTTTATGAAAATGTCAACAACTCAGTAGACAGGTATCGCGAAATAGAATCAGAATCTCACTGAAATCGGTGATATAATACCGGTAGCCTCCTTACAATGCATGCCAATACAACGCTTGCAAAAGTTAAAGAAGTTGCAAGCTTTGGCTATATGAACAAGCATTCTGTGGTGGTGAAACAAATAAATTCGCCCTGCCTTAAAGCGCGTACTAATTGCTGTACTTGTTGCTGCAAAAATATTACAGGAATTCGTTATATTGTCGATATATGTGATGAGTCGCTTGGGTTAAGATTAGTGGTTGCGAAATTTGATCTTAATCGATGAATGCTCTCTGCCGAATATTATGGGCTTATTTCAATGATATATTTGGGCATGGCTTATTCCTCACCTATAAAGGTCCCCTTTATATATATTTTAAATTGAATTTCTTTTGGCATAAAATTAAAATTTTATCACTTTACACTCCCTAATGCAAAAGATGCTAAACAAACTTGACAAACTTTCTTATGCTCCCGATGACGATGTGCAGATATTTTTTTTTTAACTTAGTCGAATTTTTCGCTACTGTTTGATCCGAAGGAATGCCCATCAACTTATATTATTTGCATACTCCCGTTTTCCCGTATATATAGGAAAATTTCTAAAGACTTTGTACTTGTTTTTATGTGTGCATAATGGTCTGCGTGAAAATTCCATGACAATCGTTTTTCTTTTGTTTTTTTTTTTTTTTATAGTAAGAATTGAATTTAAAGTCACTTATATATCGTTGCTAGCATATACAAAAATTCCTCACATTTTCCAAGTCTTTGTCCGTATAAAATAACTATAAATTTTTTGTCTTTTTGATTCTTTATAATAACGCCACATAAAATGGATATGAAAGAAAAAAAATTGCAATTTTCTGATGTCATAAAAACTAATTCGTTCACTTCTAGATCTGAAACGGTTGTCTTACCGGGATCACTACAAACGCTTGACCAGATAAATTGCCAAAGCCGCATAATAGATAATAAATTCTGTTATCATAATCGTCATCAACAGTATCATCATTCTCACCGTTACCAATCTAATGAAGGCGCCGGCAATGGGACAGCGTTGCATGAAATTTCGACCAAATATGAAAATGAAAAATGTCATCGAAAACCATGTTGTTATCCAGAGAATGTTCGTTGGCAGTTAAATGAAATCTTTTTGGAACGATTAAAAAACATCATCAGAAATGGGGATAACAAAGAGGTATCAAACTGACTGACTGAAGAAATAAAATTAATAAGAAAGCTAAGTGAAAATCTTTCTCTTCTCATTTTGAAATATTTTTGCATAGATGAAATTGGTAACCTATCAAGAGTGGGTGGATATTTTGCAAAAAGTCCTCAGTTTGATCATCAATAACACGGAAGAATTGGAATCGGATTTAGTTGAACATTTAGAGAGGACACGACAAATGAACAGCCAACGCCGCGAGGACTTAATGAATGATTTAACGAAATGCCGCAGGGACATACATGCCTTGATCGGGTTTGTGCAAAATGCCTATGAAAATGATAGATGGGATTTTCAACATGTAACATTTGAAACAATATCATGGTTCCAAATATTGGGTACCAATGACCCAAATACGTTACACGATCGAAAAGCTGAAAACAAAGTAAGTTAAAAGCCCTATTTCGCTTCTCTTATTATGCTCTTCATTTGCAGAGACGACTCTTTCACACCGAATTGGCACAAGAACGTGAGGTACATAGGAAACATTATATATATTTCATTCAGTTTATATTGTAGTCTTACGTTTTTTTGCATAATCGCGATTGCCTCTTCGTCTTCTTCTTCTTCTTCTTCTTCTTAAAGCGTTACTTTAATATGAATATATTAGCATTGGAACTTGCAAAGAAATATAATGAAATTCACGCGCTTAAAAAACGAATCGATTTTATGGAGGAACATGCGAAGCGTAAGCAGCAAGAACTCAAACTGAAAGCAGATACGATCGACAAGTTAAAGAAACACGTGAAAAGTGGTGGTATTATTTTGTCTAAATCAAGTGTTCATACATTCGTACTTGAAATTTTAAAATTCTTCGCAGGAAAATTTTGAAAAAATGTGTAGATAAACATAAAAATTATAATAAGATTAGTAAATATATAATTTTTCATTTTAATATTTGTGGAATAAAAAAATTACATTTTTAATTATTTTCTATAAATGCCGAAAATAAAAGGGTGAGCACAACAGTGAGTTCATTATAAGTATGTAAAGTATGTATGTTTGTAGGTTTATTAGAAAAATGATTTGGTTAATAGTTCATAGGCAATGCGAGAACAAACATTATTCGCTGGAGGCGAAATTTGGAAAGTGCGACGCCAAGCTGAACCAATTCGCAATCCAATGCTTACCATCTTTGGTTTTTTGTGTGCCATATTTGAAGATGGAGCTGCTGCCTTACTACGATGAAAGCAGGTTCGCTTTTCTTCAAATTTCTCTGACTGTTCTTCATATTTTATTCAATAACGCCGCATCCCTTCTATCCTTTTCAAGGTAGTCGATGAGGAATGTGTCGTGTGCCCGCCAAAAAAACGTGGTCATAATTTCTTCTGCGCACGCTAATGTCCTTAATCATTTTAGGGTATCACTACTCTACAACACCTATTTTTCTGTCCAAATTTTTCTGTTTCAAAGTGCTTGCAATAACCATAGTAGTGCTTAAGAGCATGTTTAATATACAGATATTCTTGATCAGGATTAAAATCTAAAAAGAAATAAGCATGTCTGTCCGTCTGAGTAATGTTTGTGATAAACAGTGATCGCAGAAGTTGGAATTTCGATTTCAAATTTGGCAAAAAAATTTAGATAGTTCTTGCGAGCAAGTTTGTGCTGATAATGGACCAAATCAGTGAAACGACACGTCGTCACGACAAACAAAAATTGAAAATATCTGTGCTATTAAAAGCAAAGAAATTGCTTTTTGTTCATTACTCATAAACTAGAGTAAATAAATTTACAAAAATTTGAACGCATATTCTATGGGCGATGCTGTACAGCTTTGACCACGCCTAGCCAAATATATTATATATAGTATATATAAATTTTTGTCCACGTTTATATTTGAAGTGCAACTAAGCATGTCCATCTCTCCATCTGCCTAAGTGTGTAGTAGTAGTCAAAGAGCACCTACACGCCTTGATAACCAAACACTTTACTTTCCGTGTCTTTTGCTCATTGCTCACGAACTGCAACAGATGAACGATGGAAATTTCCGCAAAACTATTTTAACCAAAATAGAAAAAATCGGCCAATTCCGTTCAATATTATTATTATGTTTCTTGTTTGCTTTTTTTCAATCTTTTCTAGGATAACGATGACACGTATAAAAGATTCCGTCGTCACCGAATATAATTTTTTTACTTGTTTGTTTCATGGTTAATGCATTTACTAAATCTTGCATTGTAAATAGATTGCAAATAAACACATTTTGAAGAAAAAAAAAAAAAAAAAAAAACCTACAACGCACTATTTTCTCTTTAGTCCGGTTTCCGAGATATCGATCAAACTGAGTCAATTTGACTCTCTTTTTTTAGGGTGGCCATAGTCGCAGAAGTGAAGAAAAGAGGGTTTGTAAATCTATTAAGAATAGAGGGTTACAAAATAAGTGCGACCAGTTCGCAAAGACGTCAACAAAAGACAAAACAAAAAAAACGAATAATATTTTTTCATTATCATCTGCAAATATATTTTTTCGAATAACTTCTACCTAAATATTGATTCTTCAAAGACATGCAATAAAATTTTAGTTAATCACAGTACACATGTTTCCCCACTCGAACGCTCAGTTCGAAGGAAAATATCCAACATTTGAAGTGACACACAGGTGAACGACGCTTCACCATTTAAGAATACAATTTGCGGAATAATTGCGGAAATGTTCTGGCTCATCAAAAAAGAAATGGTGTGTGCAAATTTTCGTATATTTTTCATCGCTTGCATCGCTTGCTTCATTCTCCTTGAGATCTCACATTAGTCTGTCATTTTTGTTTCTTCATTTTCTAAATGAGAAAAATTAAAAGATTCATGGAAAAGTCATAATTTTTTCGACAACCTCATCATGCACAGGAATGTCAAAATGAAATATAAAATGCAATTTCCTGAAGTAGGAAAGGGCGACAAACGATGAATGCATACCTAAGCGAAAATGGTTTTAACTACAAAATTTGTTTATAATAAACAAATAGTTTTCATTTTTGCGGTATCGAAATATAGAAAACAATAAGAAGCTTAACAGCAACACTAATAAGCGAACAACTAAAATGTTATCGTTTTTTACAAACAAAAAAAAAAAAAAAAAAAAAAAAAAAAAAAGAAAAGAAAAACGAAAATAAAAAGACGGAAAACAATTTGTAACAAATGCATAAGAAATATCCCTTTATTCCTTAACAAATATTAAACAGTTGAATAAGTAAGAATACGAGGGACAAACTCGAAGATTTTCGGCATAGTTGACGGAATCTTTTTTCGTACGTAGATCCTCTGAAATTTTACGCACGTTTCTTCTTTAAACGCGCTTTCGAGAGGAGCCGACAGATTTTTTACGGGATGATGTTAAGAGGTCTGTTTTTTAATTTTAAAATTTTAGGCATGGGAGTAGGTAAGTAATTCAGAAATCTCCCAAAATTTTATTTAAAATGAATGCTCAAATGATTTGTATTTGGAACTTTTCAATATTGTTATTGAAAAAATGGTCGCATATCCTGATGAAAGAGCACATTTATGATCAGACGATATGATCTCTATTCCGAGCGGCCAGTCTATGACGTTTTGGAATCCTTTTTTCAATCCCTAATTTTATTATATATAAATTTTATTTTTAAAGTGACTGACCAGCAATACTTAGAGGTGTCCTCCATACATTTGTACGTATGGTGGTGATCAGGAAGAATTACAAAGAGAGACTAGGTAGCAAATGGTTGGTTACGCATATACGTTTTGTGTATTCTCAACTGCGAAGAGAGAGGGAAGTTTAACGTCTGCGCACAGGATTATAGGTTGATTCACGCGCATATGCCGAGCCTTCCCAGTTTGCAAGATAACCTTGCAAGTGGGAGGGCCTATACTAAAGCTGGAGTATTAGATATGAAGTTTGAGTAAGGACCGAACGATTTCGCCTGGGAAAGGCGTTTATCTAATCCCTTAATCGCGGTAAGCAGAGCCTTTACGAGTACTTTCTGCAGCGCCGTACCTAACGGTCAGGCATACACTAGCATATAATTCACTGCCTTCCTGTGTTATCCTCGCATATCATACTTTGGTAGATTGCTAGGAAAATACGTGACATTAAGAAGTAGAAAACAAAGGAAATTTGAAAACAAGGTCCGATTACATCGGAATATAAGGGCATGATAAAATTATCTATATAAGTCGGTAAGAAGACCTGACTGCATATTTTCTTTCTTAACCTTTTCGTTTTAGGTTTACATAATCATTGGAAAATAATTCAATTTAAAGCCAAAAGGTAACGGTAACAGGAGGCTTTATAGCTGGAGTTGTTTGCTTTGGTAATTTCTTTTATTTATATATTTTTCTTTTTTATTTTTGCTTTTTGGTTTACTTACATTTTCATTCTCTAAGACACCGGGTGTAGCTATTAATATTACTTTGGCCTTAGGTTACATCATTTCGTTTATGAAATTTTAAGTAATAATCACCCTCATCGTTATCATATCATAATCGTTTTCTTTTGTTGTTACTAAGTTAGTTGTTAGTAAACAACCCTTGTTTTCTTCTTTTTTTTTTTTTTTTTTTTTTTTTTTTTTTTTTGCATACCAAGCGCATCGCATTTTCGCCCTTTTTCATTTTCGGTCTTATACGAACGAAAAGGTGGTTGTTAAGTAACGTTATTAGCCCAGTAGCTCTCTCTGCATACTCATCTCATATTAAGCATAATGTATTCGCTTATTCACAAAAAAACATACGCACACATACGTTTGACTTTGTGTGAAGTTTTGTGGAAAAATTAAATCAGCTTTTCTTATTGTTATTACTGTTGTTGTAGCTGCTGTGCTTGTTGACATTATAGAGATAATTATATATATTGTATCAAACTTACATACCCATAAACACATCACATCACATATACATACATACATACATACACACACGCACATCTTTTGGATTTTATATAAAAGGATGTATTATACTAAAGAAAAGATGAAGTGGAACATATAGAGCGAAGCTGCTTAAAAATCCTGTTAGTTAATTTTTTATTTTATTTTAGTGTCGAACATAATGCAAGCATTAATTTCATATCCTTACTAATTAGACATACGTACGCATATGTTGAGCAGAGCATTTAAGGTATGGTTAGAATTGAGATTACTTGCATGTTCTTGACTAGTGAGATAAAAGTAACATCTTGTGAAGGCTGTATTTAACTTCTGAAGCGCGTTAGTATGTAAATATGTTTTTAATAATTTTATTAATCAGCCTGGTCTAAGTAACCATAAAGCCTTCCTTAAATACTTAAGGTAGCGTTAGTTTTAACTTGGAAAACAAAAAGAGTAGAAATAAAAAAACTATATTTAAGCTACACCTAATATCCATTTGTCCATGAGTAAAGTTCTAAAATACAAATTCAAAATAAAACAAGTAAAAACACAATAGTGAGCCACGTTGCATCGTGAAGTGCCCTGCATCATTTCGCTTAACACTTAAGTTATTCATCATACATCCGATTTTGAAAACTTGTTACGTGGGAAGTGGTCGAAAAAGTGGTTTGATCCGTATCATTTTCAATAGCGTTCGCCCCTGGACCAAAACTCTTGTGAAAATATCTCAAAAAGTGCGACTTGTAAATTGAATAAAAGAAAGCAAGACGGACAGACGGACAGACAAGCGTATATCGATTCAATATAGTAAAAGGTGGGTCTATCTCAAGTCATTCTGGTTCTTTCTTCTTCATCCGCTCAAACTTAATAGGCTCTTATACCAAAAGTGGTGTAGAGAAGAACATTTTCTCTATTCATATATACGCAAGCAAAAATATTTAAGAGAATAGTGTAAGCACAGCGGAATGTGGACTATTATTACGAAGCTACAGTTGTAATTCGCAATCAACAGTTTGTGGACTAAGAACGTCAGAGAGATATGGTTTCGGGAGAAAAAAAAAAAAACTATCAAAGCTTTAAGTAGTTTCAAGTACTAACTGCATTTGTGAAAACAATATGGGCTGCATAAAGAAGGTGACCTCCAATAAAATGTTGAAATGAATAAAAAAATGGTAAAAAAATGTGCAAAGAAAATAATGCCATCTCATAAATGCATTTTTTATGTCCATTGTCGAAGTTTAGGGATTTGGAATATTGAGAATGAAGCATCAGAGACTTTATAAAGCATACACATTTTTAATTAATATCAAATAATGAATCGATTTAGTCTTCAACTGCATGTTTTTCCGTCTCTCTGTATGGTAAGGCTTCAGAGTCTAAGGACGCGACCATTGTATTATGTAAACTACGAAGAGATCTTCTGTCAAAAAACAAAAACTAAAAAAAAATTTCATATTTTGTTCATTACTTATGCAGTACAATACATGCAGCGATTAAGATTGCCAGGTACATTCTATGGGTGATCGTACAGGGCCTGTACTAACCATTCATTATTATAAGGTATCAATCATTTTCTTTTTTAAGATAATAAGGTAAGATAATGAATATTAGGCCCCAGTCGCGATATAATCCTCTTTCGTCTTCTTACGACAAATGAGAAATAATGGATTTTAATGATATATCTTCTTCGATCTATTACAACCTTCTTTAATCGAACCTCATCCTTCGGCGATGGGTATATTCGTTATATCAAAACGTTGCGACGCCCAGAAGGAAGCTTCAGAGAAACCATAATGTATATTCTTGATTAAAATCAAATTCTGAATCGATTTAACCATGTCTGTCTGTCCGCCCGTGTAACGTATGTTGTAAAAATTCACCTGTTCGCAAAAATGAAGCTTTCGTCGTCATAGTTGGCAGAAGGCTTGGAAGTTCTTGCGCGCAGTTTGATGCCGAAAATGGGCCAAATTTGTCGAGGAACACGCCTATAACACTACGTAAGGGGAGTACACCTCTTTTTCTTTTAAAGCAATAAAATATTGGATTTTTGCTCAAAATTTGTGGGCATAACAATGAAAACAATCGGCCGCGCTTACCGAATTTTATCGTGTGTTATAATTGTTGTTATATTCAAAACTTTTACAAGGTAAAGAGCTAGTTCAAATTCGGAACGCATCTAATCATGTCCGTCCGTCTTCTGTCCGTCTGTGCAACTGTATACTACCTATGGTAAACATTCGGCCATTCGCAAAAATGAAGAGATCGCCTACAAACTTGGAAATTTGTTCAAAAGCCCGATGTTTCGTGCGAGACCATCTGTTAGAAGTTACTATTTAAAATGACTTTTTTTTTAACTTATGATGATCTTTAAAGTATCTCTTTAAATTTCAACTGTAGCTATGTAAATAATTGTAATCTTTAGTATTTTCTTTCCATTCGTAAGATCGAAATATAAAGTAATTCTGTTTACGGTAATTGCCTGTATTTTACGCACTTAATGGAGTCGATGTTATTGGGCTGTACTTTCGTCTAAATCATTACAAACGTTTGTTCTTGATGTTTGGGTGTTTTTGCGATGAATTTCAAAGACTACACGTTTCTAACCGGTCGTTTGAGTGAGACAGCAATTAGATGAATGATATCTTTATTAAAAAAGATTTCGAAAATTTTGCATTTTTTATCTATAGTCTAGAAGTTATGCTAATTGAATTGGCGAGTTTTTTTAGGTGATCGTATGAGTAGTTTTCAAAAACATGATGATTTGAAATAAATAAATTTTTCAAATATTCGACAAAAATATAATATTTTTTGTTAGTCGAATGAAATTACGGACACATGTTTTATCATGTCAAACCGATGCCCATGATATAGAAACTTTTGCATTAAATGGTGAATGAATTTTCGTAGAATGCAACTTTTTGAACAATTTTATACTTTTAAAACTGTTTACGTAAACTTTAAAATGTTGCAATAATTGAATTATTTACTAAAAACTTATTGCAAAATTCTCGAAAATACTATAAACAAATAAAGAGAAACTTGGGTGAACACAAGTCTTTGGCTTAAGCTAATAATTTTAAGGAAAAGGACATGGAAAATTCTTTATATCGATGCACATTCATGCGTACATATATTTTTATGTGCTCAAGAAATTATTTAGATAAACTATGAGGTGTGTGTGTGTGTGTGTGTGTCTGTGTGTGTGTGTGTGGTGTGTATGTGTATGTGTGTATGTTTTAATAAATAAAACAATTTAAACATATTTTCTTAAAATAAGCTCACACACACACGCGCACACACACACACACATGCACTTAATATTTTCATCTACGACTTGGTTGTGATTTTTATAAATTTCGCTTGAGGCCAATTTACACATAAGTAAAGTTTTTAAAGGAATCAAATTTTACTCTTCAAAATGTTGGAATTGAGCCAGGTCGACTATTCAATACCTTTTACCGTTTCGCTTAGAACAGCTCTTCACCTTTTTGCCGCTAAGGAATGTGAAAAACTATATCTCGTCGCTATATAAAGATTTGCTTTTCAAGGGCACTCTTGTATGCGGGGCAACTCGAAAAACAGGTTTACTTAGTCCCAACTTACCAGAAATACTTCATTTCTCAAGTCATTTCATTATTATGTACATATTCTCATTAAATATTTTAAAAGTAGTCCTCGTCGCAATACAGAGGTTTGTTTTTTTTTGAAGAACATTAACGTAGCGAAGCGATTCCACAAAATGTTTTCATTCCACCCAAAATTTCTGCACTCATCTAGTGTTAAAATGAAAATATTTTTTATATAACAAATTTTTTCTGAAACGTGGATCTTATACTGAAAGTGATTCCGAAAGTATTCCTAAATCGATTGGTATAATAAAAAATTGGCATATTGCAGGTCCTTCTGGGTGTGGTAAACGCGAGCTCAGCAGAGCGCAGAGATGATGACAAATGAATGAAAATTATAGGCATATCACTCGCTCGATAGATGATGTTCGCGTAGAAAAAAAAAGGGTTTCGAATCTCACTGCCCGGGCTTAAGATATCAGATAAGACGTGAAAGTAATTGAGATTTTTACAAAGTAACGCTACTTGCGTCAAATTTTCTTTGATAAGATCGCAAATGCTATCTATTTCCATAAATCAATTTGTGTTGTTTAGTTGTACTATATTTTATAGAAAACAAAAATTAAAAAATCACTTATGAGATTTTGTGTTGCAAATTTCGATGTCCATATCTCTATCCATATGACTCTCCAATTGAACTGATCATTCATAAAGAAAGGTTATCCAAGAAATCGAGTGAGCAGCAGTAAGTGAGCAGTCGTTGCAGCCATCGTATAAAGGGTTTTGAACACGGTCTACAGTTCAGTATAAATCGCCAAATTTCAACACAAATCAGTCGAAATTTTTCAGGTCAACTCTATGCATATATATGTGTGTAAATACATGTATATGTAAGCCTATAAATATATATATATATATATATATATATATATAGATGTATATGACTTTTTGTTTATAAGTTTTCAAACACTCGAACTGAATTGCAGTTAATTAAATTTTATTTTAAATTAGTTGCTAATGAAATTGTGTTTGCATAAAATGCCTGTCTAGTTGTGAATATGTATGCACATGTGTAGGTGCATGCATCATATGTCAATGCAATTAGGTACATGTACTGGTGCGGAGGCATGATATATTATAATTTTGTTTGCTATAAATTTTATGTTGTGCACATGAATTTTTTTTTTTTTTTTTTTTTTTGCTTGTTCTCTTAGTAAACTGCTTTTTACAGTTTTGGCCACAAAGCAGTTAATGCAACAAAATTCGATTTTCAGTAAGCAGTAACAATAACAACAAGAAAAGTTTTGCATTTTGTCCGTGCAGCCGTGTAGCGTGTCACTGTTGTTCTGGAAGGAGAAAATGCTTTTTACCGCAATATAACGAAAACACTGTACCGTACCGCATACTAATCTAATTGTGTCCTTGTTTAGGATGCCTATCTGTCAGTTTACCCTCGAACTATTTGCATCATTGCATTTATGGGAATTTGATGTATTTACTTGAACATATGTTTCCTTCCTGACTATATGAGTTGAGCGTGTATGCAACTAAAGTAATTTGCAACAAAGTAATTGTATTAAAATGGAACCATAGTCAAGGTTCAGGGTTACGTGAGAGTTTGGCATGTCAATGACATATACAGATGTACCGATAGCTTTACATAACAATTTATATTTTAACTGAGTCTTGAGTGATGTTTTGGGTTTAGATTTCAACAGGTTTTCGAGTTTTAAATAAATTTGTTTTCATAAAACTTTGTAAACTTTTTTTTTGTTTTTTTTTTTTTGCATTTTTGGCCGATCTGTGAAAGTTTTAAATAAATTTAATTAATTTTAGCTAAACTGTTATTTGGTTTTACGACAATGATTGCGTAAACTATCTGCACCGCTTTGATAAAAAAAATTTTAAAATTCGTATATACTAAATTGTCTAAAAAGTATTTAGCCTTTAAATTGTTATTATTGACTTATTATGTTCGTGATAAGATATATTTCGCTCATCTCAATATCTCTATACATATCCCTCCCAATTATTCATTTTAGTGGCTTTTTTGTAAAAAAATTTATTATTATTATTATTATTATTATTATTATTATTCAAAGGTAACAAAATGAGTTTTATAGGCAACGTGCACTGCTATCAGCAGCGGCAATGTGCCGCTTTGCATTTCTAACAATTGTATCTGCCTTGAAAGTGTAAAGAAAAAAGAAAAGAAAAAAAAAGAGGAAAAATTATCGTAAGGACACATCAATCGCTCATACACTTCCAGCGCATGTATATAAAATACATTTACATAAAACAATGCTTTCGGTGTGTGCGATGTATCTCTTGACAATTCAACAAGTCATACAAATACTATACAAGCGATACGATTCAATTTATATATAAATATATGCATACGTGCTGGTACACCGTCTTACATGCACGCATGTATGTGTACATATCTTTGCGTGAAAGTTATGTTTTCCGTAGATATCACCCAGAAAACCGAACCTTTTACACAACAGATAGCGGAAGGAAATATCAATGTGTGTGCATTTGCATCTATTTTAATACCGGGAGAAGAAAGAGATAGTCATGCATGTGTACGAATGTATATGAATGCGAGACAAAAAGTTTACCTTTATGTGGAAAACGTTATAACTAACCGGTATCGGTGTATAAGATGACTAAACAATTGTTTGACATATGCACGTTTATGATGGAAATCATAAATAGTCGTAGAGAGGAAAAAGCAAATCTTAAGTTCTTTAAACAAAATAAAATATTTCTGTTTTATTTATTTATTTCTCACTTTTGCTACAAAAAAATCTTTGGGTAAAAGAAAATTCCCTTCAATGATATGAAAGTAGTTAAGGAAAGGAAAGTGTGATAAAATTAGAATCATTGATATCCTTGGCCTCGAACCAATACGTTGTTCGATTGTATCGATTGGATCTCATTAAATGTAAAAGTGTCAGCAAAGAAGTTCACGCTATTTCTATGTGAGACGATTAGTTTCAATCATAATATTTAGTTGGTCGTCATCAATGGCGTTTCGCGTACTAGAACGCGGTGAAGCTTTTAGTGGAAAATTTCAAGAACGAAATTTCGAAAAACCAATTTTGCCAAATGCGGTCTGCTACAGCGTTGGTTCCATGTACAGTACATACAGCTCTTTCACTTTTTTTTTTTTTTTTTAATAAACAAGCAAAATGTGTCTTATATGTCTGTCTCACTTTGATCTTCCTTTTTAGTAGTTATGACTCACTACTATAACACAGTCGTCAACTTTAAAGGTTTTTTACAAGATAACCATAAGCTTGGTCGACATAACTATATATACCTGTCTACCTGACTGAAAAAGTGATTTTAATTTGACGTCGAGAAAAACCGCAAAACATTTCTAATATATTTTACTTTACCTTCTAATTAACTCTACGAAATATTTATGCGAGGTCTTAGAACAACATCTCTCTTACGGGGCGTAAGTTATATAATTATGTGTATAGTGGACGAAATTCGTGATGTCTATTTTTAATTCACTGAAGCTCTATAGATAGTTCTTGCTTGCAGCCAATTTCAAAACAATAAACCTTACAAGTTGTAAATTGAGCCGTTTATTTTAATGGCCATTTTCTAAAAAAATCAGCGATACCGAACTATCGTAATGTTTACATTTGTACGCTATTGTTTCATTTTGGAGCAAATCGTAACTAATATATTTAAAGCCACTAAGATTTTGTATGATGAAAATTTGATGATTAATGAAACGATAAAATGTTTATATTGAAACTGACTTAAGTCTAATTTCGATAGTTTCAAGCCGAATGGATTTTTACGATATCACAGCTTTATGTTTTATTATTATTTATAAATATGTAACTTTAATATGACTTTAGTCTTAGCACGACTACAATTACCACCATATTCGCGCTGGCAATGCACGAATAAAATGTACGGCACGAGTAAGGAAACGAGTAATCAGAAGGTATAAATTAAATGTATTATTATAATTAAATTAAAATTTATTAAAATGCGAAGCTTTCAATACCTCGATTTTAAGACAAATGGACTTAGGCCACTTTCAAAGTACACGCAGTGTTTTGTCTTTTGTGAGTTATGGTCACAAACGTAGCAGTTTCATCTTAAAATATCATTTGCGGTTATCAGCAAAGACCTTATAGCACAAAATCTTTGATCGTAGGCTTCGCAAAAATAAAGGAGAGATAGAGAGATTGAGTTGAATGGACTCAAAATCTTATGTTAATTACGGAATCATATATAGGATGTTCCACAAGTTTAGAAGTCGATTCTATTGATTATGCAGTTTAGCTTGGTTCACAAGCCATCGGCTATATGCATAGGATCGAATATCGTTGTTCGGCAATGCTTTCATACATTTTCGCAAAAATTTGGTTCAATCACAGCGCCAGCCAAAAAGAGTCTCACTTATTGTAGTCAGTTATTAATTTTGAGTTTTCGGAAACTTGAATGTTTGACAGTTGAGGTACCTGGACAGGTGAAAATGACTCTCTCCTCGCAGACTATTTTTTCTTAAGAAGGTATAATTCTTTTCGGGCATTTCCAGGGCATAATCATCGAACGTGCAGCAAAAGTATCCGGAAACCTCCTGTGCAAAATATGAAGTGATGAGTATCTCTTGCTGTGAAACCCTCTGCTTTGCAAGCTAGCTACTGCGGAAGAAAAAATCTTCTTTCCATACCCTTTGGTGGTGGTGGTGGCGATGCAAAAGTCTTTATTAGCAGATTGTCAGCGCTCCTTTCTTTTCTAATTTGCTTCGTTTAGTTTTTTACACTCTGCATGGGTATGTTAAGTTTGTGCGGATGTATACAACATCCAGGCCCCACTTGTCTGAAAAACGGTCCGTCTGTGAGCATCGCAAATTTTTGTGATATTTTGATGAAATTCCGTACACTGAAGTGTTGCGGCCCAAGAACGAACGCTATTGAAAGTAGTCCGATTCGCATATTATTGCAAATTTCGTACAAATTTGCTTCTTACGCTCCACGCCGTGTGTGGTACATGTGCGTACATATGTGACATACAGAAGGATTTAAGACTGATCCATCTTTTATTATATCGATCGATTCAGAATGATCTTCTGTCTGTCCATCTGTCTGTATGCTACTCTGATGTCTGCGCATGTAAATTGTGTTCAATTTCCAGGTCGCAAATTTTTGAGATATTTTGATAAAATACCAACCTTGCCCTGCTTTGACAGAAGGGCGAACGCTATTGAAAATGGTCCGGATCGATCCACATTTTCGACCTCTCCCCCAAAAAAAATCGTAATTTTCAAAATTCATCAACAAAATTCGAGTAAAATGTAGAATGCTGCACACAATGTACTGTGTGGTATTGCTTGGTATTTGTAAAAAAGAAAATGTATAGTTCATGATTCTTATAACCAAACATTTAAGCTTTTCCTTCAAATGAAAAAGAGTAAGTCGCACTAAAATGAACTGGCATTTTAAAAAGCTACAATTGATTTTAAAAATGTATTGAAAACCTCTACAAAGTTATTGATATTGTCGTTTATAGTAGACTTTGTGACTCGCAAATGTAAACTAGATTTTTGGACAATTTAAGTATGTATAGGTAATGGGTGCTAGAATGAACAAGTTGCTCTCACACATCAAAATTATTTACTTATTTAAAATGCAAAAGAAATTTCTCTCAAAGCTTAATATTTTCAAGTTTACAGTCAAGTATCATTGACAAATAAACTAAAGTGAAATGAAATATTTCTCGTAAATTGTTTGCTAGATTGTGATAAACGACTATCGAATATGTTTTCATATTAAAAGATACTCTGATGCAAGGAAAATTTCATGTTATTATGTGGTTAGAATAAAAGTTTTAAAGCAAAGAAAGCTATCAGCTATCGATTATGTTTGCTTGCAAGAATAACGTTTGATTTTCGTATGAATTGTGAGTGAAAAAGTAATAATAAAAAAACAATTTCTTTTTTTTTTTTTTTTTGTATTGTCTACTTACCCTGACTATTATAGCTAGACGTGTTAGTGTGTGGGTATATATATATATATATCCATGTGTGTGTCTCCATTGTGCATGCGTGCGGTTGGTTCTGTCAAAATTCTGCCAAATAAAGTTGTAAGCGCATGTGATTATATCTCACTTTATAATATTTCACTTAAACTTAAACAATAACAGAGATAACGGTATGACAAGTGTTTTGCTTGAACATTCAATGCTGCGGTTAACTGGTGTATGCACATAAATCCTTACCTATTTGCAACAACATATGCACATATACATGCATGCACCGGAAGGTGTCAAATACATTTATGACATGTTTCGCATGTGTGTCACATTCATACAAATAAGAAAAAGTAAGCATTCATTATGCTCACAATCTGTTGGTACAATAGGCGTATGAGTATCATACACAAATTTTTTCGTGATTTTGTTTTTTATTTTTCAATTTTTTCCTTTTATTTTGAATCTTTCTATATATTTCCCTATCAATAACTGTGAAAAGTTCGTTGTCGTTGTCGTTTTCATTTCATATTTGCTTTTTCTTTACTTGTCTTTTATTGTCTATGTTATGTATGTGATATTGTGGTTGTATTTCCTTTACTACCCATTCACTGCTACTCTCCCGATCTTCTGTTCCATTATTGTGGCAAATATTTTGCTATGTCTATCATAACTCTGGTTGGTTGGCCGCATTTGGGGCTGCCTTTGTGCGTCTGCTTGTGCTTACTATTATTGCATGTTCTTTGTTTTTTCTTGTTGTTGTTGTTGTTGTTGTTGTTGTTGCTGTTGTTGTTGTGGTTGTTGTATTTTGTTTGCTGTATATATGAATTTCACTTCATTGCTTTTAGTTTGTCGTCACATCATTTTGCAGACACTTTTGTTTAAAACGAAATTTTGAAAATAAAGCAAAAAATAAATAAAAAAAAGTTTACTTTATTATGAGTAAAGTTAATTAAGAGCGTATTTTGTTTTTTCTTATTTTTTATGTTCTTTTTGATGACTATATTCACACCTACACGAGCCTTGTTGTTTTAATTGAATTTAACGACATTCATGTACTCTGCCTTTATATAACACAAAATGTGTTCAGCTTGTCACATGTACAGGATAAAGAGTTTACAGTTGTTAAGGATATAGAAAAACGAATTTCTGATAGTTTACATGATTTCTTCTAACGTTAAAGATATTATACATATATATACACAGATCTAAGAATTAAACTTAAAACTATTTATTATTAATAAAAGTTATCGATGAGAGTCGTTTCGGAGAAAATATGAAAATTTTCGTACAATTTAATAAATATTCTACGGTTTGATATTTTAAAATATGTTTTCAATGGTAATGCTTTAATATTAATTTATTTGCTAAAAGTCAATTATATTGTCAACGTAAAGCTAAACAAAATCCTGGCCTATGATGTCATCGATGGGAAGTGAGAAATTTTGAGGAACAACAACGAGTTTAGCGACAGAAATAAAAAGCGATTACAACATATTTTATTAAGCTTAGTGTTGCCCTATGTACCGGTTGTATGCGATTTTTTAATCAACAAATCTTTGAATCTTTGCACAGTGTTTTAAACTCAAAGCTTTCGATGACTCTCGACAGTGCACTTTTGAGCTAAGAGCTTGATTCCTACGATTTTCCTTAAATCTCTTCACAAGCACTCTCCATATTGCTCTTGAGTAAGGTTTGAATTTGCTGGATAGGAAAACTTTTCTCCATTAATATGACTTGGGTGACGCATTGCAGTCGCGAATTATATCAAGGACGGATCCAGAAGGATAGAGAGGGACGGAAAAGGACAGAGAGAGAGTGAGTGAGTGAGTGTGTGTGTGTGTGTGTGTGTGTGAGAGAGAGAGAGAGAGAGAGAGAGAGAGAGAGAGAAAGAGTGAGAGAGAAGGACAGACAGACAGACAGAGAGAGAGAGATATTAATTTTCTACTTTTAGACGATGATTACATCACTTTCGAAATGAATGTCGACGAAAAGACTATTCTCCCTGCATAATTTAAGAGATATTGCAATTTTATAAATGAAGTTTTGTATCATTCCTTATGGCGAATTTTTTGCATTTATTATAAAGTTAATTTAGAGAGGAAAGTAACTCGAAATATATTATATTAAATAAACTCAGAATATTGCTAGAAAATATATGATTTGTGCCATATTTTCTTAATACCAGTCCTTGGGACAGGCGAAGGCAAGAGTTTATCAAAATTATCATGGCTGGGTTCTTATTTTTTTTACAAACTTTTTAACGAAAAATACTTTGTAACTCCTATTCGAAGACGTAAGTGACGATTCAAATTACATATATACAATTGTGAAAGCTATCTATATTTTTAATTAGATTTTTAGTTTTGTATCAGCTGGACAGCAGTTGATATCATCACATTGACGTAATTGGTGTCGATTTTGAAGTCAGCGTTATACCGGAAAAGCCGTGATTATAGATTATTACGTACATTTATTCTTATTAAATAAACTTGTAAAAGAATAGCATATTTTCGGACAATATAACACTTCAAGGTAAATCATTATTTCGGACTTGAGAAATGCTGTCTCGTTACGTAATATACAGCATGGCCTTAATATATCTTACGCAACTTGTGGTTCAAGGATATGTTAAATTTGTGCGGATATATGCAACATGCAGAAAGACTTGAGATAGACGCACCCACCTTTTATTATACCAAACGATTTAGAATCAAATTCTGTGTCGATCTGAGCTTATATGTCCGTATCTTGTTTTTTGTGTTCAACCTATAGACCGCAGTTTCTGAGATATTTTGATGAGATTTAGTACATCGACCTGTTTTGGACGAACGCTATTGAACATGATTCGCGTCGAACTACTTTTTCAACTACTTCCCATACACCGTCCATTTTCAAAAGTCGTGATATGACTAACTATATGGCCGTGTAGAGTATTGAATACTGGGCTATGGCCCATGGTATTTTCACGTGTTTTATACGATCTGATCATTAAGCTGGTGTTAAAGTGTTCCCAATTTCAAGATAAAAAGAAAAAATCGAATTACAATATGATTGATTAGTATTTCATATCTTCAAATATATGAATTACACGAAGCCAAGCTGACTGATATTTGGAGCTAGCGGATGGCCAGATAGAGTCGAAAATTTTTTTTTAATACTAATGCTGTGCAAATTTATGAGTCATTTTTTAATTTTCAATATGTTACTGAGTCCATTAGATTCGTTCATATCGCGAAATTTCATAAGTCCATGCAATCATATATATCTGATCGTTTTATTCGTGTTAAATTGAAAGTCATTTTCAAAAAAAACTTTTAAAAATTTTCAATGTTTTTCTAAAATAACGCAATTTTTAAATCACTTTTTTACGCATGTTTGTTGTGATTTAGCGAAAATGGAATTATTAAGTCTTACCTTTTAATGCGATTTTTGCAATTCCTAAGAACATTAAGAACAAGCAGACCGATGGGGATAAACTTATGAAAATGCATTATTGTCTAGCTGTGTCATGACAAACATCCTGGTGATAGTAAATATGTGAATATTTTAAAAATTTTTAATAACTTACAGCTTAATTTTATCCCTTAGGATATACGAAATCACTTAAGCACTATATGAATAAGTTTTCCATTATTCTAAATCGGTTTGGAATTTTATTTTAATTAAAATCTTATTTCTTGGACAGTTTTAGCTTTATGTCTGAATTTTAGAATGTAGAAGACAAGCATATATATGCGTATATATTTAAATATATATAAATTATATATAAAATATACATTAAAAGTCAGGCCAAGTAAAGTCTTATGTCTTTAGTTGAAATTAATTTCTTAGTCTCGCTTTCTTTGACTCTATTAGAGTACGAATATATATTCATGCGCATACGTGCAGAGGAGACAGTTTGTTTAAATTGCCATTAAAGCACCCAATTTGTTAAGCATCAAAAGCTTAATTTTCATTATTGACATTCCCAAAAGTATTTAACGCAGCATGAATGAATAAAAGACGTATGAATCACTTTGGCGTATCCAAATAGCTGTAAGATTTGGAGGAATGGAAACAAGAAGAAGAAGAAGAAGAAAAAGCAAAAAGAAGAGTAAATTGTTCACTTAAAATGTGTTTTCCCTCAGCGACTATTTACGTATTTACGTATTTACGTAAATATATATAAATATGTGTAAAATGTATAAAAGCCATGTAAAGGCAAGTTTTAGAGAATGTTTTTAGGCAAAGGCAACGTGTACTAAAATGACAATGTGTATGTAGAGTATATATATGTGACGATAAGTACGAGTTTGTGAGGTGTGTGGGTGTGTGGGTGTGTGTGTGTGTGTATGCGTGTATTATTGAACATATTTGCTAGACAAATGAAATTAAGACAGATAAACTACGAAACACTAATACATAAACTCACACATGACAAGAAATCAGCAATGATTGCTGTCGTATCGGTTAAATTGTTAAGAAATATCTTGTCACAAACATTCATATATCTATGAAAAAAGAACATATATTTATATATATATATATATATATATATATACGCGCGTGTTTGATGCATTCATATGAAATGAGTGTGAGAAACAGAGACATTGAATTTCAAGCATATTGATGAAAATGTTGATGACGATGATGACGACGATCGTTTTTATAGTTCGATTAACTTGAACTTTTTGTTCAATGGCTTATTTGCGACGCAGAGATAAAACAAAGGAAGGACAAGAAAAAAAAAAAAAAAAACAAAACTAAAATGAAAACTTATTTACAGAGACTTAAATTTTATTTTAGAAATTTTAAACGCTAAACATTTGTAAATTGAATGTACGGCGTTTTAAAGGGTCGTAGAAAATTGTTTTGCGTTGAGAAACTTCAATTAAGTTTATTGTTTAATAAAAAAAAAAAAAAAAATAAATAAAAAAAAATTGGGAAAATCTACTAACAATTTTTTATAGCTTTAATATATAAAACTGCAAAGCTACTCAACCATAACATTCTCTTTGCAATACGTAGCAACAGTCACTAAACGAATATATATATATATATATATATATATATTTAAGTGGGTGAGTGTGTGCCTGTATGGATTTGTATATACATCTATTATAATATAAATTGGTGTGAATGTATATATTCCTTGTACTCATCAAAAATTATAGCTGGAGTACAATTAAACGTCATGTATGGTCATATATGCGCGTATATGTATATGTATATAATTTTAAGCATTCACTGCGTATTTTACTAAAACCACTACATATTAACATATACAAACACATATCTCTTGCTTGCTTGATTGTGAATGCATACGAATTTTTGCGTTTTCCGCGTTAACTTCCAGCTCTTCTTTTTCGTTTTTTTTTTGTGTAACGTTCTTTTATTGTCACGTTGTTACGGTCTATTGCAGTTGGAATACGATATCGTAGCTTCAGAGTGCATGATTAAATCAGAGTTCAAGCTCATCATTAAACTTATTACGTTTATAATAATCGTGTGCTATTGTAACTGTGTGCAGTTAGTTAGTGGTAATCATAATATATAAGAAATTGTTATTATTTTTAGTACATTATGATTAACACTAACTAACTATACTACATAACTATACTACTATAATACATATATGGAACAAACGATATTGAAAAGTTTTAGGCAAGTGAACGTTTAATATAAGGAATCAGCATGAACGTGATTATCGTTACGCAACGATTGTATATAATCCCCATATACTAAAGTAGAGTTCGAACATAATTTCACAATTTGCTGCGGGCACTATTACTCAACTAGACACCGGGGTGGTTAAATGACTTAGCCCTCATACTTGCTAGTCTTGAAAGTATTTTCAAATACTCGATCGCTCGATCTTGTTAGATAATCAATAATCCTTCATCTGATCTATTTAAAAGACGTGTAATTGTAACAATAGCATAATTTATAGAAGAAGTAATTACTATATCTGCCAAAGAAGGATAAAGGCATGCCACAATATGTATGTTATTGCAATTTTCTATACTCATAGTTGTACACATTAGGGATCCCACAAAATGAGTATATAAGTATGGTTGCGCACCATATACTTCTGAATGAATTCATTCAAACACCTTAGTCTCTTTTCCATCAATCTATTAGGCAATGCATACGTTCGCTCTTCGTTTAAACTCTCATTGTCATAGAAAATTAAAATAAATAACAAAGATCAGATTTTTAAATCGTCAGTCAGCCTACGGGCGCGCTTACAATTTTTCAGAAACTGTAAAAATTATGAAAATTTTATGAATAACTATATCTATGAATATATATAACTTTTATTTCATTTACTTAATTTTCAAGTAAATTCTTATGGATTTCAATTAGAAGAGTTTAGCAATGAAATAGTTTATTACCCCATTGCTGGGGTTCAATAAATTGAAAATACATATATTTACCTTCGACCTATCATCCAACCAACGATCGTCAAGAATTCATTAAATTATGAATTCATGCAAGAAAGGTCCAATTATTCAATTGTGCTAAGATGTAAAATGATTTACACGAATACATTTGTGCCCATTCAGGAAGAAAGAAACGCATTCGAAGATCATAATACAGGCAAAAAAAGCTGCAATCGAGTTTAAGATATCGTCAAACAAAATGGCTTTCTGTTACTTTAGCAAAAAACCTATTGCCTTCGTCTGTAATATTATATATTTCATTCTAATTACCTTTGGGTACCTGTTGCATGTTATGAATTTTCGCAGAAAATATAAGGACGCACTTAATTGGACGCACAATGTCTCTCATATTGTTCAAAAATGCACGGCTTCAATTTTAACTTCCAATCTTAGTTTATTTGTGAATGGTTGCGGACGGACATACTCTTGACATACATCAACTTGAAATTTCACGCTTTTCCGCACCATATAAAGTGCCTAATGTATAAGTGAAGGCCGTACAAGTTGTCTTTAATTTCATCAGAATAATTCCACTCTGTGGTGTTGATGCTTGTCTGTGATACAATAACAAAAAAAAAAAAAATCTAAAATAAAAAAATTTTGCTTAGGTTTCGACAGTACTCATCAAAGCAGTCAGAAAACGAATTCCATCGCCCAGCATAAGGCTTGCATTACTAACCGATTGTTATTACATTTCATTGAAAGAAGGAATTTTACAAAATTTGCAGGTAGTAATATATTACTGATCAGCATAAAATTTTTAAATTAGTTCTCTTCGTCTATCTGTTAACAATGCTAGGTGACGAATTTCTCGTAGAATAGTTAAGACGATGTAGACGAACAAGTTTCGTTTTCGTTCGAAAGAAGGCTTCATTCAATTCTCTATAGTCACTTTACCATTGCCATCTATGGGCTAAAGAAGCTGTAGTTCAGCTTGGGAGCACGTTAGTCGTGTTGTCTTGATGACTTTTTCTCGAATATTTGATCGATAGAAGGGTCCCGGAGTCCGTTATTATACCATGATTTCAACTTGAAATGTAACTCTGTAGTGCCAAAAGTTTAATCATGAGCTTTATAAAAATAATGCCTGATACCACGCTCAGACAGAGGTGCGAACACCTCTGAATATGGTTAGGTTACCCAACATTTTTGTAGTTTTAACTATTACAGATATTAGATAGTCTCGATACCCGATGGCTTACTAGCAAGAATTTTTGGATA
Organism: Glossina austeni; assembly: GCA_000688735.1. Classification (NCBI taxonomy): domain Eukaryota; kingdom Metazoa; phylum Arthropoda; class Insecta; order Diptera; family Glossinidae; genus Glossina; species Glossina austeni. The sequence continues at coordinate 1,815,561 of KK502424.1, read as the reverse complement.
CCATAGAATTAAGCGATCGTAGGCAGATGCACAGGTAAAACCCACAAAGCAATCTGTTTGTTTACGCTTCAATATCACACAAATGTGAATAAGTAAGATTTGAAGCGTTTCAAATGAAATTTGATAAACAGTGATATTTTACTCACAAACACCCTCACAATAGAAAACTGTGCAACAAAGCTTAAAAATATTTTATTTCAAAACTATTGCTTAGTATTTTTCAAGTCCTAGTAGATGTCGAACGCACTCCTCACTCAAGTACGAATGTTAATTTTAAAACTAAGCAAACAGCTGTTACGAAAATCACTTCGATTGGTCAATCGATACGCCTACAAACTGCTTAGTTGGGTTACATAATTGCTTGAAGTAGAAGACAGTGAAAAGTCGATCACAACTGCCGTCATTTGTTTTATTTCTAAAATCATTTTGTTCCATAATGAGGATAATTACCTTCACCTCAATCGATTAATGGGAGGAATCGATCTAACGACATGCCTTCAAATAGGTTTTGTCTGCGCATAAATTCGCAATAGAATCGGCATATCTTATTCAGGTTATATATAAAAACTAATTGACGTATAGTCATCATTAAATCCATAACATATTTGAAAAAAACTTTGTCTTCTCTGTCAAGTAAACTTGAATGTGATTAAAATATAAATAAACAAAGTGAATAGTTGATCATAAGGTAAAGATAACTTTTTCAAATCGTTTTTAATCGCAGTTATAGGCAGCATATATTCGATGTTAACAATAGGAGGAAATCGGTGAGAGTGTAAAAATTTTCAAATAATTTTTATATTTATTTGAGTTGGTTTGCCTTCAAGCTAAAGGTGAAGACTATCAATAATAAATAAGACAAATAAAACACCATAGAGTGACATGGTTTATCATTAAATATTGTACATCATCTCGCTTAATACAGTTATTCATATAGGAAATTTTCAAAATAAAGTCTCATTTGGGGAAATGTTCAAAAGAGTGGTCCGATCCGAAGCACTTTCAATAGGGTGTGTGCTTGGGCCATATTGTTGTAACACAAATAAACAAGACAGACAGACAGACAGACAGACTGACTGACAGTTTGGTATAATAACAGACGGATCTAACTTAAGTTCTTCTTGGCGCTCCATACGTCCGCACGTATCGCGGTACCACAAGTGGTGTAGAGTATAAAAATAAAAAACAAGAACAAAAATTAATTATTGTAATACTTCTTCTGTTTCTTCGCGGGCTAAGTGATTATTTATATGAAAATAAATTGCTTTACTTTAACTTACCGGTAAAACGTGCTTTGACAACTGATCTTTAAGTAAGACTGAGGGACAAAGATAGAGAAACACAGAGAGTGAGAGAGAACAAGTGACGAGAAGATAGATAGAGAGAAAGAGAGAGAGAAAGAGAGAGAGGGAGAGAGAGAGAGAGAGAGAGAGAGAGAGAGAGAAAGAGAGATAGATGGAAGTTTTAACTAACAATTTTCATGCAGCTAAATTCAACTTTCAGTAAACGTTTACGTATAAGTAGTCGCATCAATTGCTTTTCAATTTAATTAAATTACATTAATCGTTGTTGTTATATCTTTCGTTACATAATGTATATAGCGTGTTCGAATTGAGCTTAGTGTTAAGTAAATTAATGATAATGAAGTCACTGCTGGTATTTTTATATGAAATATGCATTAATAGTCATGTATTTACAATTGTTGTAATTAAACAGTAAAATAGCCGGAAAATGTTCAATGCAAAGGTATACGCGCGCTATTTTTTTTTTTTTTTTTTTTTACAAATAAACTTTTAACCATCTTATTATTTATATAGTTAAATCAATTTTCGTTTTTGATTTTATTTTATTTTTTTTATTTTTTTTTTTTTGTTTAGAATGTTTAATTTTTCATCGAAATTATGTATGAATATAATTTTTGTTTGGTCAAAATTTATCGTTTTTAAATATTTCGAAACGTTAAGGTATTTTTACACACATTTTAATCTCGATACTTCCGCTTTGAATGTTCGGTTACGAATGATACAACAACTGTTTTCCATTTACAATGAAAACAACGATGCCAAACATTTTCAAAGTGTGCTGTGTGTTTTCCCCATAAATACTTTACGAACGAATCAAAGCAGAAAACAACCCTCAAACAAATGTTGAGATAAAGAGAAAGAGAGACCAATACATTGAAATGGCAGCAGCAACCAAAAGCTTACGATTTCCGTACACATATTAATGCATTCAATACATACATATATAAATGTAACGTAATGTGAACACTAGATGAAGATTATGTTTTGTCTCTTGCGTATAAAAGTGCGTAAATGTTCTTCTTATTGCTGTTGTTGTTGTTGTTGTTGTTGTTGTTATTGTTGTTTTCATTGAAATACTCTTTAAAATCTGTGCATCCAACTGGTGCCAGAGCCAGTGTGTTTATGTTCTTAATGTCTGTGTGATGGCCTTTAAAGTACAACTAACCATTCGACTGATTCATTCATCCATACACATCCATCATTTTTAGACAATAAACGAATAAATATACTGCGCAGTCTATGACCACCTTAACTGTTATCTAACGCAGGGAATGCAGCAACAGCAGCGCCAATTGAACTCACACACATACCTAGTCATCGTTTAGTGATGTGATAATACGTTTTTGGCACGCTGCTTTTGTTCATTGAGCGTGACATTTTTTTGTATACATTTTTTTTTTATTTCAGTTTTTTTTCAGTTTTTTTCTTTTTTTTTTTTTTTTTTGTAAATTTGATGCTCAGTTGTTGGGTTTTGTTGGTATATTTCCGCATATGTAATAGGGAGCAGCAATCAACAGCCGTATCTCCTCTCTAACAAAAATTTTTATTGTTGCTACTTATTTTCTTTGTTGTTTTTGATTTTAGTAAAATTGTTAAATTCTAAATAAAAAAAAAAAAAAAAAAAAGTGAAAGGAAAAATCTTATCAGAGAATGCTTCATTATTACGCATAAGTAATGACAAGCGTTGCAATCGGCTTCAGATTTTTTCATAAAATTACGCTTATTATTATGTACTTTAAAAATTTTGGTCATAAAACATTTGTTTATCCCTCTGTGCATATAGGTATTAACTAAAGCTATTGAAATCCGGCTAAATTGCTAAAGTTGGTGTTTTTTTTTTTTTTTGTTTACATCCACAAGAAGGGCATATTGAGCTTATCAAATATTTTTGAGGCGTATAAAAAGAAGCTTTACAGACTTCATAGAAAACATATATTAGATAGTGTGGAAAAAACAAAAAATATGAAACCCAATGACTATAAAATAGCGTTACACGGCTACATGAACATGACTATAAGTTAAATCAATGAATAAAATGATTATATATGGATTCTAATCTTCTATTAATTTCATGTTTTTTACTCTTCCGCAACTACATTTTTCACATCTGCGCGTAATGCCCTCAATGTAGTTACGTTCGCTGTTCGCTGATCATGAGTGATATCATGAGTGTAGTTTTCAAAATTTTAATATAAACTAAATCGTTACAATAATTTTCCATTTATTTTTTCTAACCACCATTGAAGGAGGCTTCGTTTTGTCATAATGTTTGCAAGATCCACAAGGAAGCTTCAGAGATCCTATAAAGCATATAAATACTTGATCAGCATGAAATTCTGAATTGATTAAGTCATGTTTGTCCGTGTGTGCGATGAGTGTTCTTGATACTCTCTTGGTCCACTTCAAATTTGGTAAAAACATTGGAAGTTTTTGCACGCAGATTGGTATTGAAAATGGAAGCACAAGACCGCAGTAAAGCGTAAAGTGAACGCGAGTACGTTTTTCTAAACAAAAAATGATGGGTTTCTGCTCAGTACTCACAAATTATAAAAGACAGAAGACTGAAATTTTCCCCATTTACTTTACGATAGCGAACATGCCCATGTTTACGTTTTATTCTTTTTAATCATAAGATAAACCAAACAACATGTTTACGTTTTATTCTTTTTAATCATAAGATAAACCAAACAACATGTTTAAAATTGCTCTCTACATGCCTCAAAGGAAGATATATTTTATCTGCGTAGAAATGCGTTAATTCTAAAATAAATATGATGAACACTACGATCTGGTGGATTAATTTTTTCCTAATAATACCAGCGATATGGGTGTCAAATAGAAGGTGTTGCAGAGTAGAAAGCGACAAGGTAAGTGGGTTAATTCTAAATTAATTGTGGTGGACGTTCCGACATGATGGGTAAATTTCTTCTTAAAAATACCGTCAATATGGATATCAAATAAAAGGGTTACGAGAGTAGAATGCGAAAGGCTAAGTGTGTTAATTTTAAATTAATTACGATGGATGTGGCGACCTGGTGGATTATTTTCTCTTAACGAAACCTTTTAATCCCATTCACTTCTTAATGATAATAAATAGAAGCATGGAATGCCAAAGATTTTAATGGTGGTGAGTATGCGAGATTCGGTCCTAGCCGAATATAACTTTGTCCCTTTAGTTTTTTGCTTTTAAAATAAGTTCAAAAATAGTTAAAATAATGTTTCATGTTGCTTGTAAGTAGTAAAAATAGAAATGTTGCATATAAAATCCTCTCGAGCCAGGTTCACGTCAAAATTTGTACATTATTGTGCCATTATCTCTATACACGTCGTCTACTTATAATCGTTTCTGATCAACATTATGCCAAAGTAAAAAGAAAAAGGCGAATAAATATTTCATGTCAGAGAACACACACTCTGTTAACATTAAGTTAATTCAGAAGTTTTGCAGCTTAGTTAAGTCTTTCGACCCGAACCATTAAAACGACTTGGCATGAAATTATATTATGTTTGACGATTTAAGAGCAATAAACCATTTTAAAAAAGGGGGAAAAACGATGGCAAGGCTTCCTTAAAGGTAGCAATCGCTTTGAAGCTGAACAACTGGCCTCTGGCCATTTTGCCTTTTGTTCGTTAAATTGAGAATCCAAAGACACGCTTCTTCGAGAACAGAGAGTGTGTTTTTAAAACAATTCCGCTTTTTAATTCGTTCTAACTAAAATTTCGTGCACTGTTTCAACCGATTCAATGAGCTTGTGAGCTCTCAAACTTTAATCAAGCAGAATGCATTAGTCGTACAAAGGTGTCATAAAGAATATGCATGTGCGACTGTATTTTTCAATGTCGTCTAAGTAGCAGGTAAGAAAGTTTCTGAAAGACTTCTTTATTTATCGGTTGGTAATAAATGTTCTCTCAAACTCATTCCCTTTGCCTATATAATTTTGCCTATAGATTATTATCATGAATTACATTATTTTTCCTTGCGGGGATCGTTCTCTGTATTTTGATTTCTATGACTTGATTATTTCGCTGACACATTCCATCCCCTTGGTCGAATCACATGACGGAGACTTATAATAAAGGATCTCGTGGTAGCATTGTTAACTGACTGCCATTACCGCCTTGTGCGTTAAAAAAAAAAAAGAGCCTAATGATTGCGTGCCAAAGGAATAATTTTTATCGGCACATGCGAGATGTGTTCAAAGAAAAAAAAACGCATTTTCAAAGTTTGTGGTCTACGCACATCCGATTTTCGAACTTTTTTTTTTTTTTTTGTTATGTGACACTATCAGCCATTTGGCATTTTTAGTTTGTTTTTGACGGATATAAAAGCTAGACGTGTTTGGGCGCGCTTGGCGATTTTTTGTTATCGAACCAAATAAATCAACGAATCTGTGTAAAATTTTGTGTGAAAAATAAAATTAAGTGCTCCAACTCACTTGAAATGTTGACCGTGACATTTGGTGAGTCTGCTTTGAGTAAGCGATACATCCTCTTCATTCTTCGGCCGAGAAAGTGACGATGCCCGACCTGGCCGCCCCAGCATGTCAACAAACGATGGAAAAGTTGCAGAAGAGAAGAAAATTGTTATCGAGAATTATCGAATCACTATTACAGAAGCTGCTGGGGATGTCACCATATTGGTTGGTTCATGTCACACAATTTTTTTGAATGTTTTGGACATGAAATAAATGAATATTGCATACCGACAATCCAGGAGCTTACATGCCATTGCTTGTTCGTAACATTTGGCCAAAAACAATTTTTGGCAGTAATCACGTCTCAGTCACAGCATTCACCCGACTTGGCCCTCTGCGACTTTTTCCTCTTCCTAAAATTGAAGAGACCCATGAAAAGATAGAGTTTTTCCACAATTAAAGAGATAAAGACAGCATCGCAGGAGCTCAAGGGCACGCCAAAAAGCGCATATCAGGAATGCTTCGAGGCTTGGTTACCTTTGTTTTGAGAGCCTTTCATTTTCTATTACTATTTTTATTTTCTATTTCCACGCACTAATTTGATCAAATGTGACGACACTTTTATTAGGGACGCATTTATTTAAAAATCCGATTAAATGCTTTAAGAGATCTTGCGATAAAAATTTTAGTCGATAGGCATATCATGCGTCACATCGTCAAATTCATGCTTCTATTCTGTGAGAAAAACATGATAGAAATAGATTTCGGAAATTTATGGATCCAAAGATTCCCGTAGAAAATCGATAGGTTCACGCCTTTTGAAATACTTCCTCACATAGTTCGTGTGAATGACACGATTATAATGATCTTAATATTGCCCTAAGACACTTTACATGATCGTAATTGTTTTTAATGAATATTTTAATTAATTTGTAAATGCGATATTGAGTCTGTTATGGCTTCATTACTAAGTATGAGATTCTAAAAGAGTTAATTTTTTTGAAAGAAACCAAGACGTAGGTAACATTTTCATTTGAAAACTCCTTTTGAAAAGATTTTATTCATTAGTCGCTTTCTAAGCTGGGGTGTTATGTTAGCTTATATTCGATCTTCGATTATAATATTGTAGGATTGATATTAATGCTACGTTTCATTTATACAATGACAATACTTCACACTTATAAAGTACATGGGATTTAATGAAAACACATTTTTTGCCTCTTTTTTAATTTTGTTTTCTTTCTTCATTCTTCGCTTTTTTATCGATACAAATTAGTCATTATGCATTTACATCTAAGGCGTACTCGACAAATTTTGAAAACTTATTACCAAAGATTAAAACAAAAAAAAATAGTATAAAAATGCAAAAATTATTCGTTTTATAAAAAATTTAGTTGTTAGGTAAAATCAAGAACGAACTTTTAAAATTTGTTGTTGATTTAATGCCCGCATAAAAATCAAAATAAGTGAATCCATTTGATTGTTACAATATTAAGTACACCTGGCCTTCATATGTTTCTAGTCTTGCAAAAAAGACGAAGAAGAAGAAGAACTCAATACGATCAATTTTGACTTTCCACGTATTCTTCGTAACTCTTGTGATGCGGATGATACGTTACGCTATTAAAACAAGAATTATTGTTTCACCATATCTATGTGTTGTTTGTTTCATATCTATGTGGTAGATCTTGTTGTGTTATATTTTTCAGTTTAGAAATTAATTGAAAATTTATTTTACTCTACAACACTTGTAGGACAACGATATATTAAATTTGTACGGGTGTATGTAATATCCAAAGGGACTTGAGACAGACATGTTCTTTATTATACCGATCGATTCAGAAAGTGATTCGAAACTTGTCTGTCCGTCTGTCCATCGTGTATACTGATGTTCAACCCAAAGGCCGCAATTTATTCAAGGACAGACGATATTGAAAATGGTTTAGAGCGAACCACTTTTACGATTACGTTGCATACAATGACTTATTTTGAAAGCCCTTGCACGAAGAAGCATGAATGCTGCAGGCGAGCAAGGCCGACCAACGGATACCTGACAACTTAACTCGTTTAATTAATCATGCGCCGAAAATTGTACGTTATTTTTATGTAAGTGCATAGTTTTCATGAAAGCCCTCACATTGGAACGTACTCAAACTTCAACGTGATCTAAATTTGGAAAACTTAATTTACTTGTCAAAATTTTTATTATTTTCCAATTGCTTCGATCATAACACACCACAAATTAAGTTATGTACCCATAGAAGCGTTTTTGCAGTAGAAAGACTCAGTTTCCGTTGGTTTGATGGTATGATAATGAGTTCAAAAAATTGCCATATCCGATCCGGACTTTTCAAACTGATTTACAATGCCGAAATACTATTACTAAGCTATTTTTGTCGAGAAATTCTGAAAATTACACCAATTTTTTTATAATGACTTATCAAAATAGAGCGTTATATATATATATATATATATGTACTCTTCCGATCCTGGCCATTTTGAATAGCATACAGACGGATGGATGGACAGACGGACGGAAAGATGAAGAGACAAGTTTATTGATATAAAGAAAAAATAGGTCTATGTCAAGGCCTTCTTGGTGTCACAATCGCCTGCGCAAACTTAATATACCCTGTGCCATAACGGATCATAAACGATAACGATAAACGATATTTCCTTTATTATTATTTTCGATGTAAGATCGGTCTGGCAGATAAACATTTTTATTTTCGTTTCGTTTATGACTCATCCAATAATGACGTAAAGTGGGGAATAAGTGTATTAAGTAATTTCTTTTAACGTATCTTATATACGTAAATAATCATTGCAATTTATGCATATTTATATAGATTACAATCTTAGCTTTCCCTCAGGTAACCTTAACAGCAATTCTTTTAAATAAAGCATTTTCGAATAAATTCATCAAAACGAAAAATGTTAGTGAATATAGTGGAAGATAGACAAAGTCAGGGTAAGAGTGTGTTCTCTTTTGTGTGGACATGTGTGTCGGTTTGCCTTTGGTTGTGTGTGTTGGACCGAGAGTAAGTGAGAGAGTGAGAGAGTGAGAGAGTGAGATAGAGAGAAAGGGGTAGGAGAAAAAAGAAAAAGAATTAAAAGTGAAAGAGCAGAGATGAAATAAAAATTGTTTGCTGTCGTAATATTGTTCAATAACCCAAACGTAATCATAAATATCGCCGTTGGTTTGCTGGTCGATAGAATGCATCGTCCGAAATTTAAGCAAGCAAGTAGACGTATGAAATGCACTTCATATTCACAATTTTTCAGAAATTTCATATTTAGAAACTTAAGAAATTCAAAATCGATTACATTCCTTACATCATTTATTCAATAAACTAATTTTAATATTTTAAATTAATTTTACCTAATCTAATGGGCCTTCTACACGTTACGAATTGTAACGATCTCTTCATAACAGAAATTTTGATAAACTTTATATTATTCGTTTTTTGCGTAGGAGTCCCGTACGGGATAAGAGAAATATTTTTGCTTTTTCTTTTTATTATATTTTCCTTCTGCATATCAATGTTATAGAATCAGTGTTATTATAGTTCTGTGTATGCACATGCAGACTTACAATCATATCCAGGTATAAATATCTGAATAGTATCAGGGATTCTTAGCTATTCTCGAAAAATCGCTTTATATAAATGAATGGATTACGGAAGAAATAGAAATCTTCCATTTTCCTGTATCTCTAAAATTCGTAGACTATAAGGTATTAGTGTCTTTCTCTCTCTCTCTCTCTCTCTCTCTATGCAAAAGTTTTCTTTCGCCCTTTAAATGGCCTAAGTTCGGTATCAAGCGAAACATTTTACTCGAAGAAATTTTTAAGTACAATGGAAACCAGTCCTAATAGGTATTACGGTAGTGTGTGTTGAAATATTGAAATATTTTTAAACGATTTTCAAATGTTTCAAAACATCATCATTGACTTAAAATGTTTAAGAATATCTGGTTTGCTTTTATATAAAAATTTTTTCCAATATATTGTACACACGTACGCACTTGCACACACAGAAGAAAGAATTGTCCACTTTAATAAAGGTTTTGCAAAAATATTCTTTCGTATAAAAGAGAAAACTGAAACATTTAGTTATGTGCGTATAAAAAAATTATACATACGCGCACATATATACACACATACGTATAAAAGCATATATAAATTTCATATACATATATAAAAGAAGATATGAATAGCCGCTAACTATAACAGTGTAAGCATGTATAGTACAAAGGTTAACGAAATAGGGAATAGCCATAGCAATCACTACATGGCTGTGATATTCAAAGTTGTTTGTTACAGAGCTTTCGATATTTGCTTTTTATGTCCATTCCTGTATGAATGAATGTATAATAATTTTATCATCCCGTTTGCAACATTTTTAAAGTAATTTAGTAGATTAGAAGCTCTTTAGTGCACGTTAAGTAAGTCAAGTGTCTTCGTCTGTTCATGTATCTATTTACGTCCGCGTGCTCGGAAGTCTTTCTGCCCATACGACCATTTGTCTTCATATTTCTTATATATGCATGTCTGTCCATTTAACTGTTCGAAGATTAAGGCTTCTTTTCAGTTGCGCTATATTTTTTTAATTGCGAACACGCGACTGTTGTTACGATAACATTTGATTGATAAAAATAAGGAAAATTTTTAACATACACTTCTTATACATTCATTGTTGGTTGGATGCTGGAAAATGTGATTTCTTAAAGAAAAATTATTTTGAGTGATAGGTTCCTTTTTCCTGCCTGTGGCTATATAAGCCAACAAAACTATCGCTAATTTGGAGCGTGAAAACGCCAAGAGAAGTAATTGCACGACTTCTGCAACTGCAACGAACGAAATTTTGATGTTGTCTTTTAAGTTGAACCTGCAATTGGACCATACTTTTTCGAAAATGCTGTTGGTTTGGCCTTTACAGAAGTTGATGTTAAAGAACTGGATGATATTTACTTTTAGCCAAACAGTGCTGTTCTGTATGAGCAAATTGTTAAGCAACAACTTGATTGCCTAAGTGATTTAAGACGACACCTGTTTTTGAAAGATCTGTATAAATAGATGTGCAAACAATCACACAGACGTGTCCTTATATGGAAATGCAAAAACAAAGAAGAAGAATCAGCCATACGGGCAGAACGACTCTCGAATGAGCGAACGCAGACACATGATTGTACGGAAAAATTGCTAGCATATACTAGACCATTTCTAATAAATATTTTCAAATATATTGAACACAATACGAATAAGAAGCAGGATGAGGAAATCAATATATTTTCAAACTCGGAAAACTCTATCGCCATTGATGGTGAAATAAATAAATTTTAGAGCTAAAAATGTTTGCCTGTCTGGCAATTTGTATGTCGGTACGATAATCCTACTTTATATCCGTCTGTCTGCTTGCCTATCTTTATATGTATGTAATTACATTTGTCCGTCCGTCCATAACACTCCTCTCCCTCTCTCCCTCTGCCGCATACATGGATCTATTCATATCCTCGCTAGCCCCAGTAGACCGTTTGCCAACTTAACTTTTTAAAAAACTTAGAATGCAAAAATTGAAATCTAAGAAAGGTGTAAAATAAACCATTTTCGTAAATTTAATTTGAGATCAGATATTATTTTAAAATTCTTTATATTTTTGGGTAGATTGGGGATTTATTAATAATTAACAGGAACCTTGACATTTTTATATATTGGCTTGAAAAGATGGGTATTTAAGCTTCGACGCCAATAGGCGATCAGAGTTTTCTTGCTTGGTTCCTTCTCCTTTTCGCTTTGATTGTTTTTTATTTATTTATTTGTTTCTTTTTTGTTTTCTTGATTTGAACCGATGGCTTATATGTATGTATTTAAATGGCCTGTAGCCCTTTTACATTTTCCTCTGTACATTTGCATACGTACAAACATACGGTTTTCTATAAGTCTTTATATATATATATATATATATATATATGTATATATGTATGTATAGTTTTATGTATAGTTTTTATGCAAGCAAGAAAAACTACGTTTAATTCATTTCATTACAGTTCACTGAATATTTGGGTTCTATAACAATCGGTTATCAATGAATTGTACCTAATGCCTTTCGGAATGTATTGTTCAAGTTGAATTGCTATTCGTTTTGGCCTCTTTCCGTTAGTATGTCTCTTCAATTGACTGGACGCCTTCGTTAGATGCAAGCACCGTAAAGTCGAGTGGTGGTGTAACGGCATTGGCATCGTTTATAAAAGTAAATTTATTTAAATTTACTGTTGTATTGCTTGGTGTGTAAACTTTATTTACCATTCGTATACTTTCTGTGTGTTTTTTATTATTGTTTTTTGTTTTTTGCTATCCGTTTTTTGTTTTTTGTTTTTTGTTTTTGCACCAGGTATAAACTCTTGCAAAATCCTTGAGTTCAATTGCTTGCAAGTAAACAAAATTGCCGGGATTATGTAGTTAGTTTTGCTGCTTGAATTACTGCTGTTATCTTTCGAATGATATTTCGCATTCTCTATATATATATATATATATATATATATAGATAGATGATTTGATAAGGTAAGATATAATTTTTGCTCTCTATTATTCTTTGCATCCTTTTATCCGCTTCATTTTCTTCCTCCTCCTTTCATTTTCCTCTTTCCCAAACTTTATTATTATAAATACAATTTCAATATTGTTATTATAATAAATCTCATAAAATAGGGAGAAATTTAATTATTTTCTCTATTAGTCCTTTTTATGAGGACGACCAGTAAAGAACTATTTCCTGTAACAATAAACTTCAAAAACTGTTTATGGACAATCACAACAAAGAAAATTTAATTCAATTTCCTACTACCGTTCAACTCAAGGTATGAGAATTCCTTTTTATTTCTTTATTTATTTATTTATTTATTTATTTTTTTTTTATTTTTTTCTTTCTTTCTATACGTGTGCATATATATATGTACATTCAAAGGCTCTTTAAAGAGAGTTCTGAAATCTTGTTAAGCGAGAAAACCTGAAAACTTGAATTTCCTTTAAAAACTTTCTTTTCGCCGTAGCCTTTGTATTTTTTGAATTTTGTTGTTGGGTCACAGTCAACAGTCAGCAACTAAACCTACGCACGTAATTTTATGTAAATATATATAAAGAAGTTATTATTGCAAAACTTTGTGTTTTTTGGGGCTTTTATGAAACTTTGTGCTTTTTCTTTGTTTCTTTTTTCTTGTCTTCTTCTTTTTTTTTTTTTTTTTTTTTTTTTTTTTTTATTCTATTTTGTGTGTCTCAATTGTTTTTTTCACACTGAAAGTGAGAAAAGCAATTTATGATTAAATCCGAAACTGGAGGACGGAGAATACATGCGAATACACACGTATATACTTAAAAACAAATCAAAATCCATCTTAAAAAGTACTAATCTTCTCAAGACGTTTAATAACGAATCCAATTTATTTACAAACAGTTAAAGGGTGGGTCCCATTCTCTGGCATAGAAATAATTTCTGATCGTTTGTTTTGATTTTCTTTTAGGGGAAAAAAGCTTTTCTTTCCAGAAAATCATAAAATAGTTCAAAACGTTCTAGCAGGTTTTAGGCAAAGCACAACTTTTGTAGTGGAAGGAGAAAGCGCTCCTCTAAATTTAGCCATAACACGTTGCTATTTTTTGATTATTGTCGTAAGAAAGTAAGCTTTGCTCGAGCATGCAATGAGCTATCGATTGAAACTATTGCAGTGCCGAATTCAAAGGCGTAATGCGCGGTTGATACATAGCACTATTAGGGTACCATATTACTCCACTCCACTCCAGTTCGGTGCCGGTAAAGTTCTTTTGGCGACTTTTGATTTGCGGGCCCGAATGTAATAATCATTCTGTAAAAAGACGATATCATGGATTTCGACGTGTTACGTGGGTTTTCTTCAGTGCAATATCAGCAGTTGTTGGGAGCAGCTCATAGCATATCTCGTCTAACTAATTCGTACCAATTCCCAGCGATGATTCGCCCATGAAGACAGACGGTAAATGGATATAGAGTAACAGATTTTCTTTGAAAGCTGAGTTATTTTTTCGATTGCCGTACTAGTCTGGAGAAGCAGCAGCCAAGCTGGAAAGCATGCTCGATACTTTCTCTTCGCTCATTTGAAAATGGGAAAAAGATGGTGAAGCATTTTGATGTTGAATTCAACAATAAGGTTATCAATATTCCATCAATCATTTAATTACAGGCTTTGCGAGCATTCAGGATACGTTCAGAATATGAAGTTTAACAGCGGGAGACACATAGATTTAATTAGTTATATTCATCCGTATATCTGGTCGAACATCTTTTCAAATATGTATAGTTAGTTATATGATAATACAAGACTCTTAACCCTTATAGGTGTCTCTTTTTACCAATGCTCTTAAAAGTACACCGTCTTTAAAATAAATAGCGACCTATTAATACCCGCTCAAAATCAGCTCAAAAATTTAATAAGAGCATAAATATTTTGAATCGATAAGTGCTGTGATTCCTAAGCCTTCACTCTCTTGTTCTCTCTTGAGAAAGTCGGTAAAGACTGGTTTGAGGAAAACGTTAAACATATAGAACTCCTCTAGTATAAAATATAGAATACTCAAAGCAAAGGAAGCCGCCATATATCGTACGATTGGAGAACACTATTATTGCACCAATTCAAGGTAAATTTTTGTTGAGGTCAACTCTCTCTCAAGGTATTAGGTAGCAGTACCTAAACTGAGATATATGATGAAAGAGTTATCTTTGTATAGGTCTGAAGAGTCTTTGCAAGATTTGTTGATATTGGGAAAGGGTTTTCGGGTGTTTTTGGGAGATTTCTATACAAACTATGAAAGAGTGCTTATGGGCCCAGTGTGCAGTTGCCTAGACATTCATTATCTTATGGAAACGTAAATATTTAGAATGGACCTCAAGCCTTACTGGGCCCCGAAAAAGCTATTAACGTAAATTGGTATTTTAATTGATATCTGAGCTTTGTCCATCCTTAGTGACATATAACCTATTAATATAGGGGATCGTGAAAACGCTGCATGGAAATTTTTGAAAAACAATACATTTTAGTTATATTTTTAATTTTATTTGTTTTTGGTCGATAAGTATTTTCCATTTTTCTGCTGGGCCCATAGTCTCATCACAGTAGCACTTTCTCTTTTTTGGGGGGCAAGAAATTGTACCAAGTAATTTTTAAAGCTTGCTTTATGCCAGTGAAACAGTTATGCAGAAAATGAAATAAATAGTTGTTCGAAGAGGGTCGTGGCTATACGGTGACCATTTCTCGTTTAAGCCTTCTGAACATTTGGCGGGTTATTAAAAAAGTTTCAGTTGCGACATTGTTGCGACTGTAAATAACGCCTTTCTAGGCTTATGCTTCCGTTTATGTAGTTTCATCCATCTTAGGTCACGACCTATTTCAGAAATTATTGCAGTATCTCAACGCTGTAACGCTATCTATTGCGGAAAACATTTTTCCTTTATCTATTGTTAGTTTGCCTTATGTGTCTTCACGGCTGATGATAATAAAACCTAGACCTAGACCTAGACTAGATGGGGATAGATTCATATAGATAATCGTAATGCAGTTTTCTTCAATAGCACAATTGTTCGAGACGACAGATATTCAAAATTACCATTATTTCCTCAATGATCTTATCTGCTCTTATCGCATATTATCGTATGCTATCGAGATTAATACTCTATTAAATTATACCACAAGTTTGAGAAACTCGATGAATGTTCAACAACCAACAATGCTTGAAGTAATTAAATAACTAAAAAAAATGGAAAAAATATATCTCATAAAAATGTGTTAAACTAATATTTTGTTGACCCATAAGGTAAACAAAAGCCAAACCATGAACAATTTCTCTCAATATGAAAAACTAAACGTAAACGTTGGAAAATCTAGAGGAGAATAAAAGCGAACTACAATAAATATTGACCTTGCTGTGAGGGGGTAAAAGTCGCTGACATAACTTCGCCACGTAGAACCACAATAATTTATAAATAAATATTTCTTTGCTCATATATAAGCGAACCGGAGTAGCCAAAGCATAGACATGATATTCCTTAAGTTACGTAATACGATACGTTGAGCAGACGGTATTGCTGCCTTCTACGCTTTACCTTTAACGTTTATGTATCATAAAAGCTATAAAATATGTATAGAACATTACGTTATGCTCGCTTTTCTCTGCAAGTGAAATTATACTACACGAAAAGAAAAAAAAAAAATGTGCGGAGAATTTCTTCTTGGCTTTGTAAGGAACTTTAACAAATCGTTAGCCATTTGGTATTAAATACATTTTTTTTTTTTTTTTCAAAATTTTTTCTGGTAATTATTTTCTGGTGTAGGTTTTTTTTTTTTGCTTTAAGAAAAAAAATGAAGAAAAATTAATTATGATTTCATTTTTACGGATTTTTCTTTTTGTTTTCTCTCCATAATTTTTCTTAAACTTTATTAACTTCATTTGGGAGTAATTTTTCTTAGATTAGACGTGTTGCAATTAAAATTTAAAGGTCTATTCAGTAATGTGTTGGCCGTTTTTCTAAAGGTTTTTTTTCTTTTCTTTCTTTAAGCATTAAGGGCATTTTGTTGTTAAGCAAAGTAAGTAAATAAATAATCAAATTTATGTTAAATTCTAAATAATGTTTTACTTAATGCCCTCAAGTTATTTAAAATGAGAAAATTTTTATCAAACGCAGCGCTTGATAAAATCTAAAAAAAAAAAAAAAAAATATTGTTTTTAATAAAAAGAAAAATTTGTTTAAAGAAATTGGTTTAATAGCTCGTGCGGGGATATCATGTGAAGCAAGCAACTGCACCTTTCTAAGTTAAAAAAAAAAAAAAAAAAAACAGGGATTAGAACCTTTTAATCTCTCTTTAGTAATCGATATATATATTTTTTTATATACCCTGCTTGTACCCATTTGTGGTACAGGATATATTAAGCTGGTGCCGATGTAGGTAATATGCAAAAAGGGTTAAGATAAACCCACCTTTTATTATCACAAAGGTCTGTTTTAGGGACAACACCGCATATAAGGATTCTCATGAATCGTAAGGCTTAGTTGTTATTTTTTTATAGTACAAATTTGTTTATGGTTGCAATTAAACAATTAGTTAAATTAAGTGGACCTAATTTGACCATTTGGGGAGCGGAACTATGGGGTCCCCTGGTTTACCCATAGAAGTGCCGAAACCTTCACCTCTTCGTGGTGCTCCCTATAAACATTTTCTGCTGCATTATGGCTCTAATTGGCTTTTCCTTAACGAGTCGCACTGTCAATGGAGAAGACAAGAAGTTAAAGGTGTCCACGGGGGTCAGGTTGCCCAAAAGTTGGATTGCTCCGGCAGGAAGATGCACACTACCCATCGGAATGCCAGAGAATGCCTTCTTGCCTGACTGCTGGGTACGGCCCTTCGGGGAGTATTCGTGGTGGCTGTGGTTACTCCAAAGTTTTCGCGGGGAGCTTTTGAAGAGGTGCTTAGATAGGCCTCGACGCAGACCACTAAGCGAGAATTTGGCCCACACCCATTTTCTGTTGCGGTACTTCAGGGTAGCGAGGCCCCCTTCAATGGGGATTGTCAATCAACTTACTTTCGATTGCCAATGGTTGTAGGCAACCCGTCTGATTAAGGTTTCATACCAGGTGCAGACGTAAAACACACACAGACATCTGTCGAAAGGCAAGAAGTGAGGCAGATGAGGGCTGCAGCCTAGTGAACTTAAGGTATATAAACGTGCAGAGAACAAACTTTCTTAGTATGTATTTCGCTGTACATCTGATACTGAAAGGAAACCCTCGGATCTGTCATAAAACGGAAATACATAGGGAAAGTCATAGGGTCACAAAGCACGCCTTCCACTACGAATATCAGCGCAAGGATATCAAAATATGTTAATAACAAGTGTTCTGCTTTATCCTTAAATGTGTAATTTGTTATTGTAGACAAAAAATTCGTAATTAATTGAAGTAAAAAAAAATCATAAATACGATCTCAATGAAAATTTTTTAAGCATAGAGCAAGTAAGAAGCTTACAGCTAGCCATGGCCCATTATTAAATACTCTACACCATCCCACAATTATTCACATAACTACATATCAAAAAGAAACGTTATAAGGCGAGGGATCGAAAAAATAGTCCGATTCGAACCATTTTCAATAGGCTTCGTCCTTGGGCCAAAGCACGCCGAGGTAACAAATTTCATTAAAATCTCGCAACAGTTGCGGCCTGTAGGTTGGCTATGCGGACTTGAGAAGCTTAGATGATGGTTCTGGCTCAAGTTCATCTGCGTGTTGCATACATCCCCGCAAACTTAACATACCCTTGCAATAAGAAAACAAATGAATGAATGATGAGTGTAACTATAGCAAAATGTTAATATCATCTTACGAAAGTTGATCATTTAGAAGCACTCTTGGGCTTTTTTTTCAAAAATTCCATTTGCTGGCACAGAAATTGGCACAGAAAATGTATGGCTTCATATTATTTTTGGAAACGTCTTAACGTTAGGACATGTTCATTCTATCTTACTGAACGCCAGGAAATAGAATCTCAGATCTCTACGTTAACCTAACCCATGTTTTACCCATGTTTTGCGGTTTCCTGTGCGCACTTTGCGTTGCAAGCTTGAATTTTTGGCCAATGCGCAGATGTTCTATTATCTTATCGATTCCTATTAATGTTTGCTTGCTCTATAATCTTTTTGATCAAAAATCTATTCGCACCTTGTCAGTAACATAGGCTCTGACAAATGGCAAATACTTACGAATACGCAATTTTGATAGTAGAGGGTTGTTTTTGCTCTTCCGTCGGAAAAGGTCGCCATCATTTAGTTTCTTCTCTGCGATTCCTTTAGTGGACTTAAATAGATCTCACATATCCGCTTAATAATTTTTCTGGAGTACAATGGCCGTGTCTATGGCCATGTTTGCCCTTATTGGACGAAGTTAATAAACATTTTCATTTTATCAAAAATATAATTGAAGATTTTTACCCTTTGCGGATTTTAAGGAAATTTAAATAATTACTTTAACAGACAAAACAAAAAAAGATGGAGAATATCTTAAGTCAATTTTTTTTTCTTTTCTTCGGATTTTATGGCTATTTGCAGCACAAGCTTTGTATGTATGAATCGATAACAAGCCTAACAAGAATCTGGGAGTTTTGTAGTTTAGTAGGCAATGCTGAGCAATGTTGTCAGCTAAGAGAAAAATGCTTTAATGATGATATTAAATATTTTTACTACTTGTACCCTACACCACTTGTGGTACCGAGTTTGTGTGGATGTATGCACCACGCAAAAGGACTTAAGTTAGATCAATCATTGATGAGGCCGATCAAAGCTTGTCTCTCCATCTGTCCATATTCTTTTCTTGTTTTTAACTTGCAGGCAACAATTTTTAAGCTAATTGCTACTTCGACGTATTTTGGCGAAAGGCCATTTCCCAAATAACGCCTCATTTCGAAAAGTCATTACACGAATAAGTGTATTAGGCGATGTGGCTCAGGGTATTCATTGGAGGCCCCTGTCCCACTATAATGTTTTTATTTCCTTTAATTTAAAAATGCCCATCACTGTGTGTCACTGTGTGACCAATGGTTTATGGCACACTTGCATTTGTTTATTCGGTGTTTTGAATGTTTAGAAAAACTTCTCTTCTGAAAATTTCGACGTAATAAATAATTATATATGAAACGAAATTCACTGCTTCGCCGTGCAGGTGCTATTTTCCTCCAAATAAATTTTTTTGGTAAATCCGAAAAATCATTTACTGCTTAGTTGATTATTAACGCCAATGAGTCTCGTATTCGGCGTTTGTGTCTATAATGTAGAGTATGTTTAGCAGTTACTGAACTATTTGCTTTTCGATCAAACGATGCTGACTTTCGGTCAAGAGATCATCAAGTCATGTAAAAAATACATTGTTTTTACACAACTAAATGCTTACGCAACATTAGCTATACACTAGTCTTGGAAATCAGTGCACGATTTTAAATCGTGTTCTTCAAATTCATCGGCCAATGAACTAGATTCACTATTGATCTCGTGAAATTGTTATTAAGAAGTAGTTTTTTGTAAGCCTTGTGCTTAGTATGAATGTATGTGCATAGGATGAATTGATCTTAGAGGCATTGATCAAATAATCGATCAATTAAGACAATTTGCTATTTAGACATCAAGCGCGTTTACACGTTATTTCATTATCTCGGAAAAGCTAGAATTTACTATCGATTTTAGATGAGAGAAAATTTTCGAAGAATTTTAATCATTTTTATATATATTTTTTTTTTTGCCAGAAAAGATGTTTTAGCTGATAAGCGCTCTGTTGATAATCTGTCAGTCAAATTTTAGAAGATCTGTAATTTGGTTTTTCGTAATCTCATATACGAGATCGACTACAGTAGAGAGATAGATTGACATAAAGGTTTAAGGGGTCATCTATACTGATATTATCGTTGTCTGAGCCAGAATGTCTTTACTTGTATTTCATATTTTTATTGTACTTTTATTTGTTCTTCTTCTGGTTTGTTCTTGGTTTTCATCAAACAGTTTATGCACATACTTATTTACTTTCGGTTAACTTGCGGTCGGTATTATTGCAATTACAACGCTTACGAAAATTTATTAATTAAGTTAAAACTGCTATTTGTATATGCTTACTGCTTAAAAAGGCCTCACTTAACATTTAATGAAGATCTGATGACAATAACTCTGATTATTATGAAGATTATGGCGGCTTTGTTCAGAGTTAATTTCAGTAAGAGTATCGTGTGTTCATGTAAATAAAACCACAAACTCTCATTATCTGTTGACGCAATGCAAAAAAAGGAGAATGAAAAGAAAAAGTAAGAGTCAACATATATATATATATAGACAATCATATATGTGCAATGCACACACACACACACACACACGCACAATTACATTGGTAAGCTTAGGCTACCTGGTGAGACTCGCTATTAGCGGATTATGATCGTCCTATACGAATCTTCGAACATATTTGCAGACCAGTTGCGAATAACAAATTAAGGTTCAAATCGGTCACGAACAAGTAGTCTTTTCAAACTAGTGCACTCGCGCAGAGATTAAGTTGTCACTTGAAACTAACTACTTAGGCGAAATAATGTTTCGCTAATATGGCACAGAAAGTAGTATTTTTCAGTTCACTGTTACTCGACTTCGTACCGACCGCCATCATCTCAAGATTGATCTCGATATTGATCTTGATGACTTCTCGCATAGTGAGCCACTTTTTTTTTGGTGATGTCTTCGTTTGTTGCCATGTTGCCATTCACAATACATTTTCTCAAGTTAAGTGTTGAGCTTTATTATGTACGCTAATTATTGTCTTCACTTGCGCCATAGTTTTTCCATTTTTGATATTATATTGTGTTCACTTTTCATCGTCATGCAGAAAGTACTGTCCTTCGGAATAAATCGAAAATGGATTGTTTCCACCAATTGGCGTTTTTTTTTTTGCCCGGAAGTGGTCCGATACAATCCACAGTTCGTAAAAAGTGTGATGTACGACGACTAACTTGTACTGTTACATGAAGTTTGAAGATCGTGCCTTCAGAGGGAGAATGCAACGCGTGAAAAATGCTCATACACATGGTGGCGCATTCCTTTAGGAAATCCGATAAAGTTTTATCCTTTATATGATGGGGATATACATATATAAAGTTTTATTCTTATACCTGATGGGAATATGATTTGCATACTCATATATATACAAAAAACGCCATTTGATGGAAACAATAGTTTTCCGATTTATTGCGAAGGAAAGTACTTTTCGAATGATGATGAAAAGTGAACACGATGTAGTCTCAAAAACGGGAAAACTGTGGCGCAGGTCAAAGCAATCATTAGCATACGTAGCAAGGCTCAATACTTAACTTGAGGATATATATATATATATTTGCCTCTATATAGGCACACACACACACATATATCTTTATGCATATATCGCTTAAATCTAACTAAAGATAAGTAAAATTTTTTTTACGAGATGTTAAGTACACTTTTAGCGTTGAACACGTAATCTCTTGCCTTATGTATGTTGATTTTCGGACCAATATCAGCAAAATATATGATGAACGATATGGTAGCTTTCAAATTGATGTTTAATCATTTAACAAAGTCAGTGAGAGGATAATGTAGGTGTAGGTGTGGGTGTAGATGTAGTAACTCTTGATAGCAATATCGTTATCTTGTAACATTTTTTCGGTTGTTATATTTTACACAATATTGCCTTTAGCTGTATACGTATAAGCGTATGCGTTGTGCAAAAGAAACAAGGATGCGGTTGTTTACCAAGTATCACTATGTCATATAATATCAATGTCATTGTTGCGGTGTTGAGTAGCGCGGTGTTTGCATTGGTGGATTTCTTTCAAGTGTAAGAGAGAGGGCAATATAAAATGTAACTATATATACGTGTGTAACTGAAATGTTAGCCATTGTATGCGGTTAACCATTTATCCTTATATGATCAAAGCATACACACAAAGCATACAATACGGCAAGCATTGCTTTAAACTCACACATATTACACATATTACAACAAACAAATTTCATCACCTATGCCATATCTATAACATATCAACGTTTACAGCGCCCTGGACTTGCTTTGATTTATTAAAGATTATTAATTTTCGAACAGTCAACCAATCAAGCAATCTTTCAAATACTATTATATTATCCCACTTTGTTGTTCATTGTTTATGCTCGTCCGAGTACGGTTTATATGCGACATCTACATATGCAAGTGTATATATATGCTCAGATCTATCTATCTAGCTACGAAATGTAATCGCATTTTCGTATTGATGGATTATCGAAATTGGCTAAAGTATTAATTAAATACAAATTCAACCTTAATATGTTAGTGAACTTCATATACCGATTGTGTGCTTGTGAATATGTGTTTACCATTCAATTCTTTAGTTTGTATATATTATGTTTATATGTTGAAATTTTACCTAATTGTCTTCCTTATTGTTTAAGCACATATATGGTAATTGCGTAGATTTCATTTATTGCCTATTTACGTATAAGAAACGAAACCGAATATTGTTCGTGTAAAGTTTATTTCCTTAAGGTAACCATTTGCAGCGCCAAATAGTAAAGCAGTTTAGAATATTGTCATTCAACTAAGATTCTGAATCAAATTAACAGGTTGTCTGTCCATCAGCTCGACGTTATGAAAAGTTTGCTAGCTTGCCTATTGCTAGCTTGACTAAGGCTATCTAATATGCCAGAAAACTTGTAAAAGATATCATCGTAGATTATATTCGAGAGTCTGTATATAAGTGTACACTACATACTCTGCAGTAAATATTATATACTACACACTCTTTATTATGTATATACTATACTATGCTACTATATACTATGCACGATACATTATATGTATATATATATATATATATATATATATATACATTATATATA